>JAFIDM010000179.1:48435567-48498982 GCA_023159025.1 Thereuonema tuberculata
GTAATGAACACGGGCTCGCTTTACCCCAGAGAGAGAGGGTGAGTCTTCCATTTGCTAAAGACACGTCTCTCCAAGATAAGAAACGGCTCAAGAAAAGGTCTAGGTAGTGTAGGAGGAAATATAAGCAACCATTACTTGTTTCTACTACATGGTCTGATTTAAAATGGAAAAAGAAATTTAACTCAATTGTTGCCTTTTCTGAAATGAAATTAAATATCACCTCATCAAGTTTTCTGACTTTATCACAATTAACTAAGCGTATTATATCAAAAAAAGGTAAAAAAAAAAAGTAATTGAAAGAAATAATTGATGTAATTTATTATTAGTAATTAGCTTAGCTTGGATGTCTGTAACAGAAAATGGTAAATCTAAATTTTAAAAAGAGTATTAAACATAATATTAATGAAAATCTATTATCACTATTCATTATTGAAGCATAGGTTTTTGTTTTTTGTTGTTTTGGGTTTTTTTTTTTTTTTTTGTATTTTTAATTTATAATAATTTTTAATTTATCCACATTACTCATATGGATGAAAATTAAAATCGGGTTTTAGCAAGCTACGTTTTTAGATTTAGTTAAAAAAAATTAAAAGCGTAAGTTTTTAAATTAGCTCCGTGTCGTAATCTACAGTGTATAGTTTCTAAAAAATTAAAAAAAAAAAAACTTCATCTAAAAAAAAAAAAATACTAAAATTCTATTAAAAAACTGACAAACGAATGATGATAGAATAAGTTTCACTTCACTCGCAATAAAGTGTCTCTCGAAGTACAAATAACAGAGGAGAAGAAAAGATAAAAAAGTGAATTCCATTCTGTAAATCAAAATTGCATTTCTCAAAATCTTAAGTACTTAAATCTAACCCCCCTAAAAAAATTAACCCGTGGACAATGAATAAAAAGTCATAGTCAGCGAATCATTATTAATAACTGGTCATAAACCGACAAATACAGTATAATATTCGTTGGCAAACTTGTTTATTACAGTGATTTCGAATGCAATTATCAATGATTTCTATAATTATGTAATACGAATGATTTTATACTGAAAAGACTTTTAAAAAATTGAAGTTTTTCTTGCAGAATCAAAACGCTTAAGACTACTTTCTTTACAGAGATGTACAGTTTTCAAACAATGCCGAATCCGATTTTCAATTAAAGGTAAGTAATTCATTACTAAACTAAAGTGAATAAGTTTAATGTTATTAATAATAAAAGACTTCATTAGATTAAAGTAATTAGCAGAATTTTCTAGCTATAAACTGAATTCTCTTCTGATCAAACGTTAGCTTAATGCATCGAAATGATGTTATTCTAAATTGAAAATGAAATCCCTAAAACATTCTCTTGTATTTCTGGAGGATAGATAATAAAGTTTCTTTTCTTTAACAAACTGATCGTAATTCAAGACAAATAAACCACCGCTGTATTTTTTTTTAACTAGGACAATTCATTTCTTTATTAAAACTAATTTATTTTCAGCTGGAAAACTTTGGTAATTTTTTTTTTATATATTTATTTTATCCTTTTGCTTTTTGTAATAATGTTATATAATAAGATATATAAGATTATTATAAAAAGTAAAAGGATAAAAATAAAAAAGTTGCATAATATCAATATTTAGGGTTCCCCCCCCCCTAAAGTTTTTAATTAAATGACTTTCATGTTTCTACCGGGACTGAACAAATAAACAAATAAATTGAATTTTCTTCTATTATTTTCTTAAATTGAAATTTCCTGATTTTTCCAGAACCTATTTGTGTGTTCACAATATAAAGAACAGATTAATGGCACTAGCAATGCACTACCAATTCTATTCCATTCTTGGCTGCATTGAACAACTCTAGGCTTGTTCGCACTATAGCGTCAAAGTTGTGTTTGCGTAAACGTCTTGTAACCGTCAGCGTCAAAATCAGAGCGCACTTTAACTTTAACTTGCGTTCGCAAGTTAACGTCAAGCGGAAACGGAAGTAGACCGAAAGAGGAAACGGAAATGCTTCTACGTCATTATGGCGGCATTTCCATTGTTCAAAATGCAGCATCTCCACGAAGATCAGAGAGTTTTCATGGCCATGCATTTAATTAAGTAATTAAATTTAAGTAATTAATCACAGACAAAACATACTTCACATAGTAAATATTGATTATTACCAGGCATTTCCAATGTGTGGGCTATCATTTCCCAGTACTGCTCTTTTTTCGTTTTCATCATGTACGATTTTGATGCAGAATCGTACAAATTGGGGTACTTCTCCACCTCCTCAATTAATCGAAGATCCATATCCATGTTGTTGTCGAAAAAAAAATACGATGTGAAATTATTGAAAATAATTTTACACAAAAACACGAGAGAAGAACGAGTGTAACTGGCTGGCGATCACAATTGCTAATATTCCGTTTTCCCGGCAAAATTTGTATCAATGCCCTCGGATTGGCTGTTGATTAACACACACACTCCGATTGGCTACCGCTACCTTTGATGTTGATTTATATGCAAAATCTCTTTACAAAGGTGAGATCTGCACATTCTGACGCATAACATTAATTTATTTCAGTAAAAATATTGTTTATTTTCGAAAATTAATCTCCTCAATGTGATATTTAATTCGTAATAACCTTCGATCCCAACGAAGCGGTGAAGAAAATGGCGTCAGAGAACTTGCTTTCGATCTTCAAAAGTTGTAGGAATACGTCAGTGCTCTGTGATTGGATGTTGCTCACACACAAGATCTGATTGGCTGGCTTTACGTCGGAGGAGACGCAGATGTTCGCTGATTTCAAGATATAAGTTTGGCCTTAAACTGAGACGCAAAAGCAATTATCTTACATAAACTTAACGTTTGACGCAGCAAAACGCTATAGTGCGAACAAGCCTTCTCTCTTTCAAGCCAATGACAACTTAATTGTCTCTGTCTCTCTCTCATTAATAATGAGAAGTCAATTCGCCGTCAGGTAGCGCCAGTGGTCTTTCTACGCCGGAAGTCAAAAGGCCGCAGTCACTTTCCCCTAAATTATAACTTCCGACAATTATGCCTCATAATCCGGAAAACTGTCCCTCATCGTTTTTCCGGGAATAATGAGTTCGATTCATGATTAAAAAATATGAAAAGGGTGATTTAGGTTATTTCATTACAGTTTTAAATTAATAATAAAACAGGACATCCTGTAAATCACACAGATTGATAGTTAGATAGATTTTTCAATCTCAAATTTTCAATACTCCCATTTAAAATTAAAAAAAAAAAAAAAAAAACAAGGTCTCAACTTTTTTAATTACCTGTTTAATTAGTCTATTTTTAGTTATATTTTTAATTAATTAAATTAATATTAAGTTTTTATGAATCTCTGAAGTATTTTATAAATTGCACAAAGAAAAAAATACTTAACCAAATAGTTAATTCAAAGAAAGCAAGGGTTTTTTAATTATCATAATATCCTGTTAAATTAACATTGATAGTTATCAAATAAGTTATCAATAGCTTCATTTGATTGGACAAAAAATTAAAAATTATTTTTAATCTAAAAATCCTTAAATTTAGTTTTAGAAACTGATTTAAGAGATAATTATGTAAATGTTTTGTTATTTAATGCCACAACATTTTTTTCCTTTTTTTAACTGTTAGCTTCCGTTTATAAACTGATTTTCCAAGTCTTTCTTTACAAGCAGATATAATTAGGTCTCATTATATAAATGAAATATTGAATGTTGTTTTTACATATATGTATGTCATATCGGATAATAGAAATGTATTTATTTGCTTGTTTACTGACACTGTTTGAAATATCTGCTTGTACGTACGTACGGGTCATTATAACATACTATTTTGTTGCTTTAATTGGCTATTATTAATGTCACAACTGACTTTGTTTTGTCATTTTTTATTATGCTTATTTCTTTTCAGATTGAAAGCGAAATTCATTAGATGTCAATCAAACGAATATTAAAGAAAAAAAAAAAAAATTCAAGACATTTTATGCTTATTACCTCCCCGCCAGTTTCATTCCCTGAAGAAACGCAACTATCATTTTTAAATGAATGTTTCTTGATGTTGACAGATAACAACATTAATTTGTATCTTTAACTCTTCCGCTTAGTTTTAATATTAGCTGAAAATTTGATAGAGAAAGGGAAAACAATTTCAAAGAATATTCTGACAGTTTGGCAAAAAGCCACAATAAGCCACCAGAACAAAGAATCTGAAATAGTTAGAAAAAAACGCCTCTCATTATGACTGAAATTCAACATGAGTTATTTAATAAATCACCAATTTTAGATTTCTTCTTCTTTACAAACTTTTTTAAATGCAAAGGAGGTTTTTCTGATTTAGAGAAATGACGTTGTTTGCTTGGGTCTTTTAGCGGTCGCCTGCTGGGTTTGTATTTTACTTGTAAATCGCGTGTAAGAAGGTGCTTCTTTGCATCCATTTTTCTTAATTTGAGAACCTTCTTACAATGTAAGACACTTTACTTGTGAGATTGTGTTTATTTCGTTTCTTATTATAATGAATAATATCTTCCAATCATTTATTTGGAGGAATCATCTATTCTCTAAACTGCCTTGAAGAATTAAAAAGAAAGCAGTGATAATTTACGCCAAATTCATTTTATACGGCATCTTTCAAATTTGTAAAATTTGCAAATAGTTGTTACAGTTACAATGCAGTTTCCAGAAAGCTGTATTAAATAAAAATAAACTTGAGCAAATTATATAATAATCCGAGAATACAATTATCTATGCACGACTGTTTCCTTAAGATTGCCATCAAGAACGCTGGATTTTTTTCCCCCCCTTAAAAGCTGTCAGTTGATTTATTTCTAACAATTGATAACCAATACACTGTAAAATTTTAATCCCAAGAGTACCTGATTAGAATCCAATCGTTACACATTACTTATTTACCACGTATCGTTTTAATTCTATTACTCTTAGTATTTAATTCAACGTGTACATTTTCAATGGATTAGATTTTCAATTTCGATTTTTATGTCGGGAAGAAAATATCTTTAAAAAAATTGTTTTTAATAGGTTTAAAAGAAAATGATAGTTACATTTCGAAACTTCAAATTTCTTAGGAATCGCCATGTTTTGATTTTGACAAAATGATTAAGTCATATTTCTTCTCACTTAAATTTAAATTGTAATTCCGTATTATTACATACACATGGTGTAATCCAGTGATGAGGAGCTGGTTAAGAAAGACATACTGGCTTTTAGGAAACCAACTCAAAGGCCAGAATAATTCCATTCCGATCACGTGACACTGAACTGTGAACGTTGAAATAGTCGATCCAGGCTATTGTCAAGTGACTTCTTTTTAATTTGATTGATTGTGATGCATCAGTCTTGGCACCTACACAATATTCCTTTTGTAATATTCTAACACAATATTAGTTCAATTGGAATTGGGAAACATACAATTAAAATTGTTTTACTTATTTAAGTGTAAAGCGATTTTCACACAGTTTTTTTATATTATTATTATTATTATTATTGTTGTTGTTGTTATTAATTTAGAATTCTGTAGTTTATACAGATACAGATTGCATCTGTGGGAGTCAATAATTTTTTAATTATTGGCATCATTGTTTTAAATTTCATTTCCATTTGTTTTTTACAGAAGGCATTTATTTATTTATTTATTTATTTATTTATTTATTTATTTAAGAAGGAATTTTTAATGTGATCCAGACTTAATTACGAGCATTACAATACGTTTGTTCTCAATATTAATTCTGGCATATAAATTTTATCTCAATTACTTATAACAAGTTATTGTTAATAACCAATATTCCTTCTCTTTTTCAAGAGCTGCTGTCTTTTTGTTAGACTCGATGTCTTTTATTCCATCCCTTCATTGGAAACAGATAGAGGCAACAGAAAAATTCGAACAAGTTTTATGGTCGGTCTCCGGCTATTTTTGTCCCTGAATTATGGCGTTGGTGATGATAATCATAGATGCCGTTCGCAAGAGTAGAAAATGTCCTCGTTGAATTATTGATTAATAGATAAATATTGATGACGTTTCACTTTTCTTTCCAAGTTGGAAATTAGAAATAACAGAAATTTTAATATTTCTCGACTTCAGGCGAAAGTAATTTAGTATTAAGACAAAAAATATAAATTCGCCTTTGTTTCATGAAATAATATTCTGTATTTTTAAACTTCTAGAATACCTTGTATTTATCATAATTTATTATAATATATTGTAGTTATTAAAATATTGAGTAAGATCAGAAATACTGTTTTGTTTTTCTCTATAATTCTGTATTTATTTGAATTAAATACTCAGTTCAGTTCGAGTCTTGTAGACTTGTTGAAGCAGTTTAACTTGTGAACTCATTCTAGCGAATTATTGAAGAATTTTATGCTATTGTTGCTAATACATACTATTAAATACAATGGTTTAATGTTGTTAGTTTAAAAACGTAGTAATACAATCGATACTGAAAGTATATTAATATGTTACAGTTTAACATAGGGTTTACTATCATATGTGTATAATCATATCATATGTGTAATCGATCTATATAAACTGCATTTCAGAATAGATTTATGATTCCAATTTATTTATTTTTTTCGATTTTCTATGTCTGGTTAACAAAAAAATTACATTCAACTGTTTCCTGAAAAAAATGTGAACAACTTCCTGTCAACTTTAGAATTTCAATGAGGGCAAAGTATTTGTGAAATTAAAATTTTTCCAGTCCATTGAAAATAACAATTAAAATGCGAAGGCCAGAGATGCGTTTCAATTTCTGTAAATCTTGTGTCTTCAATTGGTTTCAATTGAATGATGAAAATCTTAACATCAGGAAATCTCAACCAAAAAAAAACCTAAGGAACTTTTAAAATGTAACATCTTAATATCAATCTAAGCACAGACATCAAAAATGTATCCAGAGATTTTTTTTTTCAGAGAGTTTTTCCTTAGTTGTATCTGAAAATCGTCAAGAAGACAGAAGAACGTGTTGAATATGTTGATGTGCTATGAAAAGTATTTCCATTATAAATTTACAAATTGACCTTAACATAATACAAAGGAATTTCAATTCTAAAGCCACCGAATTTCCTTTTCTTAACTTTTGTTTTACCGATAGACTTCTACAAGGAAAGCTTGACTTTTTATCAAAGTGATGAGTTAAAAAGCGAGGGAATGACTCCATTACAAGGAAGAGGGGGAGACACTCCTAACGCATGAGTCCTCTTTCGCACCTGATAAAAATCCTCTCTGTCAGGTCCATCCCTCGTCTTATCCCAGTTGTCAGATAAATCTTAAAGCCTACTTTCGCTATTTTTAGTTGAGTTTTATCACTCCCCCGTTTCTGTATGTGTCGGAGGAGGGTCGTTCGCGTCTAAAGAGAAGGAACCCACGCAAATTTGGTTAGTGAATAGAGCACCTTTACCATAACAAATTCGTAATATCCAAATAAACAACAAGTAGTTCCTGAAAAAAACGTCCAGCCGAACTTTCCTCAATTTATTTTTCGTTTTCTTTATTTTTATTATAAACGATGTTTTAACGAAAACGATTCCATTTTTTCTTTTCTGTTACGATTACGTTGAGAATGACAATCCGCTTAGGATGTGGAAACGTCCATCCCTCAAGCCCATTTATCTAATGTATTCTTTTCTTCATAATTTTTAATGTAATTTACATTATTGTTTCCTACATGTGTGTGTCAGTGTTTTACTCATTTCATAAATATATTCAACACATATTAAACTCCTAATTATTTTTTGTAAATTAATTACATCAAGATCTAATTAATTTAAATCACTTTCAAAATATATGCAAATGATAATGAATTACTGTAAGGATTAATATGCTTTGTTAACATATCCGTTGCTTCTAAAGCTTTCCTACAGGATTGTGTCACTTTCGCGTACTTATTTCTAGAAAGCGAATGGAATAGACTTATTTTTCAATACAAAAATTACTTTATCACCTATACAAAAATAGGTATGCCAAGCTTCAAGAGGATTCACTCAGTGATTCAAAAGTTATCTAGGAAGACAGATGAGCTAATTTTAAGAGGCTTTAAAAACATATTTGGCATAGTTTCCAGTGACTTATTTCCGACAATGTTTTCTTTCAAGTACTCATTCTGAATTAATCCATTATGACGTAAGTGTTTCATTTAATATGTAATAAAACTTGCTGATGATGACTTGCTACATTAACAGGATCTGGATATAATATAAGAAACATTTATATTGAAATATATTGAAACTTCTATTAAAACCTGTAAAACAACACATAGATAACTTCCAATTGAAAAGAGGAAATTAGTCTGAAATGACACAACACATCTTTTAGAGAATAAAGGGTTATGGTTTCCCTGGAAAGTTGCGAAAATATCGGCAAAAGATTACAATCAGCAAAAAATACATTTAATAATCAAAATTTAAATAATAGTTTTTATTACTTGAGGTCATTCTTAACTGATTTCTAACGGCAGCATCTTAATGTGTAGAACTATCAAGCTAGAAGAATTTCTTTTTTTACCATATACAATGTTATCTTTGACAATCATCCGCTATATTAATATATATATTAAAATATATATATTAAGCTTGCTATTTTATTATTTACGTAAATTATTAATTTGTAGGCTTTACTTAAAGTTTCTGCATTATTTTCCAATAATATTGTCATCAAAGGAAAAAAAAAAATAATAACCTTTTCTATTTTATTACTTTAAAAGAGAAATTAATTTAGAAAATTTCGATGTCACTTTCAAAAATCGAATCTTGTAATATTTGTAAAAATTTGTTTTATTTTTTTTTTTGTAAATTAAGTGACGCTGTATTTATTAAATGAAGAAATAAATTCTATAATTTTTTTTTTTTTTAAATACATTGTTCATTGTTTTATCTCTTTCCAAGGACGTTTTAAAGCAATATAATAATTATTTTACGTTAACTGGAAATATTATAATTTTACAAAAGTTTTGTCCTCATTGAGATTCTAAAGCCGACAGGAAATTGCACATTTTTCAGGAAATCAAACAAAAATAGTTTTGTTATACCAGACATAAAAATCGAAAAAGAAAAACGGAGTAATGTTTGTAGCAGGAGAAGGATCGAAATATTCTTGCAAATTATCAAAAGTTTAAACCTTTTCCTTCTTTTTAAAAAAAAAAAAAAAAAAAAATACTTTATTTTCGAAAATTTTAAAATTCTAAATATTAGTTGTAAATTTCAAAATATTACAATTTTTCTCGCGGTAGTAAATTCTATCTAGTTTAATAATTTTTTAACTGCGTATTTATTCAAAACTTTCTACTCAATATACGTAATAATACCATAATTGTTTCTTTCATTACTAAGTTATTGTTATAAGTTTATTTTATATTTTATTATGAATTATCAATGATTATTATTGTAAATATCAATATAAACAAATTTTGTAGATATCAGTAATAATAAATAAGCAAAATTTAGGTAAGTATCTGTCTGTCTGTCTGTCTGTATATTACTGATTGGCTTTGTTATTTATAGATATCAATATATGTATGCACAATAAAGAAGAAAAAAGAGAGAGATCTAAACCATCCGGCAGAACAAGGAATAGTTAGTTCCCTTACGACAGCCATGAATTCTATCAGTTGTTTTTTTTGTAAAGTTTTAAATCATTTTTTTACATTTAAAGGCATTTCTGATCAAATAAATCCCGATCTTAATTATAATGCTTCAAAACTAATATTGATATTTGAAATTAATTATTATTTCACTTCCAAAAATATTCTTAAGTATTTTATTTAAAATTATATTAAAATTTGAAATGCTTTCTCCTTCATTTCTATTCATATTTAGAAAATTTTGAATAAACATTGATTTTTATTTTCTTAGATTGAATTTTTAATATAATGGTAACCTATACTTTGTTAACTTATAAAATGTACTTGAAAGAGCAAAGCCAAGTTGTTTGACTGTCCCTGCTTGCTATCATATACTTTCTCAAAGAGATTAGATTAAAATCTTCTTATCTTTCATGTAAATAGAAGATAAAAGAAGAACTAAATTGTTAAAGTAATATTAACTTCGTTTTAAGACCATCCATTCTTGCGACCACTTCACAAATATTTTTATGACTCGATTAAACGACCACATTACGACTGATACTAACGCCAATAACTTTGAACTTAGATAATCTGGGAATCGATGATTTAACTACCTTTACCATTTCTATTCTAAAACTTTTAAACTAAGTTGAAAAGAAATGTATCAAATTCCAAATTCGTGCTAATATGTGTTTACTTGATTGGAATTTTGAAAAATGTATTACATGTTTTTCCTTTGTAATCAAAATTTGTTTCGAAATAATAGATTATATACACATTTAATCTGATCCTACTGAAATCACAGCCATCTTAAGATCTCGAATTAAATCCATTAATTCTGAAATATTTTAACTAATTCAAAGTAAATAAATAAACAAATAGAAGAAAAATAAAGCTAAAAAAGGAATACTTTCGGATAAATAATCTGAAAAAAACAAACAAACTTACCTTTCAGCATCTTTTCAAACATTTGCTTATATAATTCTTTATATAATTAAAATTCAACTCACCTAAAAAGAAAAGAAAAAAAAAATCAATTCATCGTTGGAATAAAAAGATTTAATGCAACGACTTAACAAAGTTTCATTAAAAAAAAACAAATAGCAAATAAACAAAAGAAATGCGGCAATTAGTTATTGATTAATTTAACGATCCGATTCATTGATTGATTGATTTCATGTAACTGAAAGAAGTAATTCAATATTTGGGTGACTTTAAGTTTCTTTATTTCAGACAAGAACATTCAAGAATCTTCCATAAGCTACATAAAAACAACAACAACAACAACAATCAACGCGTTTTCATCAAAAAGAAGAAGGAAAGAAAAAAAAAAAAAACCACCAGTTTTAATGTTCAACAATGGGAAAGTTAATGTTATTCTTATTTGGTAAACCTGGGAACTGTTCAAAATTCGTAACAATCTTCAGCAAATGACTCCAGCATCTTTAACCTATTTTCCTAAGAAAGTGAGGCTTATAAAACGTGTATGTATGTGAGTGTGTAACTTATAATAATTTTAAAGAGTGCGGGGTAACCCCTTTTTTTGAAGGTTTTTTTTTTCTGTCAGCAATGAATATCTATCAATGTTTAAAAATGCTTTTTATTCTATCATCATTTTACTCTACTTTAATATGATTAAAATTAATTTAGTCTGATTGGATTAATTGGATTTAGGCAACGCACTTAGATATTTGAGGATTTAATTAATTTTTTAGGAAATAGAAATGCGGTGATAGTGTTTGTCACTGAAATTCAGATATTATAATTTACAAATGTTCAAAGATTATTGATATGTATTGCTTCGTGACATCAAAAAAATAAAGAAATAGAAATAAAAAAAAAAGTAATTAAGGAAATTTAATTTAATTTTTAAGGAAAAGTATTGATTTTAATTCAATTTTTTAAGACGTAATTAAATACCTATTACGTAATTAAATACTCTTATTATTATTATACTTCTTGTAAAAACAATATCTTCATTATGTATTTCTGCATTGTTGAACAATTAACAACAATGCGAATTCTATTTCATTAGGGTAATTGTATTAAATGTTTTTTTTTATTTAAATCTTGAAAAAATGCAACATTGTAATTTCATTTACGAAATTGCGTTACTCTTATAAAATTAAAAACCAATTTAGCACTAAATCAAATTCTTCTGGTAAATAATAATAATAACAGTAAAAAAAAAGTTCATAAAGTTTAAGATCGACTTAAAAAAATGTTCCTTTAAAGCTTTTAGAAAATTCTTTTGGTTTCATTAATTATCCAGAAACTAATTACGTTGGGAAGAAGAAAAAAAAAAGAAAAAGGCTTTTCCATCAAAGTGGAGTAAAAATGAAGTGATGATAGAATGGAGTGATCTCCTTCGATGAATATCACTCTATCGTCACAAGAAAATCAAAGTTTCCCCTAAAAGACTGAAGAAGAAGAAGAAAAAACCAAAAATCAATAAAGCAAAAGAAGGGGAGAGAAAAAAGAAAAAGAAAAGAGGGATAAAAAAGGATCACTAGCCGAGAAAGACTCAAAATTAACTTCTTCATTTCTTACATCAACTAAATGGGATGATTTGATGTAACTAAAACATTAACCGCATAGAAATTGCGGAAACTGAAGTAATACACCAGAAAAAAAGAATACGGACGGAAGAAAAGTACATAAGAATTTGTTATTTCGATTAAAAACGAAATAATAGACTAGAGGCTTAAAATAAATAAATAAGCTCTTTATGATACATCTCTCTTAAAAGTTTTTCACGATTTTACGTATTTTTTAATTATGTATTTATTTTTCTTTCCCGGATTAACTTCTTCATCTTGAATCATAAATTTGTGTAAATATTTTTGTTTAAATTTTAGTTTCCTCCATTAATTTCAAAATCACTTGAATTAAAAAAAAATACGGCTGTGATCATTTCAAGTTTATTAAATTTTAGAATTTTGAGTTTTCTAATCAAAGGGTTACGAATACTGATTCGAGGAGTCTTTATTTACTTATTTTTCCGAGTTCATTTTTTTAACAAAGTTAATATCACATCTACCTCATGGATTAAGAAAATTCTAACTGAACGGAAAGCTTTATTTATTTGTTTATTTATTCTTTTTCGACTAATTGTAAATGATATAAAATTTTAGAACATAGGACGATCTAACATTTTGTTAACAATTCCCTTGTTTTAATGTACAGTCTGTTACAATAAAAGCTTGCAGTGTAAAAAAATAGTTGCGAAATACTGAGAAACGTTTACTTTACGTCATTCCAAACTTCCATTTATTAGACTTCTAAAAGTCTGGGTAATGCAGATAGTAAAAGGAATGTTTGAAAACCAGTAAAATACTTTTCTAATTTGTTTATGCTAATCGAGAGGGCGGTTGGTGAGCCCTTGTAATATGTCTCTGTTTTATCCTGGGGATTAAGTAGGGTCTTTCTTAAGCCTCAAGGATTTCAACCAATCTATCAGCTGAGATAAGCCTTATCCTTTACTATCTGTTCTGAATGAAAGGCCAACACAGTCCCTCTACAAATCTACACCCGATAAGATTTACAGCCTCAACCAAATGGTCCTGCGTTGTCACTGCAATAACCTTGAACTTGACTGTAATCGTCTACTTCCGATAAAACGCACCTGAGTTCAGAGATTATTTGATGAAGCTTTGAAATTTAACAAATACAAGCCTTCTTTTCAAAAAAGCCTAAAAGAGGGTGATTTCTACTGTTTTGTACCCATCACCTAAAACTCAGTTAATTAATATTTTACGCTGCTTATTCGTGCTATCTTGAAAAGGTATTGATTCTATTTGTTTATCTATAGAAAATCCTAGCAACTATCAGATTGGAAAGGAATTAGTTCAAAGGCACTTACAAACCATAATCGTTAGGCTACATTTAAGGCCGTAGTAATTTGCAAATCAAAAGGAAAGGCTTTCGCAATAAAATTTGAGTAAACCCAAAGCCAAGGAATTTCAAATTTCTTTTTATTTAATATCTCTTTATGAGAAAAATAAATTTTAGTCTATTACATCATTTGTTTGCAGATTTCAAACGATATCAGTTATTCTTTCCAAACTGTAAATAAAAATTTTTATTGTAGTTTTTTACTTAATAAAGCAGTACCTTTATTAAGGTAAAAAAAGAAAGTTTTATACCTGCTACCAAAAAAAATCTACATTTAGTTTTTTAAAAGGGCTCTCTTAATTTTTAATAAGGTCTACTAATCAATTCTAAGAGGAAATGTCAACTTCCCATAAATTCTTCGTTTCATGAATGAAAACTATTATTTATAGTTACTTTAATAATAAAATTACTCCTCTCTTTTACAGAATTGGAAATAACTGGATGCTGTAATAGGTCCTACATTTTATTGATTTAACTGTAAGATAGACTGACCGATGAGTCGTGACGAACGAGATTTCTCGAGATTCACGTAAAGTCCGAGACAATAGCCTCTTTCCGAGGCTTCTACCAAAATGTCGACACACACTATTTTACAAAGCAGCGCACGCAAAATTATATTGCAAGTAGATTTACTTGCAATATTAATTGCAATTTTGCGTGCTCTGCTTTGTAAAATAGTATTTATCGATATTTTGCGACTTTACTTGAATCTCGAGAAATCTCGTTCATCACGACACTTCTGTCAGACTATACCAATTCTGTTTGTGTAAATCATACAGAAAAGCAGTTCGAGTTTAGAATATAGGTTCACGCTTCCAACCAAACCAAAATATTTTAAATTTAGGAAATTGAGTATTTTAATTGTAGATTTATTTATTCAATGAAATCCTTGTTGATCTAAGTTTAACTTGAAAAAATAAAGGTAAGGAAAATAAAAAATAATAATAAAAAAAAATATGTCAACGCTATCCAAGCTATATTCAAAATTTGGTAGGTCAATTGTAATTTTTATTACAGTATCAAATCGAACCAAATCTTTGAATTCACTTATTATTCTTTTAAGTTTGATACAAATGCTTATAGGAAACATTAGCTTTTTCGAGTTTTCTTCCCGTGTATTTCTATCAGTTTGCTCGCGTGCCATAAAATGGAAATAAGATATAGAACATTCTTTAACTTTATTAAAGAAGAAATCGCAGAAATGCTTTCAGGTCATTAAGCAGCAGAGTTCTTAGTGTCAGCACGTTTTATTTCAATTCCGAAAGGAGCCAAATTCTTTTTTTGCAGAATCAAAATCATTCACATGTAACGAAGTGCCTGAAGAGGCTGCCAAATATGCGAAGAAACGAAAAGAAATTCATGGAATTGTACTTTAGAATCTCAAAGACCTCTGTAACGGTAATGCGCACATTAATAAAATATCTTTTCAATTTTTTAAAGTATTCAAGTAAATTCGGAATATTGTTAAGTTATGGTAAACTTAAAACTTTGATTTTCTAAATAAAACAAAATAATATCCAGAAGTTAAATTCAAACAAAGTAAATAATTAATCTATTATAATTAGACTATTATTATAATTTGCAAATTATGTTGCATATTAGTCTTTATATTGAGTTAATAATTATTTTTTTATTTTTAGTTACTCAGAATTCTTTTGCAATTAGCTTTTTTAACTAATTTCTCAAATAATGCTTATTTTGTAACAATAATGGTCGTAGGTTATATAGGCTATATCTAGTTATATGGTTGTAAGCGTACAATCTAAAATCGGATGGGGATATTTTCGCCACCTTCCTCATTGTCCTGACTTGTTATCTCTTGTGATTTTTATGGACTACTATTGAAAAAAAAAAAAAAAACAATCAAACAACAACGACAACTTATAAATAATCGCAGTGATGCCTCAAAAGCAAAAATCAACAATAAAAAATTCACTAATGAAATATTAGTGAGAAAATTCATGTGGCACCAGTCCGCCGGTCTCAATAAATCTTTTTAAGGCATAAAAAAATCATTCTGCGCATCGAGTTATTAATAAGCAATATTTTTTTGCTAAACAACTTATTAATAATTTCTATTACTAAACAACAACTTATGAAGTTCAGGTCGAGAAGCAGTAAACTATGGGCCGAAACCTCGAATTTCAGGAGTAGAAGAAGAACATATTAACCTACAAATCGGACATAAGAGAATATTTTGAAGGAAGGAGAATACTTACGAATGTGATCTTAATATTGTTATTTTAATATTATTTGCATTTTCTTAAATAACATGAAAGAAGAATTTTCCATGTAATGATCCAATAATTAAATAAAGAAAAAGAAAACGTATTGAATTTCGATATCTATCTAGATCACAATTCTTATTATAGAATCTCACAAAAATGGAGCTTTGAATATGCATTTTCAATAATTTACAAATTTTCTGTTTTGCTTTGGAGGAGCCTCTGATGCAAAAGCTAAGTGCTATTAGCTAATTATAGTCATTTGCAGACGAGCCATTGGTGGCCGATCTTCTTAATTAGTATCACCAACCTGTGAAATTGCGGCAATCAACTGGAAAGTTATGGCCGCTGGAAGATGTTACGAATGGCCTGGGGCGAGGAGGTTAGTGGCGGCAATTGTTGCTGCAACAGCCAGTTTACTTGAATAGACTCAACAGTTGTCTTGGTAAGGGTCAGGGGTCAAGTGGGTTCGAACCCTGGTCTTTCAGCCACGCAATTAAGTGGCCATTAGGGCCTGTTGCATAACATGTCACTACACCCCTTACAACCGTTTCAACTTTCCTCTTCTGCGGACGAAGAGATTAAACGCGATGACCACAAAAGGCTTATTTGTGCGGAAGAGCAGAGAACAAACTAGAAATAAAATTAAAGCTGCTTAAATATAGATTTCACAAAACAAAAATCTCTGGAATTGCATTATTATTTTTGATATTACGTATTAAAGACGACACAGAGTAATTGTAATAGAATACATTTTAGAAATTTACTAAATAAATCTGTTAATCTTGTACAGATTTATTAAGCGGAGATTATGGTGCATGCGTTTGAATCAACTGCTTTAATATTATTCCTTGTGTGTCATATTGAACTGAGCATCAAAATGAAGTAAAATGAAAACTCATAAGCATATTCTCTATTTATATATTTCCAGTGGCAATAGTATTAAATTTTTATTTCTTATTAAATATACTTGATATATCGTGAACGTCTTGGGATTAGTGAGTATCTAGGAAGATGTGGTTCTATGAAGTTCAAGAAGAGGAAGAAAATGAAGCATGTTTTAGATTTCAAATAATTAAAAACGCTTCTTGAATTTCAGAAACCGCATTTGCCTTTTGCAGATTCAGAATAATCGTTATTTCTGGAATAACTACTAATATTTCTTCATTGTTATACTTTTACAGAAGAATTTACAATAATTATGCAACTAACCATTAATACCTAGAAACGGTTGCAATGTTTCATTAACTTAATAAAAATTCCAATAGTTATTTCCAAAGATAGGTTTAAACTGCTATTGCTTAAACATTACTCCACAGATTTCTTTGTTAGATGAACTACAAACTGAATGTTAATTATAAATGTATAACAATAAAGAAAAAAGGAATCCGTGTTACAGTTACACGCTAACAGAACTGTTTAAGGACATTTATTTGTTAATGTCGGACATGTTTGGAGCCTGGGTTCGATCCCAGCAGTTCTCCGTTCTCCAACTCTATACACTGAATATCAATAGTACATTTATAACAATAAGAAAAAAGAATCTGTTTTATTAGTTACACGTAAATGAGGTGTTAAGGGCATTTATTTATTAATGAAGGTCACCTGTGTACAGGCTCAGTTCTCCAAACGGACCCTCACCATTCCTCTGTCAAAGGTACCGTGTTTCTTATCTTAAGATTGTGGCGGTCAGGGTAGACTGATTTCCGGTGTCTATATTCGATTCTACCTTCTGTCTGTTCATCGTCATTTAAAGATACGGACAAGATAAACCTTTAATCTAAATCTTTAATTTACGTCGTTTATTATTAGTTGCTGATAGCGTTTGTGCCAAACCGCGTAAGTAAGAAGTAAAAGAAAGTAGCAAGCAAAACCCTTCCAAGTGGATGATATTCGAAAGTTGACAACAGTTATTCTTTAGTTAATTCTTTGGTTACTTGGATTTGAGCGGAAGTAAGAGATTGTTTCGAACACTAGTTCCGTGGTCGATAATTCCTATCATTACACACCAATAGCGCTCGTTGGCAAAGACCCTTGTTCTGGGCACTGGTCCAGTTCCTCCTGGCTTCTGCCAAAGGGAGTCCTTCAATGTGAGTTACGCCAATTTTATTTTGATTGCAGGAATTAGAATTATTAGAGGTCGATTTTGGCCAAGATGACAAACATTATGCATATGAAACATTTAAAATACTAGTTTTTGGAACTTAAAAGGCAATATTTAAGAAATTGCGACGAAGTTAGGTGTCATTTCCAGCAGTAATTACTGAGCAATTCTTAAGATAAATGATAAGCTTCAATTTACCTAAAATTTATCAAGAGAATTTCAAACAAAGAAAATGTGCTACTTTGGCGCATTTCTGCTTCAATTAAGAACCAAATGTTAATTCGAGATACTTCATGTTCAAGAAAATGAAAACTTTTAAAATGAAAGCTTCTCATTAAAACTAAACAGACTCTTCAGTATCTTCTTATTTTTAATTACAGTTTACCTGAAGTGCAAAACATTCAAAGAACTACAAAATAGGAAAAGACGTTAACAAAAGATTAATGGAATGATAATCTTAGAGAGAAAGAATTACTCGGAACGGGGAATAAACTATGCTATTATTGGTCGCTTACAGAACGCTGTCGTTGTTGCTCCTAATCTTTTACTAACCAAAATGAAAGCTACATTATTCACTTCATTATATAAACAAATGGAAAACTGCTTAGAATAACTCAGTGTACAGTTTATTATCTAACTTCGTTTCATGTTCTTTAGTCCTTCAATCAAACCACTCAACTATAGTATTTTCTCAAGGTTCAAAAAGTCTCAATGAGATTTCTTTGAGATGCGTTAAATGTTGGCACGATCAATCACAGAGCTCCCTATACGACCAATCTGGGTCGAAAAAGTACTGGGAAAAGGACGATTAATCCTTTCTCCTAACCTTGTTACAATATCACCTAACATTGTTTCATGTACTGTTTCTACTCTGTCTAATGGAGTCTACTCTGTATGAATTTAGAAATTCACAGGACAAACTTTAAGGGGCGAGGGACGGTACGGCACACTGAAACAACATTTTTTGTCTAACAATGTAGGACCGCAACTGTCGTGTCGACGCGATAGAGGGACACACGCCAAAGATTGAGAGAGAACCGTTGGTAAGCATGTGGTCGTGTAGCGTGTGGGTTTGTGTATGCCCACACTTGAGCATTGTGCACATTAAACACTCTTTAACGTGTAAACAATGCTTCATCTGTGAAGAGCACGTGCTGGAAAATCCGGCTGCCCTGCACTGCACTCTGCTGCGTAAACCAGCGGCAGAGGTCTAGACGATGATAATTCTCAGCTTCAATGCGAGAATTCTCTGTAAATGGAATGGTGTAATTGCTCCTGGTGCAAAATTCTCCTTGCGGTTGTTCGTCTAACATCTACGCTATGTGCAAGAGCGGGACGATCCTCAACCTGTCGTAGAATGTAAACGCGACAGTTGCAGACATACATTGTTTGACAAAAAATGTTTGTTTTAGTGTACCTACCACCCCTTAAAGTTTGTCCTGTGAATTTAGTCACCCTATACAGTATATCCCTATAAAGCATTTACATTTCTTAAATCAATGAAATAATTTATAAGATGGAAATATATATTTTATTTAGATTATCTTACTTTTTTTTTTTTAATAAACCAAATCGTTTTCATTTCTTCGCGTGACTGGATTAAAAAAAAGAAGGACCGGGTCGAAAGGTCAGATAGGATGTATTTTGAATTACGAAATGCAATCACCAGCTGATTACAACCAGAGTTCAATTACTCTTTTTTAAAAGATATGTATTTCTAATGAGAGCACGCTTTTAATGATACCATCCCAAAAGAGTGATTATTTCCTGTTCATTTACAGATTCCGCATCAGATTTATTAAAAACAATATGAAATTAAATATTTATTTTCATCTTAAATGGGTCATTAATTGTTTCATCTTCTAGCTGACGAAGTAGTTTAGTCATTTTAATTTCGTAACTTGAATCTATTTTGTGAATTCCAAAATTGTCCTTTCAATTTGACATTTTTTTTTAACAAAATTTTCCTACCAGAAAATAAGCAATTTTTTTTTTTTTTTTTTTACTATGTTCAGCTATTATCTTCAATTTCATTTAAGAGCTTAAGGTTGTAGAAATTTTACGAAGTTTCATACATGCACGAAGTATTTTTATTACAATGTTTATCTTGGGTATTTTTTTTTTTATTTTCTTATTGTTTTTGGAACAAAAAAATTAAAATATCGATCTAAATTACACACTGTTAACGAAATGACGTAATAGTTTTGCTTTTGAATTCAATTTAGAACAATCAAGTTTAAATTAACTCAATAATAATTCTAAAAATTTATTTTTAAGAAATAAGTTCTGTTTAAAGAGATTATCTTCATTGTTAAAATAATGGTATTAAAAGTACAATTCAGATAAAAAAATAATTGCACGCAATTATAATAATTCTGTTAGTAAATAGTGCTTACAAATTCTTGTTTAATTCAATTTTATTTTAGAGATTTTTTAATTAAAAGTTGCAGACAATATTAATTTTTTTGATAATAAGTTATTTGTTATTATCATTAAAAAGTTTAATCATAAAAAGAAGATAATTAAACAGATATTCCCTTAAGCTGCAGTTAAAATTTCTATTTTTTCAGTACATGTATTGTAAAATTGCTGGGGGGGAGGGGTTACTTTATTTATGTATTTACTTTTTTTAATTCTATCTGTGTGTGTGTTTTGTATAAAAAATCTTTTTAAAAACTAACTTGGATAAAAACTAGATTTATTATATTTTTTATGAGTTAACTTTATAGTTATTTAATGGCTGATACGTTTATTTTGTCTTGGACAATAAAATGTTATTTACTCCTGTAGATCTTTGAAAAGTTTAAAAAAAAGTCAAACAAAAGATATTATAATAATAACTGACAAAACTAACTATACTTAATTCATTACTAGGATTCTTGGACATTTTTTAGACTCTGAGCAATAAACCAAATAACTGTTGAAGGTCCCACAACGACAAGAAACTCGTTACTATAAGATGATGCCGTATGGCCATAAGAAGATGATTACCTGAAATTCTCATTTCTTCTGATTTCTTTAATTTTATGCTTATTTTATTCTGATTCTTTCGCACTGTAATGCATCAATATTTCTAGTTCCCATGGTAAGAAGGAACTACTTCAATTCCAAACAACTGTTTATGTTTTTATTACAAAAAATTAATTAATTTATTAATTAATAAATAAATAAATAAATAAATATAGAATTTATTTAATACTTAGGATAAAGAAAAGATTGAAGGCAGCACTAATCTACTTTCCAATAACCATTTCAGAATTCGCTATTTTTAAGTTTTAAAATTTTCTTTAAAACATTCTTTAAAATTTTCGATTTGAGATATAGATGAAAATGCCCCCTTCCTGCCAAAAGGTAGAAAAGTCTTCTCTTGTCTTCCCTCGAAATCTATCCCTACCCCTTTTTCCACCTATTACACCAAACCGACTAGATTCTCCAAACTTAGCTGGAGAAAAATGTACTAGTTCAAGTCCTGCCTTTCCGCACTGCAGACAGCAGGAAAAGATAATGATAGAATACAGACTTTCCTGTATTTATTACACGATTTCCAACATATTTAATATAAATACTATTTATCATTTTGATTTTTTTTTTTTTTTTTGAAAAAGAAAGTAAAACAAAAACAAATAATAAATTGTTGTAGCATTTCTTCATTATATGAAATAAACCTCGAAATTAATTAGAATATGTAATAATATTGTTAGAAGGAAAATTCCAGACAAATGTTAGAGATAAAAATATAGTTTCCGAAATGAACTGACATTTTTAAATACAAGAACTAGGTGTTCACCTTTTTTATTTCATTGCGAAATGTTTGAAACAGCCGGTGCTACACCTGCCAAAATTGCAACAGGACAACTGGTGACTGGAATACATAGACAGAAAGGATGCTCTAAAAAAAAAAAAAAAAACATCTGCGAAGGAAGTAAAACATACCCATACAACGTTTTGGGTTTTTCTGTTTGTTTGTATGTTTTTTTTTTAACTTAAACCTGTTAAGTCTAGACTTTTTTATTTAGCGTTTAACATTTAGATGGTGTATATCATTAGTTGTTGTCTTTTTTTGAAACATGTTCTTGTAATTAAACTACCATAAAAGTACTTTGTAGTAAAAAAAAAAAAATAGACCGAATCAAAGCTTTACAAGTTGGTTAAAGATTTGAAAGATCTTGGAGATTATGATATTATTCAATGGATTTAAATAGCAGTTGGTTAAATTGCAGCTAAAAGGGCCAAGTTTAAAACTTTTCAATATTAATATTATATTAAGTATTAACATTAATACTTAGACTGTGAAATACTTGAAACCTTAATTGTAAGAATGCTTCCTAGTTATTTTGATTCAGATCAGACCCTAAAGTAAGAAGGTGGAGCCAATATACCTTAGATTAAATTATAAGGTTTTTAAAACTACTTATCGTAAAAAGCCAAATCTTTCATAAAATTAGTCCCAATTGATTAACTGCAACTCAGAGGGTAAGGATTGAAGCCTAAAGTGGTAAAACAACAGTAAATTGTCAAGAGAAGCTGATCGATTGTAAGAAGCTTTTTTAATGTTGGATTTGTACTGCTATGAAATAGGCACTTTATTTATAATATGTTTGCTTAAAGATAGTACTACCAAAGTATTTGAAACAATTTAACTTTATAGTAATATGTCTATGTATTCTAGAAAAGTACTTTTACCTACACTAGTACAAAAGAAAATAGTCAATAATACTCTTATCAACAGTAATAGACCGTTGGGCAATGACTAGACTAATAATACCAATCACTTGATTTTTCAGGAGACTTGGGGATTACCTCAATAAACCGACATCCGAATCCCCATTCGTCCCAAGATATCCCAAAGGCTTCGGAATAATGATAACTTCTAGGTTTTCTGTTTTCTCCGGGTCTCAGTTAATTACAGAAGCAGGAAATGGACTTTTTGTTTTCTTTTCTGCCAACTTATCACAACGACAAAGTTAGAAAAGCAGATCACGTGTTATAATGCGGTAGTTATTATAATCTGAACAATATATCCACAACAGATAATAATAATCTGTAAGGAATATAACTAAATCTAAAATGCCTTGCTAAATAAAGAATGCGCTTCTTATTATTATATAGCGAAATTCTATATTATAGAAATGTTCATTCTGTAAAACTCTTCAAGATATTTCACATTAAGCTCACTTTTGAGACTATTACAATGAAGTCAAATTGCACAGAATACCTGAAGTACTAGGTAAAATATTATCCTAAACGTCGCACGTTTTCCAAAATTTCAAAAACTATTTAAAGATAATTGTTGTTATTGATTAAGGATGAGGTAAACATATCCGAAAGTATTGCGCCATGTGGTATCGTTTGGAAACTTAAGTCTTCCTGGGAGCATCATAATGAAATGAATTGTACGATAATTGTCTAATAGGCTGTTTTGTTTTTTTCTTTCATTATCTGTTTTCTTCCTTCAAAGCTGTGCACTGTCATTCCTTTTTTTTTATGTCTTTATGATCAACTTGACTGTTTGGCATTCGGGTTGTTGTTTTTTTTCTTCCTTGTTGATAATTGTATATTTTTTGTGGCTTACTTCTCTTATGATTGGATCTTGTGATCCCATTGAATATGATAATATTGCTGCAGTTACTTTTTTTTAAGTGTGACAAGTTAAGATAAAATGATTCTAACTTTATCAAAAAACAATAACGACTCCATTAAAATAAAGCAAATATTATTCCTTAAAAAGGATAATATGTTCAATTCATGAGAAATAAAAATTATGCTTAATTACAAAAGAAAATAAATTATCATTAACGAAATTATAATTGAACAAAAAAAAATTATAAATATGAATTAGAAAGCATCTTCTAAAAGTATTTGACAGAAAACGAAACGTACAATGGAAAAAATCACGCCCAATTTTAGATGCAATGGATGGAATTTCGAATCAAGTAGTATCTTTAACGTTTTCTGTTTATTATACATTGAGAGAATATTCACTAAAAAAATAGTTTCACTGCAATCTAAAGAAGGAATAGTGTTGTTGGTTTTTTTTTCTTCCTATCCTCCATATTTAGTATGAATACTCAAATAACCTTGGTCTCAATTTTGCCAAAGGAGTTGATTTTTCTTGTTGTTTCCTTTCTAATATGAAAAAAAAAAAAAAAAAAACCCTCGTCTTCTGATAGATCAGGTGGTCATGCTCAGTGGACAGGTGAAAGACCTCAGAGCAATCACAGCCCAATTAACGCCGTGTTTAGTTTTTTATTTTGTTTCATTATTATTTGTAATTATTATTAATTAATGTGAAAAACTGTTTCGATGAAATAAAGAAAAAAGATAATAATAAAATAATAGTAAAATAATCAAACTGAAATATACAGCACAAGGATATTACATAAATAACTAATTAAATAAATAATCTTATTTATGTTAAAAAACAAATCCACGTAAAGTTGTGCTAAGGTTAGATTTCATTTATTTTAATTATTTGGAAATAACTATAATAATTGGATATTCAGAAAACACTACTGCTTTCCCTTTAGAATATTTGGCTTAATTTTATTTATTTATTTATTTTCATCCTAGGAATGTGGTCCTTCTTTAATAGAAGAAATGACAAAAATGCTGATTTTTTATTCATCTGTCCCAAATAAAATAGAAATTTCTAAATTAATCAAAAACGAATGTACAATCGACTGCACTGAAATGCAAGGTTAAAATAAAAACCACTAATTTTTTTTTAATTATTCAAGCTATTTTTAATGCATTTTTAATTGAAAACTTTTAACTTACCAACAGGCTTTAAAAATATGATGCATTTATTTTAAAATTAATTAAAGTGATTGGGATCTTAACTAAAATTTGGTTCTGTTAACTTTAGTGAATAGAAGTAATTTAAGATGGAAGAATTGGTCTCAGTAGTTAACAAGGTTATTTTTCAAGATTATTATTTTTTAAAAGTAAACCTATACAGGATGTATCAAAACACTCTGTAAAACTTTTAATGGGAGATCGGAAGCACTAAGACAAAACTTATTCGTTTAAGAATGTATGTCTGCTGATGGCAGCCTTCGGTGCTAGAGGGCGCTATTTATCGGCGCTGCAATCGGCTAGAGAGGATATGAAACACCAGAATGGAAACAAGTGTGAACAACATGTTTATTCAATAACTTTGAACTGTTCCATGCTCACTTGTTCCATTCATTTAGGTTTGTGTTCGTGTTACATATTTTCTCTCTAGCCAATTCTAATGCCACTAAATAGTGCACTCTAGTACCGAAGATTGCCATCAGCAGGCATAAATTCTTAAACGAAAAAGGTTTGTCTGGATGTTCCCATTAAAATTTGAACGGAGAGTTTTGATACACCCTGTATATTAAAGAATGCATTTTAGAATGTTTTTATTTAAATAACAACGTAAAAATATTATTTATTTCTTTTTAAAAAATTGTATCTCTATAGCCTATTTAAATGTTCCGTTAAAAAAACAACGTACTTAATCAGTTTTCCTACGTTATTCAGATTGTTTGATTTTTGTAAATATTCCGTAATTTATTATTTTAACTTTAAATCTTTTTTACTTTTTATTCCTGAGTTGTAAATGACTATTAACTCATCTACGTATAAAGAAGTTGCAAAACATCGACAATATATATTTCATCTTTCAGTGACTTCTTATTTAAAATGAATCATTCACACAAACGCCCAAACAGTTAAGCACTATAAAGTATAAAATCACATGATAGAACAACAAATATGCTAGTTTCTCTGACAAAACTACGAGTAAATTAGGGCAAACTTTTCAATCTCGCGCCAATTTTTGATTTTCTAATAAAACCCAAAATCGTATTGTATTAAAATAAAACAAGGCTGTGATGGGTTTTTGTTTCTAACTTTCAAAATAAAATTTAATTGAACATATCTACAAAATTGCCTTAATACAGCCACTACATATCATTCTACTACTATGAGTGAATGAACAAGTTCGATCCCTGCGGTACTCCCGTGGTCTACATCTCTCCAGGCTGGAGGGGGCGAGAAATAGATGAAAAGGTGATAAAGATCCAAAAAGACGATCTTGGATCTTCGTGACCTTTTAATCTAATTCACGGCCCTTCAGGCGGGACAGCTCTCAATCTTAGAACCAGTGAATTAAGCTAAATAAATATAAGTCCGTCCCATTTTTTTATTTTTTATTAAAAATTATTATGGGACAATGTGGACAACAAAAAGGTTTGGACAGTCAGCAAGCAATATTTCAACTCTAAATCCTTTATTTCAAACACATTCTGAAGATTGAGATGAAGTAGAGATTTTCGGCTTCTTTTAATCTATTAAAGAAACAATAAAAATTAAATGGGTATTCAAATAACATGTTAAGAGCCTTTGGGAAAGAAACCGCACCAGAATTACCATAATAAAAAGAACCTAGTAATAAACTAAATGATTCCATTGCTATCTAGTTTATGTTGTCTTTAATGTGTAAT
The DNA here is from genome assembly GCA_023159025.1 of Thereuonema tuberculata. Lineage (NCBI taxonomy): Eukaryota > Metazoa > Arthropoda > Chilopoda > Scutigeromorpha > Scutigeridae > Thereuonema > Thereuonema tuberculata. Next base: position 48,461,823 of record JAFIDM010000179.1, read on the forward strand.
CGCAAAGCATTCAGTTCGGTTTTTTTATGAACCATTTTGAAATCTATTTGAATCGGTGATGCTGTAGCAGGTGATTAACAGAATACGAAGAAAGTCGAGAGGAAAAGGTGAGGAAATTTTAAGAAAGAATGGAAAGAATTTTATTTAAAAAATAAAACTCGATATTCGTAAAGTAGTTCATGAAAAGGACTTAACATATTTTCAGATTTCAAATTGAATTCTAAAACCTTTTAGTTCTGTTTTAGATCTACGAAGTACATTAACGAGAATACAATGCTTGAACAAATTTATAATGTACTTTAGGTGTTTAGGCTTTCCATGAAAATACAACAAACAAAACAATGAAAAAAAAGAAGCTATTACTTGATTCTCCTCTGAAATTCAAGAAGGGGATTGATTACTTATTATTGTTATTCAGTTCATTAGTTAACGATAGCAAATCGACATCAAATAAACGAAAACTGATAAGAAATAATAATAGATCACGTGATTGGTTCTTGTATCAATGAAAATGTTATTGGTAAATTTTTAATGGCCTCCAAAGAATATTTGATTATAATTGATCATTTTGGCAAACAATGTAAGTAGTCTTATCGCTTGTTCACCGGGGGAAAGTTGAGAGTAAACAAAAAAAAATTATCGCCACGGAGAAAAAAAAAAAATCTGAAGTATTTTTTTCTTTTTTTTTTTTTAATCTTGAAAAACTAAAGTTATCAATAAAAATGATAATAATATATTTTTTTTAATTTTCGAACTATACTTGCCCAATTGGAAAAATGGAAAAATCCCAGACCTCCATCGGTATCCAGTTCCTCCAGTGAACAACAAACTAAAACTATTAATAATAAATCCTAACAAAATTTTAGCAATCACATTAAAATTTTTAATATATTTTAGAAGTTATTCACCAAGTGCACTCGCTAATACATACACTGTTGATCAATTAATTTACTGTATTTTATTTGTACTATAATTTATTTATTTTATTCATTTTCTCAAAAGAAATTCCCAATGTAATGCTGTATATTAATGTGTGGAAATGTTGAACATAAAATATAAACGACAACACACTTTGAAATAACATAAGTTAAAAATTTCAAACTGTTACATGTTTCGAGAAGCACTTCCACCGCTCATCATCGGACCTGGAAATTCCCAATATTTTATAAGCGTTCATCACAAATGACTTACTCTTTCCAATTTCATATAAGCAAATTTTACTATTAAAATGTCAAATTAATTTTGAAAATTTAAGTCAGTCAGATTTCAAAGTTCCTTTTTAAATATTATACTGAAATTCAAAAAAACAAATTAAATATGGAAATTGATTATTAAGTTATATTTTTTTTAATATAATGTGGATGTAGAACAAAATGACATAATATATTCGATACTCTTAATTCTTTATACAGTAGAGCCCCGATTATTCGCGGAATTGGGTGGCAAGGGCTTCGCGGATAACGAAAATCGCGGATAACCCGAAAAAAGACTAAAAATGAGATGTAAACACGAAAAAAAATATTTCACCATTAAAAACTACGTTTTATTGTATAAAAAACATACTACGTAAAATTTTTAAAATATGTACAGTAAAGCAGAAACCTTAACTCTACGTTTGCATCCACAAATTCCGAGAAGGCCTATAGGATCACGATGCCTATAGGATCACCTTCGCACTGTAGGGCCTATTGTATTTTTCCTGTTGTTGGCTTGGATTAAAATAGTTTTTTTTTTTGAGATTCGTAATTAAAAATATTTTTTCGCGGCACTCGCGAATAATCCGCACCGCGGATCATCCGCTCGCGGATAATCGGGGCTCTACTGTACTAACTTTAATTTCTAAATAGCTTATAATTACGGCTAAGGCATTTTCTTATTCTTTTTTTATTGAATTAAAAAAAAAAAGGCAAATTTATTTACTGGGCATTAATATCTACTGAGTCAATAAAATGTTTTTTGTTTGTTTTTTTTTGAGCAACAGTGATAAGATATTTCTATTCATTAAAAGTTCACAGCAAGATATCTTATTTTTATACGATGAAAAAGCTATTTTACATTTATTTCTTGAACTTTCTGATCCTATAAGTATTTAGGAAATTATTACCTAAGTATTCAGTAATACTGCTATATCTTCTGATTTTTTTTTCTTTTAACTTAAAGCCATTATATTAAAATAGAAACTTAAATACAGATTGAACGTAGTTTTACGTGTACTGTTGTTAATTATTAGGCTTAAATATTATAGTCTTTCTTGTAGCGAGGATATCCTTCAAATTCAAAGTAATATAAAATAAAAAAATCATTGTAGAAAATATGGCTGATCAATCATTCGTCAAGCTACGTATGTATGAATACATACATAAATTCTATATCCAGGAATTTGGAATGGGAGTAGTTAGGATGGTCTTAACTGTTCAACCAAATAAAAACCATTGTGTTCTTTTTCATATTCGGGGGAAGGGGGGGGGGGAGAGGGGTACAATTAAATGATGATTTTCCAATAAAAAAAAAATACAGGACCAAAATGCTACGTTTTCGGATGCAAAATTACCAATTTCTCACCCACTCCCAGTGGCCAATGTATGCGTAGGCTATAGTATGGATCAAGTATTTATTAGACTATTTAAAAAACGTCATTAAATAAGTAACCATATTTCTGAATTAAAAGCAATTTAAAACATACACAGGAATACTCAGGATTTTGGAACAGGGGAGGGTATAGACAAACCGATGAACATTCCAACCAAAAATAAAGGTCCGAAATCCTAGATTTCTCTCATTTCCGGATGCAATGGGGGGGGGGGGGTTCTAACTTCTGCCAACCCCCCATATACAAGCATGTATGGCAATTGGACATATACAAGCATGGCAATTTCATAAGCTTTTCTTTTCTTTCGTGAAGTAGCTAAAAGCAATTCTTCGAATTTTGTTAATGCTCATTTTTAAGCAGAATCCTTTGAACTAACCGAAAGAAATGAGTAAATAAAGAGTCGAAGTAAAATGAAAACTAAGGCTTCTCATTTCCCTTCTTTCATTTCTACAGTTTTTGATCTATTTTAGCCCATAATCATTTAATCAGGCCTTGCTAATTAATTACCTTTTTTTTTTAGATCATTTTCTTGTGACTGTATTTTCTCTTCAATTTCTAATGGTTTGTAATATTCTTTCAACAAATTTATTTGATTTTTGAGTTTCAAAAAATCTTTTAAAATAATGCTATCCGTTTATAATTCGTTCATTCGTAAATTTCAGATAAGATAAGCGACTTCAAAGTCTTTCTGAACAGGAACAGGAATATCTATTTATAAATCCTGAAACGGTCAAATTTCCTATTGGTTGTCATCTAGATTTTTTTCAAAGGGGGTCATTTTGTTTCCCTCCCTCTTTTCCCTTCACTTTTTCACTCGTGGATCGTGACATCTAATCTTCCACCCTTTTCTCAGGGTATTTTTGGAGTAAAGAGGGAGTTGCCAGCGAGTGACCAGTGAAGAAGGTCATACATTCTTGTCCTCTTTTTAACCCTCCCGCCTGCTCTATTTTGGTCCTCAGGTCCTCTTACCCCCTTGACACCCTCCGAGTCCTGTGAACCCTGGGTCGCCTTCGACCCCGTCTAGACAATGTCTGGAGAATCACAAAAGATTTGAACGATTGATTTACAGCACCACCAAGTGAAAGGAAACAGAGAGCAAGTGACAAATACTACAAAAAGCATAAGAAAAAAGAGAAACCAAAGGGTAACACACCTGTGGAAATCAAGGAAAATGGCAGAAAGACTTCACTGCAAAGGTTCCTGCGATCTTTGTAGTAGTATTTTTTGTATTTTTATTTATTTTATTTTTTCAGTTCTATCTCGACTTATCACTTTTGTTATCAATAAATAACAAATAACAAAAACACATTCTCTTCGTAGATGTTATAAATTTTAGTATTTTCAGATTCCATGTTTTGTTTTGTTTTTGTTTTTTGTGCTTAACAAAATAGCATCATTGTCTTTCTTTTTGTACTAAATTACATTTATTTTCTACAAATAGTCACTTTCCTGAATATTCTGAATATTCAACATAAATGAAAAATAAAATCCAAACATTTTTTACCCCAGGCATGACTTTACTAAAGTTTTGTACAGTACAAAGCCATCACACAAATTCTATTGTTATCTATATAGAAAATCGTACTAAAACTATCATAATATGGTTGTTATTTACTCATTTGCCATCATTTAAATTGCATGAATAGTTCAATTGTGTATCTTCTTTTTATCCTGTTTTAAGCTTTCAAAATATTAATCTTTTGGTTGTATTATATAATTGACTAAATTTATTTACAATCACGAAATGTTCTGTGCACGCGTATCATTAAACATTGTTCTATTCTCTAGCAAATTTCATAACGGAATCTTAATATTCAACAGCTAAAAAAGAAAAGAGAATATTAATTATCAGTTAATGTTCAATGAAAAAATTCAAACTTTTTCAAATAAAAAAAAAGCAAGATTAATTCGGTTACTATTATTATTATTAAAAAGATTGGATGCCATCGCACTTGTCAATAAGTTTTAAAAAAAAAAAGTTGAAATATTAAGTTAAGTTAAAATATTTAAATTTTTTTTTTTTTTTTTTTAAACTTATCGACAAGTGCGACGGCATCCAATCTTTTAAATTTACGTGCGCACGTTAAACTTCTTTTAAATATTATTATTATTGTTACAGTAAAACCCCGCTAATCCGGCATCCGATAATCCGGCACATTCAATAATCCGGCATCGGTCTATTGGTCTTTTTTTTAACACTGAATAAGCCTTCCGGGCGCGTTCGGCAGAGTTCGCGGGCAATCGGCTGAGGTCGGGCGTACTCGGCAGTGATGACAAATCTAATAAAGTAACTATACTGTACTATACGTACTGTATTAAAATATAATACTACATAAAAATATATTTTGTTGATTTGTTTTTAACATTTACCATCACTACCGAAATCAGAGAAATCACAACAGAACGTGGAAAAGTGGCCTGATACCTATTAATAGCCCTTTTGACTCTATTTTAGCGATATTTTCGCTATCCTCGCAATAACGGCTAGTTTCAGACGGCGCTCAGTAATCCGGCACTGCCGAAGTCCCGAACGTGCCGGATTAGAGAGTGTCTACTGTATAGAAAAGTTTCTAAACTTGGGTTTCCCCAGCAAAGACAATATGGCGGGTCAATTATTATTATTATTATTATCTCGAAAAAGTTTCAAACCATGGGTTTCCCCAGCTAAGACAATATGGCTGTCATTATTATTATTATTATTATTATTGGCAGTAGTAATAATAGTATATCAAAATTTGAGGTTTGTTAGTTAAATTCTTTAATAGGCAGCCGTAATGTCCTATTCTGTAAATTCAGTAAATTTGATTGAATTTAATTCTTAAGCTTCCAAAATCAGTAAAATGAAACAACTTCCCTTCAATATTAAAAATTAACAATAAAATATTTTCTGCAAGTAACCATAACTCAAATAACTATATTCGATCTGTTACTTCGAAAGCAAGAATAACTAAAAGTATAAAGATAAAATCATAAAAAATGAAAGTTATCAGATTAAAACAATTTCTGTGAGAATCGTTTCTATTTCATGAAAAAGAAAAGTTTACGAATTTTAATATTAGAGACGTCAAATGTTAATAGATGTCCAAGATGGTATCTTTCAAACAAAAAACAAAACAAGACGAAGAAGGATGAAAGGAAAGGATAATTTATAATTAAAGTCCTTTAAGCTTAGTTACTATTCAATTTATGTTGTACAAAAAGTCACAATCGACAATAATGTTATCTGAACTCCGTGAGACTATGTTGCAGAAATAAAGAAAGTTCTAAAAGTTATATTTTCTGTTGTTATTGCTTATGTTAATTTGAAACTAGTAACACAGAGCCTAAAGGATTGTAATTATTATCACTTAAAAGAATTTGGAACAAATATTTCAATTTAACGATTCCAAATTGACTGAACTATTTAAAGTTCCTCTAGTTTCCTACATTCTTTTCAGGAAAACGTCAATAACTGAAGCGAATTTCTTTTGGAACTAATTATTAACCTGTAAGCAAAGTGACACTGACCGGGAATCCTCCCATTTACAAAAGATGTGACAGCGGGGGAGAAGGCGACCTCAGGCAAAAGAAGGTCACTTTCCCTCAAGTCTTCTTCCTCCTTAATCTTTCTTTTCACTTGAACTCATTTAACTCCTTTGTAATCAGCTTGTTTCAGTGACAGCAATTCGCTACCAAAGAAAAACCGCCTGCGCTGAAGAAGTTTTTCAGCAAATGAATTGAATTCAATTTGAATTAACTCAAGTAATTGAAGATTTTGATTTTAAATTGATTCATCTGACTGACAGCTAGTATTTAACCTTGCAAAAATTCTGAGAAAAATCAAAAAAGTTTTTCTTCTTCTTTTCCGTCCACTGCGATGCTAATCGTTAAACGCGATTATAGAAATCGTATATACACGGATTAAAGCAAAGAGAAAGAAGCAATTTAATGGGAAGGAAAAAAAATTAAGTTATCTAACTCCTTCGAGAATTCTGGATTTAGTTAACCAATATAAAAAGGTTTTCTAAATTTTAGAACAGAAAAAATAAATAAAAAAACCCCATTAATTTCAATCCCACTTTGGAGAATAATATATATATGGTGATGTAAGCAAATGGTCTCAACTTCGCCTTCGATTCCAATTGATAATATAATAAAATTGGTCATTAAAATTAAACAAAACGAACCTTTAAATCATGAATATTAACTTTAATAAATAAACATATTTCCTTTTATACATAAGAACCCTCTCTCTCCCATTCAGAACTTTTAATCTATAAAGATATCAAATACATGTAAGAAATTATAATTTTCTATGTTAAAAGGAAATAATTTTCTATATTTTGCAGTTATTCGTAATATCAAAAATTTCTTTGAGCAAAATTTGTTTCTAGATGAAAAAGTAATCTTACTTAATTTTTAAATTAAGATTCTACATATCAATTTTATCTTTTAATAAATTTCAGCTGTATTTCAAATTGTTTCAAAGCAAAAAAAGATTCAGGAAATATCAAAATAAACCCAATTTTCATGACACTTTTATTCATGTCACCTGAACCTGTAAATGCGGATGTGCCTCTATAATCTAGGCGAATTGGTAACGCAATGTTATGTATTTGAAAAGCTGATAAATAATTAAGTTTACAGGTGTAACTTCCAGCTGCGTTGGAAGAGTCTGACACGTTTCCAACAATTTTCAGTTTTTTTTAAAAAAATTTAGAGGATCTTAGATAAAAATTGCAGTGTATATTAAGCCTATATTAATAAAAACTTAAATACCATACTGAAAACCAGAGCCTGTTGCAGTTTCTAAGTTGGAAAACAATTTTGTAGATTAAGAATACTAAGAAAGCCTTTCCTATATCTTACGCAATGCAATTACAGATAATGCTTATCCTATTTTAGCTCAACTACGGGGGATATGTAGCTAAAACAAGCGTGAGATTGCCGCCAAATCGCTATGGTTACTCTGACATAAAACGGATCGTACGCAAACCGTTGCCATAGAAACAGAGACCCCTGCCGAGCAAAATAAACTGCCCTCTGGTGAGCAAAAGAGCAAAGACTACCAGGACCTCGGTGTCGCTCTTCAGCGAGTCCCTGTTACCTTTGTATCTGTCCTTTGCTCCTACACACTCATCTCTTAATTGTCGTCTGAGAAAAAAAAGAGAACGCGTGGGCGGCTGGAATCCCACTGGGTCCATCAAGAAAAAGCAATGGCTCGGATTTATTCGGACTTGATCAAACAGCAAAACTATATGAAGCACAGTAAATAAATAAATAAATACATAAATAAATAAACAAACAAAAATCTTATTTTATCGTTTGTTCACCGTGCATAAGTACGGAACCGTGTGATCTTCGGGTTGTTTATTGTTATTAGTTATTTTCTTTCAGAAAATGTATATTTAATGATTTTTCTTTAATGTTTTATAAATACATTAGAAATGGCAATTCAAGTTACTTTTAAGAATATTTAATATCAACGACAGGAGGAAGAAAAGTCATTGGAATGTTGATGTTTATAAAACACACCGTCTAGACTTGATAGGATTCATCTACTCAAAAGATGGGTTTGAATTTTTTAATGTAATGTTCAATTACATAAATTACGTCTAACTTTCCTTGTAATTTGCTTAAAAATTGGCCGGAAATTGATTATAGTCAGGGCGATTCAGATTTCAGCAGCCGTTTGTCCTTGTCAATTCGATTCTAATCTATATTACGATCATGTGATTTAATTGCGTTTATTGAGGGAACGGTTAGAGGGGATTTTTTTTTCCTCTTTAAAATCTTCTCACTTGAAAAAAAAAAAAAAGAAGGATATGAATAACATAATTAACATATCTAAGTTTTTATTTTTTTCAATACTTCTTTAAAGTTCGTAAAATGATAAGAAATAATCCTTTTGCTTAAGGTCCTGCGTCGTTGGGTTTGACTCTAACAATCTCAATTTATTTCTAAGTCAAACTATGGATGTAAGGGATCATTGTGAATTTCAATTTTCCAATTAGATCTTTTATAAACTGGTTTATAAAGAGACTGAACTAAAACCAATCCTTTTAAACATTATTTCAGCAAAGTTCTCCAACGCAATCTTCGATATTCTGTCCAAACAAGAAAGAAAAGCAATGAGCAACGCTTAGAAACTTTCACTACGAACCTTCAGCAACACATAACCCTGCCAAACCGTTTTTAAAAAGAAAGAAGAAAACATTATTATTAGTAATTCATTTAGTAAAGTAATCGTGTATTACTAAAGACTTTTTTTTTTTTTTTTACGTCATATTTTTAACAATCAGTTATACTGGATTTGATTGGAGAAGTGTTCGTGAATTGACTCAATTTTTAAGTCATTTCCCATCGGTCAATCATTTTGCAGACTTGCTTATGTCTGATGGCAATACAATAATATACTGATATATCCGCCAAAGCAAAACGTCCTTCCATGCGGCGTTACTATCGAGACCAGCCGCCAAGCAGCAAAATATATATATATATATAGATATATATACAATTACTTCTGAATTATTTATGTATTTTAATCATTATATAATATTCTATAGAAAGCATGGTTTTTAAAAGCTTCTTAACATTCATTTTTTATTTTACACTTATATTACTTCAACTTCAACGATCCAAATATAAGATTATTCCTGAAATATAAATTATAAATACTAAGGTTTCTTACTAACGAAACACCCTGTACATAACTGCGCTGATCATTCAAATGCTTAATCAGTTTCGAAAGACTTCAACAAAAAAAAAGTTTATATATTGACACTGCATATAAATCGCTGACCTTTGTGGCATAATTTCACATTACATTGATAGAAAAGAGTTTATTTCAAACTTATCTTTGAAGGCTTTAGAACTTCCGATTTCACTTCAGCACTTTGGACTTTTAGTTGGTTACTTTCACAAACAAAAGCTGTCATTAATTAGATATTATTATTATTATTCATTTAATAATATATTTAAAGAAGCTTATTACAGTTTTGAGTTATCATCAAAATGAATCCTAGGGCATATTTTTTAAATATATTTATTTTTAAAATATGCACAATTTATTAATGTTTACGTAAAATTAATTTCATAAGTCTTTTTTAATTTCATAAGTGTCCGATTAATTAAAAATAAAAAAAAGGAATTTTTTGTGGATCTATTATTGTTTGTGAGGACTGGAAAAGCCGGGTTCGATCGCTATCTGATCGAGGATTCTTCCCAAATGAATTCTCCAGCAGACGGGTCCTAGGATCCACCCAGCCCTCTATAGATATCTGGCGATACAGGCGGGAGAATGTTAATTTTTATCGTCTTGACCTCAACTTAGTCCAGATGATAAAACACTGGGAGGCTTAACTCCAGCGTCTTTACGGGTCTCTATATGTATACCTACTTATCAGTGTTTGAGAGCTTGATTTAAGCGTTTAGTAAATAGACATATATATATATATATATATATATATATATATATTCAGCTTTATTTGTTTATTACATACGTAAAACAATGTAAAATTTGTGATATTTTTGAATACTATTTTGATATTTTTGGTGATAAAAGTTAAGCTCTGTTTACTAAAGAAATTTATTTGTAAATTTTGTAGTTTACAATTATAATAAAAATATAAATCAATTGAAAAGCTAATTGAAAAGTTATTTTCTATTTCAGAACCTAACTCTAAAGCAAAGCAAGATTTCAAAAATAATAATAATAATAATAATAATAATAATAAAGGAGAAAGGAATTAGATGCTCACTTCCCATCTTGGAATTTTAAACTTTATTATTATTATTATTATTATATAAAAAAGAAGAAAAAAAAAACACTATAAGGAGCAGTATCAATTTGTGTAAGTGTGGGGAATGTCACACATAATTTCCCTGATAAATTCCGCTGGCGCCATAGAGCAATGACCCACGGAAAGGTCGGCCGGGGAATATTCGAGAATTCTGGTGACAAAAACTAGTAGCTTAGTAAGAAGTGTCCATGAAGATGCAACTAGTAAGAGCAATTAAAATGATAATAATAACAAAAAACAGAATAATAAATTTAAAAAAAAAAACACCATTTGGTAATAGCGAAAATTGCGATGCTAGCCATCACGTTCAGATGGCGCTCAAAGAAAATGAATAGTAAAAGTAATATATATATATATATAAAAAAACACATCAAACATCTCAGGGTTCGTTAACCGCTGTTTAAATAAGGGATAACTGATGTACTTCTATCAGACGAGGGAAGATGAAAAAAGTCTCCAAACCCTGTGAAAAACTAAAAGAACCCACAAGGAGAAGCGCCATTACATCACCCAAAGAGCAGCAAAAAGCCAACACAGAACTGTCTTACAAGATTACAACTCTACTTGTAGTAGAAAATTAATAGTAATTTCTATAGTAAATTAGTGAAAATTAAGCCAAGGTTTTTATTCAAATGTAACAAACCAATTCACAATCATATCCTCCTGTATGTTCTTTACTGAACTACTTTTAGCGAAAGTAAAGTGTAAGTAAACACAAAGATATTCTTTTTCAAAATCACTTACAGATCTGTTTTGAATTTCCATTTCATCAGTTGAAGTGACCTTCTTTCAATCTTGTAAATAAGTACAATGAAAAATTTGGTTGAGTCCTTAGAATAAAATGCAATAATCGATATTTCACGTAACACTATTAAAAACAAAATTGTTCAAATTTAAAAACTTACGATGCCATTTTTATTACAAGTAGATGAATTTTTTTTTTATATGAATCTTTATTAAAAAGTAAGAATTCATATTATCTTTTTCCTAATAACAAAATTTCGAAATGGTTTCTACGGAATTGGAGTACTCCTAGCGTTATAAGTGGAAAGGATATAATATTACATTTAAAGAGTCGACTGCTTTGTTAATTTATAATAGATTTTATTATAAGATCATGGCCGCATTATAACATTTATTGCTTACTTTGAAGCATATTTTCGAGCACTTACTTCTCTTCCTATAAGCAGGTGGAAATAGGTGATATCCACGAGAGAATAGATCTTTAAGTATTGCCTTTAGATGGCAGATCTAAGGAATGATAGAGATGAACATTAAAAATTTCTATTTCTAAGCCGAAAGTAAAAACGAATGAATTAATCTCATTAATTTTTCTTTTTCTACTTTTATTTATTTACTTTTATCTTTTCTTTAAGCTCTGAGATAACAAATAATAGTCTAAAATGTAAAGCATTACAAGAATGAACTAGAATAAAATAAGAATTAAGTGATTTTTTTATTCCTACCTATACAATACTGGGATATTTGTTTTTGTTTTTATACTGGTCTTTGATATTTTACTTATAGATCTGAAATTGAATAAATCTTTTTTTTCTTTCGATCTTATCTAAATCCTATTCTATTTACTAATAATGAGGCAATGAATCAATTCATGTTTCACTTCAGAAATCTTTACATCAAGAACTCATGAATGCAACAATAGTGAAATCTATACAAAGTTATTAAAATTCTAGCTTTCTTTAAAAGCACTTCTAGGTTTCCTTGGACGAAAATAATTAATTAATAATAGCAGAATGACTTTTTACTGCACTTTAATGTACAGTTGGGGTCGGCTTCTTATTGGAATCAACATACACGTAATAAAAATACAACTTTTATTAACGATATTAAAGAAAACTAAACTGATTGGCGATTGTCCAGATTCACTTTCCAACTGCCATTTCGCTATTGACTGATCTGAAAATAGATGAATTGATTTCCAATCGCTAAAGGAGAAGAAAAAACACACAAGAGAACTGCTATTACCTTGCTTAAGTAAATATTCACAGCACTTGATACTTCGTTCATCACAAGGAAGAGAAACTGAAATGTTTCAACATAGGATTATCTTCAGTTATATCGCTTTTTCATTATCATTTTTTCCCCATAGCTTGGCAATTTTTTTTAATAACAAAAAAACGCCGGGCTTCAAGCTTTTAGATTTAGTCTTATGCTTATCATATTTTACTAAGCCATAGAACAAACTAACAAAGAGAATAATTCAAAAACTATTTATTCTAAAAAGCTGATTGATTGATTGATTTTTTTTTACGACAGGTTTTATAGGTTTGGTGATTTAGTAGCCACAGGCACTGGTGTGCGAAATGAAGGAGATGGGTTCAATTCCCACTGGAGGTAGAGAATATTTCTTCTCTGGACAGTAGCTTTTTCCCTAACCCTATGTAAAAAAAAAAAAGGGTCCGGATTTCATTCGCGGGTGGTTATTTCCCAGATGATCGTAACACCTTGTTGGCACCTACCTAAACTAATTCCTATTCTTCCAACCGATTCCTTAATAAGTCATGGTTCAAAAAACTATCATTCATTACGGGTAATTAAAAAAATAAAAGCTTTATATTATGAGGCTAAAAACAAACAAAATAACAACAACAATTTAAATCTTTACAATAAGATTTTTGAAGTTCTGGGTTGCCTTTAGTCACAGCTAAATTTATTCTAATGGTAAGAGTTATTGTTTTTCGTTTATTTCACTGTCATTTTGACATAATATTCTTCGAAGTAAAGCTTTACATATTATAAACGAAGCTAAGTGTTATGGTTAAGTTACATTTCAATATTCAATGATTAATTTTAGAAGCACTCACACAGAAAAACCCTCAGGGTTTTTGTAAGTCAGGTTCAACCAACGAAGTATGATGAGGATTCACGCGCTGGCTTAATAAATGTTTGCTTGTCAGCTGTTAATAATTAAATTCAGGATTTTACATCCTTATTGAGTAATGCTATAAGATTAATACCTGGAATGTAATAACAACTCAATGGAATAAATTTAAAGCAGCGTTCAACTAAGATTTCTTTTTCCTTCTAATACAAAGTCTGCATTAACAGAAAGGAAATTTCTTGACATTTAATAATAGAATTCTGTTTTTTTTTGTTTTTTTTTCGTATTAGCCTATCTTCACTGAAAACTTATATAGCTTTTGAAATCCTGAAATTGGCAACCAATCAAATGCAGAGCACTATAATACAGTGTTATCAGAAAAAAAGAAAGATAACAAGTTCGATTATAATGTCAAAAAGAGTAAATGACTGAATTTGACACAAATTTGAACTACCGTACTATAAAGATTTATTTATTTAAGACTGATCCTGTACTACTTACCATATTTCTTTATTTGTTGTTATTAAAGAACAATCAATAAAATTTAGAAGCAAAATAACCAATGAGTTCAAGCTACCAATGGCAGACAAAGTAACAATTTAGTTCCATAAAGAATGAACGGAGGGGGGGGGGGCGCTCCCTGAACAATTATGAAAAATTAAAACTCTATAGAATAACTTAAGCAAAATACAATATTTATTTAAGTAAATTTAACCATTTTTATTCTTGAAACTGTTAGTCTTTCTTGCGTGAAAGAAAATGAATGAACTAAACTAAAATTTAAATTTCCACTTGAAGGCCCGTTGCTCTTGAATTACATTGAGACAAGATTGAGACAGTGTAGTTTGGACATAGTTGTAACAGATTGGAGTCTCAAGGAAGAGTGTAGCACTGGTTGCATCCACCTACAACAGAATACATTAAATCAATGATGAAAACCTGTTCGAAAGGACGAGGAGAAGGTGATAATGATATTAATGACCCATGTCAATTCGAGGTTAGAGCATAATTGAACTTTCTCAACTGGAAATAATCAACACCATAACCTTTCAACTTTTCAGTCATGATAAATACGTATCCCTAAAGAAAAAAAATGAAACGCCTTTTAAATAGTCAGAAAATTACAATTTCTACATTTCGTCCAAAATTTTTGTAATTAAATGTCATTTGTTTATACGCATTATTTGTTATACTAAATCTCGTATGGTCAATAAAGCACCGGACTTCACAATACGAATAACAAAGAATAAAACAGAATTTTTGGAACAACAAAGATTTGTGAGCTAAAATTTGTAAATTCAATACCTAATTAAAGTTACCGTATATTATTTTCTGTTAAAATATATTACCTTCTTTTCCTTATTTTACCTTCAATCATTAAATAAGTACTTAATATTTTCTTTAAGATAAGAAAAAAATAACAAATTTTCGAACAGTTTTAAAGAAAATAAATAAATAAAATTTTCTAGCTACGCTACGTAAAAAACTCCAAAAAAAAAAAAAAAAAAAATGACATAAAAATCGGACAAACTTGTTGAAATCAAAATATTTTTATTTTTAAAATTCACTCAACCTTTGCTTTTTTTTTTTTCATCTTTTTCTTAAATTTCAGTTAATTTAATTTAATTATTAAGTTACTTTAAATTAACTGAAAATAAGTAATTAAAAGTAAAAGTGAAGTGAATTTTGAACCAAAATATTTTGATACTAGGAAATGTGGGAACTTTGTGACGGAAGTGACGTCACCAGCCATGTGGCCTGCCTTTAAGGACGAATTTTTGGCGTTGTTTAAATTGGGTTAAAAGTTCTTACAGATCAGAATGCAATTTATAGCTCCTAAAATAGAGATAAGACCAGGGTTTAAAGGAAACCACGTTCTGTGTGAATGTTTGCGAAGAAAAAAATAATTATCAAAAGATAAAGAAAACTCAAGGAATCGAAATTTTTCAATTTCTAAATAGAATATTTGTATTATGAAAATTGAAAATACAAACTAACTTTAATGTTACAGAAAATCAGTAAACAAGTTTAAGTAATTTATAAAGGAATTTATTAACAATATTTCATTTCTAATCTTTTGCCATGTATTTGATTTGCAGGCAACTCGGAAAAAAAAAATAACCTTTTTTGAAGTCTATGATAGAGCTGTTGTACATGATTTAAAATAACAACTACGGATGTTTTGTTGTACTGACAACAGCTTGTAATTTCTATTTTATTTTTAAATTCAGGCACAAATTAATTAATTAATCAGTGTTCGAAATTGACGATGTAAACTTAGAAGCGATTAAATAAATAAATAAGCAAGATTTCTATAAACAATATGTAGTTTCATAGAAAAAAGAAATCAACGAAAACTGTGATTGTTGATAATGGATATAAAGGTAAGACTTGTTCGGTTATTAGCAAACAGCGATTATAAAGTATGATTTAAATAATGGAAAAATTCAAAATGAAGAGCATTGTTTATTTTCTTTTTGTCAATGCTTCATTAAATTAACTAATTTAATGAGCAGACGGCGGGGAATTAATTTCCTAGAATTTATTTATTTATTTATTTATTTACATTAAACACGAATTGTTTACTTGTAATTACAAATTGTAATTATTGTTTCAATAATGGTTGACTATTGTTTTTCGCGATGTAACGTAATATAACGAAATCGCATTATAAAGAAAGTATTTCTAAGTTTCCAAAATAAAAATAATGATTAAAGAATTCAATTTAACTACAACGCAATAGTAACTTCCCTTTGAAAAGAATTTTGTATTTCGATAAAATTATGGTAACAGGATTCCTCTAAACAAAAGTTACTTTTACCAAACGAAAGAAAAGTGTTCTTTTAACATTGTCTTTTTTTTTCTTTCTCTTTTGTAGATTTGAATTTTGTTATTAAACGAATCTATCATCCGTCTACCAGACATTAAAAAATATTGATGATATCTCTTATAAGATTTTGACCTTCTCCTTCTGTACACATATAGTAAATAGATGGTAGACTCTTGCTTATATAATATTTATTCTACATCATTTATATCAGACACTTTTAAAATTTGAACAGACATTATTTAAACCATGCGTATTTAAGTTTATTTTTTTTATTATTATTTTCTTTTAATATCATGCTTAAAATGTGTTAATAAATAATGATTAAGTTTAATCGCACAAATTGGAAGTTGATTCGGACAATCATTCGATAAAAATTACTTATCTGTTTATAGAAAAATAAGAGAAACCGCCATCACTAAAATTATAAATCGCGTGATTACCAAGCGCAACTAAGTGAACCGTCCATGTGTGTCTCTTATTGATACGACTATTACGCAACAATGGAGGCTATGCGTAATCCTAAACATGCCCGACGGGTCTCCAAGTGGAACATCAGGAGCAGACCATTTATAGAGCATAGGGAGGAGCAACTGTTGCTCTCACTGTGATTAAATGTATTTGCCGGTAATTTCCTTCTCGAATATTTTTTTTTTAAAACAGTTCTAGAGATTAAATGAGGGTTTCCGTTCATTTAAAACCTCTTTAAAATGAAATAAAAACTGACAAAATTACAGTAAAGGTACAATTTGATTTAAAGTTTTTTTATTTATTTATTTACTTTTTTTCCAGTGAACAATTTCTTTGTAATCTGTAACAATTCTTTTACAATAACTAATTCCCTGTAATAATAAAAATCACTCAGAATTGATTAGTTTGTTGGAACGATTATTTGTTATTTTATTTCCACTTCTATCAAACTGTCTGATAAATCGCGCCTTTCCATAAAGACAATCCTACAAAGAAAGGAGCTCAAAGTCTGCGGTTAGTTAAAACAGATGGAGATAAAGCTTCAAGATCCCCCTCCCCTCCAGTTTTATCTCATTCTTAAGCAGGGATGATCTATAGAGAGAACTCCTAGACATTTCCACAAAACTAACAAGAGTTTCAAAACCAAAATAAGGAACATTACTATTAAACTGTCATTACATGTAAAACAGTAGTCACTTGTATTGTCATGTATGTATGTATGTATGTATGTATGTATGTATATGTATCTAAGTAATGTTTTTAATAAATACCTCTATAGGAAGCCAGTAATGATAATGTCCAATATTTATAACTTTTTTCGAATTTTGTGCTTAAGCTAAATAGAATTTTTTATAAATGTACTGTATTTTCAAAAAATGTAATTAATACTTCTAGTTTTTTGATAGCTATACAACAAAACAATGTAATTTCTGTAAGATAATAACCTTAACATCTTATAGCAGTGTTTATAATGTCAATAAAAATTTTTATTAGTTCTTCTTCTCAAAATAAGAAGAGCTTAGATTAGAATATGAATTTTTTAAATGTTTTTTTATATCTAGTAGTGTGTTTGGTCCCATTTTTTCAATTATTCCCTACACACACTGTATTAATGAATAATTAGAAAATGTGTAGGTATGTTTTAATTACACTTAATAATATTTTCTTGATTAAGCCTTCAGTGCTCGTAAATAATGTTAAACTTTTCAGTTAAACATTTTTAAAAGAAGAATTCCTTAAAATGTAAAAAAAAAAAAAATTCAGAGTATTTTTTTTTTTTTTATTTAATATACTCTGAAATATCAGAGCCCAAATAATGACCGCTCATTTATTTTATTCCTCCCTCCTACGACTCCCCGCAAAGAAGTATGAAACAACTTCTAAAATTCGACTGATATATGAGTCTGTATTTTATTTAAAGTAATTCTTAAAAAGTAGGAAAAACAGAAGATTTTAGAGAAGTTACCCCTAGAATATTAAACGGATCTAAAAATTCTTTCGATGGTAGCAAAGATTCGTAATATGCAATAAACCAATGACTCATGAAGTTCTTTTTAGATTTAATGGAGAAAATAATAATAATAATAATAAAGATAAGTATTAAAAATGTTTTATCGTTAGCAATATAGGGAATCAAACATGAAGATACCGCTTTTGAACAAATAAATATATTGTAAGAGAAAGAAGTAAACATCTGGGTTTCTAATCGATTCGATTGCAATCGACAAAATTCTTTAAAAAAAAACCATTAACATACTTATTTAAAAATTAAGTTTCATTATATTTAATCCAATAGAATCATCTAATTCTAATAAACTTATTTTCCACAATTATAAAATATTCAATCTACTGCAAAAAGCTTTTTTTTTAATTTTGAAAGATTAAAAAAACTTCTATTTCTTTAAGTGGATTTTATTTTTAAATATTCATGTTCTCTTGCTTAGTTTTTTTTTTAGATATAAAGCATTTTTTACAGGAATACTCATAATAAAAGCTCCTATTATATTATATTATATTAATATGGATTTGTCGTTATTATTTAAACAGTTAATTGGTCTTTTAAAATATTACATGGATATTTTAATTTATAAATTTTATTCTTTATAAAAGACAACTCATCTACAAAAAAAAAATAGAAATAAGTTTATATTAAATTTGCAATAAAGAAATAAATATTAATATAACAATGGAAATATTAATTTACCTGGCAATATATTCACATCAAAATAAAATTGATGTCTCTATTTTTAATAATTACAGATATTAAGAATTGGTAAATATATGAGGAAGTATTTGCATCAGTCTTTGAGAAGCAAAACAAAAGATCTCAAACTGTTTCTTTCTCTCGTTGGTTTGTTTTATAGGATGACAATTTCTTTGTTTATACCAGAAGCTCTTGAAATGGTGTCCCAAACAGCGAGGCTGACTGAGGGCGTGCCAAGCCATTTAAATTCACACATCGCTCTATGCCTTTATACAGAGACCTGTGGTTCAAAGCAGCAACTGGTTGCAAATCCACTAAACATAGTTATTTCAAAGCTTCATACTAAGATGGCGACATAAAAACAAAAAAGAATAATGACAAATATCCTAAGCGATACTTTTCGAAAACATACATCTACATGTATTTAACTAATTGTTATCTATTTAACAAGAAAATGACAATCTCTATTACATTAATTTAAGAAATTTCGCTGAAATATTTCTTTAATATATTTATCTTTCGCTTGTAATTATATTTTTTTAAATAAAATTTGTTAGCTTGTAATGAGAAATACTGATAATAATTTTTTTTTACACTAGATAAATGTTTAAAATTATAAAATAAAATTTAATAGTTTAATCAGCTATTTTCAATTGTTAATACTAATCCAATATTATCAAGAATGACTTTAGTAATTTTATTCGATTGAATTTTACAGTGACTGGTGGGTCCATTTATTTTTTTATTTTTTTCATTAAACCTTTTTATCTAATTATTCTAAATTTCTTTGTAAGCTAGTTTTTTCTGGTTAAAAAGTTTTTTTATTTTCATCTCTCAGTAGAGATGAAAAGCAACTCCAGAAAAGAGATATTGAGAGATTATTTCTTTTCAGATAATTTTTTCTCTGAAAACAACGGTTTTTAATAAGAAGAATATGACCAATGGTATCTCTGAAAAGAAATAATCTCTCAACATCTCTTTTCTGGAGTTGCTATCAAATAAAGAGGAATACAAACAATGATTCTATACAAGTTTCTTTTGTATGCCAATCTTGTCCTATCATTAAATCTTCAGTAGTTATTTTTTTCTTAATTTTTTTCACATTTAATAGTGAAAATATCAAAATTTAGTTGATATTAAACTACTGCATAAAAATTACTTAAACATCTACTTAAATTATGTGAAATTAATAATATATCAGAGCATAATTGATATATGAAATACATTAAAAGTATCTAGTTATAAAAATATATTTAAAATATAAAGGCCTTTTTAAATATTTCTGATATTAACAATTAGGAAGTGTATATTTAACCTATATTAAAAATTTAGATAAATACGTAACGCATTATTTATGGTATACACCTTAAATAACAATATAATGCTTCTTTATTTATAACTTACTGTAATTGCTCTACAGTTCTGAGACTGATTACAACTAAATTCCAATTTTAGTTAGAACGCGACAACTCATGCAAGCAAATAATAAAATCAAGACAACGTTGGAGCTTTCGGTGACCCCCGTGATTTCTTGTAGCCACGCGTTCCTCATTAATTAAAATAAAGCACTCCAACAGCACTGACGGATGGCAATGAACCTGTGCCAAGATGGCCACTTGTTGGATCCTGTTTCACCACTCAAATTCCCAGGGCTTTTGCGCCAGAGGGTGTTACATAAACACTTCTTATTTCGCCTCAGTCGAAAGGGTTAAAGAAATTCAGCTAAGGTAAGCTGTAATTTATCTCCATTCCAAAACGCTCTTTCATAATCGAGAAGAAATATATTTTTTTTTAGTTACTTTCGAAGAAGTTGATGAAAACTTTCTACTCTAATTGTATTTAAAATTACACTTATTCAACACTTACATTTTTTTTATGTTTTGTTTTTTTGTTTTTCTTTTTCAGCTGTGTTTTGTCTTTCGTTATTGCTTTGAGTGCAGCAAAAGCGATTCAAGAAATCAACAGAACAAAATTATTGAATAAACTGCAAATGTCAATAAGATCTTCATTGGAGAGAAAACGAGCAGAAATTTAAAAATTTAGTCAATTCCGATAAGAAACTTGAGACTGCAAAGCTAGTTTATGAATTACTATTGTGTTACCCAGCTTCGCTCGGGTGCTTTTTGGAAAGCAAAGTGCTTGAATTGCAACCTAAATATAGACCGTGTTTTATTTATAAAAAGTGTTGAGTTTGGAATTTTCAAAAAGAGTAAGTATACAAATTTCACGGGTACCTTTCTACGAACCACCAATTATTTACTAAGAATGTAAGATGTAAACTAATACTACTACTACTACTACTACTACTACTACTAATAATAATAATAATAATAATTTCAAAATTTATTATTTTTTGCTTTTAAAATATTGCAAAAAATGTCGGCCAAAACATTCCGTTGTAGTTGCCCGTTAGCACGAGAATGCCCATTTGATCATCCTGCCCTTACCATTGAAACAAACCTTTATATATTCTTTGCACTGAATCCCCGTTCTCCTCGATTACAGCCAGCCCGAGCTCCCGACCAACGTTACAATGGAGAACCTCGCATTCGCTTTCCCACGATAGCAAAGATATGCCCTTCCCTGCTATCAATAAACATTAATTACTGAAAACCTATTAAACCTACATTGATGAAACAAACATTGTTAATATCTTTAAAAATTCCTCTACATACTGTGAAAGTTTCTTGAAAATCGATAAATTTAATAAGATACGGCGAGTTGAAAATAAAAGTAATATATAAAAACAGTGAAATCCATATTCATAAAATATGTCTTATTGGCCCTTTTATCTAGAGGATATAAAGATGATTTGTACATTTAAAGAATCACAATTTAACCTCTACAAAACTAAAAAAAAAAATGCTTCAAATTAATTGAAGGATTCAAAAATTACAATCGATAATTTGTGTTAACTGTGAGTTGCAATATAAGATGCAGTGAAATTTTGTTTCGTTTTCGATTCAAAAGTGCTTATCTCTAACTCCAGCAATCCCCGTAAGGTTTTTGAAGTTTTGTTTTTTTTCCTTCACTGCTTTGTGGCCAAAGACAATCCTGGTTCACCTGTTACTGGAGTGGTGAAAACCACATTCAAATCGGCTTAATAGCTTTTAAGTTTTAAGGGCACAAATATTTTTTTGTGCTTTTTGCTTTATATATGCATACCGTAGCCTATATATAGATTTAACTCATCTTATAGTTTTTTCTTTTTAGCAGTATGGAAGATAAATTAAATAATCTTGCTTTTTTTCTGTATTTGACGAACTCTTTGGTTACTGAAGATATAGTGAGATATTAGATGAGGTTTCCGAATCTCCATTGAATCCGAAAATAAAAAAAAAAGAATGAATTTTTCCACCCTTATTTTTTTTTTGTTGTTGGATGGATAAAATTTTGAATTACTTCTTGTAATTTAAGTTATAATAATACTTATATTTCATAACAATTTCTTACTACATTATTCTTCATTATTAACAATTAATCATAGACTCTCAAAATAAACAAAAATCAGAACAACTACATTCCTTGCTTATTTTGGCCGTTGATGTCAATATTTACTAATCCTCAAATATTCTCTCAGTTTTGGATTTAGTTTTCGTTTGTAAATAAAAAATTTAAGAAAGGAAAAGAAACAATAATTTATCTTAAATGAAACTTATTGGAAAGATTCTGAATCAATATTGTCTAATTCAATCTTAGAAGGATAAATGAGTTCTATTACTTAATTAGCAGGAAATATTTACCTAAGCGGGCAAATATGCTTTAAATAGACACCCCCGGCAAATCAACTTCAATAACAATTAAATATTTGATAGGATCTTTAAATTTACAACTGAACCGTACTGTCCATCAACTTCTTATCCTCGGGGCCTTTAAAGTTTAGGAGATCAAACACGTGGATGACTGGAAGAAAATCAGATCATTATTAATCTAATCATGTATAAAATTCGATCCTTTGATGTATTTTATGTAGGAGTAGGTATGTATTCCTTCAAATACTGATTATCAATTAACGCTTTTAGTTGAAACGAGTTTTGATCTAATCAACTAATGAAACTAAAGTTATCACAATTTTACTCCATTTTAATCAAAGAACAAAACTCCCAATAATTTTGAAACGTCAAAACTTCTAACAATATTTTTACTTCATGTCACTTATTACGAGTTAAATGCTTAAATACATTTTGTCTAATTTGAGAGAGAAAGAAAAAAAAAAAAAAAGAAAAGAAAAGAAAAGAGGAACTCGAATTAAAAAGATAAAAATAATTGTTCTTTAGCAATTCTTTTCATATACCGGTATTTTCATTCTGATTAAAAAAAACATTTTCATTATCAATTATCTTAATATGACCAGATGCAGATTTCAATTTATTTATTTATTTTACTTTATTTAATATTTTTAAAAGGGTCTAACCATTAGTAGGATATTCTTTTCATTATTTAATGCAAGAAATTTCATAACCAAAGTTAGATATTAAAGAAAAATATATTTAATATCCTATGTTATGCTATGTAGTGAATGTGGGTGGCAGAGAAGCCAAGCACTGCGACCGAAGGTCTATTGTACTATCCCACGGAAATAAGGACAGATGGAGAGAAAGACTGAGAAAGTATGGTTGGAGAAGTGCAGGGGAAATGGGAGAACCCCGAGAAAACCTGCCCAGCGCGGATCGTCCACCATCACGAAACCCACATGAGAATCGAACCTCGATATTCACAGATGAGAGGCCGATATCATAGTGACAACGCCAACCGCGCGGCCCTTAATATCCTAAAAATAAGAGAAAAAGCACCAATTTCGCAAAATTTAATGCAGCAAAAAACAATAAGCAATTAATAATAAACAATGGTATAACAATAGTATAACAATACTATAACAGTAATAATAAAAATAGTATTAAACATTTCAAAGAAAAAAATAAAAATGCATCTAAACTTGACATGAACACTTCCAATATTTAAAACGGTTACAATTTAAAATAAAAGAAACTCACTCAAATATCAAAATTTGAAGAACTTTTATGATGTTAATTGTTGCAAAATTTGTGCTCAATTACATTTATTAAGGAAATTGTAGCGAGCATTTATAGATGTGTCGCTCATGTCAATTTTCTAAAAAGGTTTTTTGTTCATATATTCTGCTCTTAATGTCTTTATCGCTGCATTCTTACTTAGAAAATTCTATTATTCCTCATTATTTTAAAAATGTTTATTTAATTC
Source organism: Thereuonema tuberculata (assembly GCA_023159025.1). Lineage (NCBI taxonomy): Eukaryota > Metazoa > Arthropoda > Chilopoda > Scutigeromorpha > Scutigeridae > Thereuonema > Thereuonema tuberculata. Next base: position 48,485,757 of record JAFIDM010000179.1, read on the forward strand.
AAGCTTTAAATGAAAAGACCTGAATCATTAATTTAGAATAATGCTAATTTTTTCAATTTTTATAAATTAGAATAATAAAATGCATAAGATATTTAACGCGGATGTTTCCTAGTGAACATTTCATTCATCAAAATAGCAGAAGACAAATATGAGTCGTTTATCACATTGATGTCGCTTCTATCTTTCGGATGCCGTAAGTTTACAGCAATGCTATAAGAAAAGGAAAAAAAAATCAGCCCCCACTAAAGCTTCAAACAGGGATCGAACTATTTATTTTGTTAAATTTTAATGGCCGTAGCTAAATTAGAAGGTGCATAAATATATGACCATGTATTTTGAAATATATGGCGGAAGAATAAACACACAAGCTTTTTAAAATGTCCATTTTTAAAATTTTTAATCAATCGATTTCAAAATTTGATAACCATGGAAAATTCTTCCCTTTGGTTTAGAACCCGTTTTTTCGATGTAAGACCAATTTCGAGTATTTTATTGGTGACTTCTTTGGATAGTTTTCAGCGAAAATAAGCCAAATTTTGTATTTTATTCCGTTTAGTATTGTGCATACATTTAAAAGTTGTTCTCTTGTGTGTACGTGTGAATATTATGGAAGAACGTCTTCTAACTGCTGTTCGAAGCGACATCTACAATCAAAGGTTAAGAACTTTAACTTATTGATAAGCCTTTATAAAATCGATTCAGTTCTGGCCGGATTACAAGTGCATCCAGCAAATCTCTAAATACAACCAATTGGAAAGCCATTAGCTAAATAGCAGATCATGCGAAATTTATGTAAGAATAGAAAACTACCAATAAGCGCGCCAGGAAGAATTTCCTCCAAGTCCATTTTCAAATTTAACATTAAATATTTGTAATATCTTTTATTCTGACATTGGAATGACCCAGCTCAATTTCGTCTCACTGAGGCTTTATAGAAAATCCTTAAGCCACAATTTCAAAACGTCGTGATAATCTTTTTTTTTTATATATATGTGATTCGGTTTTTTTGTTTTTTTTTAATTATTAAATAAAAAAGGAGTTGTTAGCCGATTCCCCATCACAGAACACAAAAATTAAGGAAGGCGGAAGGACTGAATTCATCCATTGACAGCTCATTGTTACTGTTAAAGAAGGGATTCTTGTTTCAGTACAGAAACAAGATTAGTCAGGATTATTCGTTGTTAAAGGAATTATATTCTTTACAATTCTTGACCATTTTTCGACAGATTTGTTTAATAACTATGATTCCTAACTAGAGGAATGGATACGTTAAGCTTGTCTTGATGGTTGCATCTATAGCAGATTTTTGTTTGTTTGTTTTTTTTTGTTTTGTTTTTTAGCATATTTAATTAATTTTCCTTGCCACCAAAAAATCATAGAAGTATCTGGAATTTAGACGACTGTAAAAACGTGAAATACTGTTGTAGAAGGGCATTGTTATTTTTTAACAATGTAGAAATGATTGTTAAGAAATTTCCACATCCAGAAACACTGTCTATGAAAATCATCAAATTCAGACAAAGAAAGCCGAATCATAAACATAACGACTGGAGCACCATCTGCTGTCGAAATTACAATTTAAGATGAGATTTTCACGCCTGCAGATTATAATCATACCAAGATATTTATCTTATATTTCATTGCAGAACTTTTTTGTGAGGGTCCAATTCATTGAAATGATGGTTAAGAATTTTCCGGGTTTGAATAAATAATTATCTGTAACACAAAAAAAATAAATTCGGCGCTTTGGAAATTGAGTTTCTCTAAAAGCAGCAACAGGTGCTTTGCAGATCGCTTTCCACTGCAGCACCTGGGATCTGCTTCTTGCAGTCGAATCAACAGAAATAGAAATTAAAAATGACTGAATCGTAATAAATTCGCAAATAAAAATAGAGTAGCTAGGAAATCCCTATCCGAAGTGTATCTTCATTATCTTAATTGCTTTGCGGAAGTGAGGCCAAGTCCAGTGTGCGTCTTCGCTTTGTCGGCTGCCGATTCCGGCTGATTTACGAGCGTCTACTTAAACCCCGTCCACAGCGTTTAGTAGGGCCATTAATTTTTCCCCCTTTTCTACTTGGGTCGCTAGCGTAGTTCCCAATCGACGACGTCAAAAGAAGCTAATTAGATAACAGAAACTCAATCATTATCAATGAATTCTTTTACGTAAGCATTCAAAAGTATAAGATAACCTTCTTTTCATTTTTTTATTATTTATTTCATTATCAATTTTATTTTTAAAACTATAAATTCTTATATTACACATATGTTCATAATTGGAAAATAAAAATTAAAACTACTCGAACAGTTAAAAAAAAACGGTTTTTTTTTTTTGTTTTTTTTTTTCACGTTAAAATGCAGTTTATTATTATTCAACTAATGTTCGAATTGTTTGGTATAAAGAAAAAGCTTTGATTTTATATATATATATATATAAACTGAATTGTAGTTTAATAGCGTATCTGAAGTTTATATACAAAAACATATAATCAAGTAGATATTGCAATAATTATCAAAATCATTTAAAGATATCGTTATTTATCAGCCTTAGGATAAAATTTACTAAAATAAACACTGGCTAATAATTAAAAGCCAATATAATAATCTATTATAACTGAATCTATTATAAACTGAAAAAAACTTTATGCACTGAATGAATAAAAAAAAAAGTGAAATGCTACAATTTTTTTATTTCATCTATGTATTAGATCCCGAATGAAGAAAATAAAAACACTTTTCATTTTATAGTCCGTCTAAGTCAGCTAGGCAGTCCCTTCTCAGGCGTTGGGACTGAGAACTTGAAAAAATAGGGGAGAAAGGGTATAAGATAAGTGGGGGTAGGGAGGAAAGATTACAACAGTGTTGGCAGAGCTTGACCTCGTTATTATCGGCTTTAAATAACTATATTTCCGAAGAGCTGAATTCTCAAAATACTAAAAAAAGGATCACATAAGGCCTTTTTTTAATTCCGTAACAATACCCTGATACCCTTTCATCCCTATTTTTTTCAAGTTCTCAGTCCCAACGTCTGAAGGGACTGCCTAGCTGACTTAGACGGACTATACCCTTAAACTTAAGAAGAAACTGACAATTAGAAGAGTAAAAACAACAATGACTACATTATTTTAAGTACAGATATACTGTATATCTACATGACATATGATAAATAAATCTTATTTTTTTTTGTTTTTGACAATCTAATGTCTATGCTTCTGTTATTTTCCTAGTTAACGTCCATACATTGACAACTCCTGATAAAATGATATCTATTAATAACTGATTCTGAAAAAAAAAATAGTTAATATTTTACTTATCAAACAAATAAAAGACTAAAGTAAATATAAAAAAAAAATAAAAACCTGGAAAAAATAAAAGAATAAAAGAAAGTAAAATAAAAGATTAAAAAAAATTTAAGCCCAAAGAATAATAAAAGAATTTATTTACAAATCCTTTAAATTAATATCTAGCTTCGTTATAAGTAATAGATAATGTTTAAGTGTTTCATATATATTTGAATAAAAAAACAATAATGCTCAGTTATTTATTAAATGGAATTATGTTATTTTAAGACATTACATAACATCAGTAAGTTCAAATTAATCGCATTGCTTAGGCTTTATTAAACAGATCCGTTTAACATTATAAGCATTCTGTATTAGATTAGTGAGAAACTCCAGGATCTTTTGTTTTTTTTATTTCTTTCTTTATTTCTTCTAATATTTTGTGAACCCCAAGAAATTCACTGGGGATGGAGAGATTGCTGTGAAATTTTAATGTTTACCTTATGCGCACGGAGAACCACTGCCTTGTCTATTGGAGATCTATTTTCTTAATATGTAATCTACTTCATAAGAGGCTAACTCTTAAATAGCCTTTACTTCTAAATTAATGTCAATGAGAAAGACTATTTATTTATTTATTTCATTAATTTAATTAATTAATTTGGAAGTATAATACTTTTGTGAAATTTATATAATGTTAATGAAACACTTTGTAAGTAACGAAATGTAATTAATGTTAAAAAAGAAAGAAAACTAACTTTGTAATAACTAAATTAATCAATTCGTACATTTTAATGTAAAGCCACCTAACGGTTTCTCTGGCAATCGTTTCTCTCAGTAGATCTACCTTAATGGCTACTAATAGTTTTTTTACTTGCAACTGAAGAGATGTTCGTTATACTAGAATATATATTATTAGAACCCCTCGAACTGACATACAGATTCACAGACAGAAGTTGAATGAACTAGTCCAGATTTTCCAATATACAACATAAATAATTGATTTTTCTTCTTTATTTATTTATTTATTTATTTATTTTCCTGATATTTCTTGAGTTTCTGGGATTAATTGTCCTATATTTTGATTTTTAATGTTTTTGTTTTGAAAAGTTCTATTATTTACTTTCTCAAAATAAATATATAAATAGTTAATCGCAGATCAAACGATAAATAGATAAGAATAAGTTTTTTTGACTTTCAAATAAAGCAAAGTTTCATTCCTATTTTTCAAACTTACCTTAAGATCAAAACTAAAAAGAAACTTACATTTTACTTTTGGGATTTTTTTATGAATTCATCCATAATTTATAAATTTATGTTTTTAATTAATGTTTTATTATTATTTTTATCACTTCGTACTTTTCCAAACGCAATTGATACTGACGTATTCCGTAATCACTGCGCTTTCATCAAATATTTATCTTTGAGTTTAACGAATGGATGAAATTGCGCAACAGGCAGATAAGAGAGTGGTGTGAGTCTCCTGGCGGGAGTCTTGTGATTGGTTACGAATGAAATAACTGAACGGAACTTATTGGTTGCATCAGCATAGAAAGATAGTAACAATAATAATAATAATATTGTCAATGCTGATCCGATTATTCAACGACTCTCAAAGTAGTAAGCTTAATTCAGTTTTAAGTATCGATGTTATTGATACGTTACATAAATGAAAAATACACATGCATATTTTTTTTTTTTTATGTAAAATTAACAATTGAGATGTAAACATTTACGCATAGTTGTAAATGGTAATTGACAGGGAGCAGCCATAAACGTGTGGTTTTCACTTCGAAAGCCAGAAAAAGATTAATTCAATAATGAAAAAAACTGAAATTCCACACTCTCTGGTCTAAGGTGCAAACAACCGCGGGGATTTTTTTTTTTTTTTTTTTAATAGGAATAATGTGATTTTTTCAAGAAATAAATATGTTCGTATGAACTAGTTTGATTTTTGTTAAAAGCCAATTGTCCTAGTAGATGATAAACATCAACCATTAGAAAAAAATTGAATAAACAAATTTATAATTCTTTAATGTTATATCTTAAATTATATTAATTGTTTATTCAAAGTTTTCTAATTGTAGACGTTTATTCGCCACATCTATTGGACTAAAGATCTATTAGGGTTTTGTTATCTTAGTGTGTGTAGGAATATATATTTGTTATTTATAAAAATGCAGTATTACGCATTTCTAAGTAAATTACACAAAACTCGAATTCATTTCAAAACTTTAGAATTTCATGAATCTTATTAATTATTTACTAATAAGATGTAAAATAAAATCACATCATTATTTTGTTTTACATTTTATTGTGAAACAAAATGCTATGAAGTTAGCACTCACTGACCTAAGTGTCATTGATACCCAATGGGATCTGACTCATTTAATCTGGATTTCTCATAAATTGAACTTGAAAAGTGTTAGTACTACTTGCAGTTTTTAAATGTTTTTCTTTTTAAAAAAGGTTACGAACGTATTCATGACCATCGTCAGACTACACTCTTATTATTAAAAACCAATTTCTAAACAAATTTCAAACCTTTCAAGAAGTTAATGTAGCAATAGCGCAGAGATAGATAATGACAGAAAGAAAGAAAAAAAAAAGATATCGCGATTGTATCTATTGAATTTTGTTTTTAAAAAGAAGATATCCAAGAAATATGATACGGTCTCAAAATCAAAAAGAAGCGATTAATAAAGGAAAAAAAATAAATAAATAAAAAAGTTTGGCCTTAGGGTATGCCGAATTAAAAACACTGTTGAAAATTACTGAAACAAAATGTAAAAACAAAAAAAAGAAAGAAATAGATAAAGAGTAAATGAAAACTAACAGGTAGACAGCGCATTTTTTTATTGTTGGAAATTCATTAGATTATTCAGTTTGATTATAACTTATTTATATCTAGTTTTAATAAGTTATATTGTTTTTCGTCGTTACTTGCTTAAGTGATATTAATTTTATTAGACAATTATAACTTAATTTTTTTTAAAATAATGTTATAATTATGACATTAATTGTATCAAAATCTTTTAATAGTTGATATTTACTAATTCCATAATGAATTCAAATGTGTGATATATAAAGGAACTATTGGAAATATTAAATGAAGCCATTATCTACTAAATTACCATATTACGAAATATCAAAAGCGACTCGCACACAATATAAAATTACCAATTCAATGTTTATACCATTGATTAAAGAAAAATGTTGTATTTCTTAGAGAACTGTAAAAACAAAGACCTCTCAACTTTTATTGTCTATATAATTGAAGTCTATTTTTAAGACAGGATTTTTATTTTTTTTATTTTAGTAATTAGCATGTAACTTATTATGTACTGATCCAAATAATCATAATAAAAAAAGATATTAAATTACAAATAGTTTGCATACTAAAATTAATGTTTCCAGTCGCAATAAGTTAATTTAGAAAAGGTTTTAAAACCGAAAAGTTATAATCTGTATTTATATTTTGATGCTTGAAAGGTTAAGTAAAAGTTTCTTAATGTATCACGTTCTTCAGCTCCTGAATTCATTAACTTTGAGGTCAAAGTCTTTCGAAACCATGAATAATTAAAAATTAAAAATCAGAAGTAATTTTGTTAACAGTGTTTGGTTCTTACTCTTCTCTCTTGTATTTTATGTTATTTTTGATAATTTTCCATTTTCATTCCAAAATGAAAATTTATCAGTACAAATTTCTGCTGTAAATATTCCTTTTAAGTCGGCATTCGATATTTTATGGATAGGAATTTCAAATTTACATTTAATGTTCATAGGATTGTGATCAGATTTAAAAATTTCCTATAAAGGCAACCAGGATAGCCATCTGTCCCATATTGTAAGGAACGTCCCATAATTACCTTTAAAATTGTCTGTTTCCTATCATGAGTCGATTGTCCCATTCATAATTATAAATTTTAAGAAAGACGGGGAGAAAAAGATATCAGAAATGGTAAAAATGACGAGTTTTTAAATCTTAAACTTTATTTTAATAATTTAATATCTACTGTGTTAATATCATTTTTGTAAAACTAGTAGCGATGATTTGTGCTAAAAGGATTGCATGTCCTCTATAACTTGTTACAATAGGATGAGGGCACCAAAAAAAAAAAAAAAATCAAATCTAAGTCCCTTTTTTACATATAAGGCGTTAAAATGTCCCTTGTTTCACTGAGTATACGGTGACAATCCTACAGACAACGGCAGTAACAATCCCAGCAAACAACAATTTATAGAAAAGCTTTTCTGTTTTGCTTTGAACAATGAAATTTGCAAAATGTTATTTTCTTAGTGATTGTACAATTCGATGGTGATATGTACAATTTTTGAATTGCAATAAAATTTATTGAATATTTATACTGGAAATTTCATATTTGAAATTTATTTACTGGAAATTTCATATTTGAAATTTATTTATACATAAATAAGTCTAGCATTTCGGTCAATTCGACAATGTATTATCAATCAGGCAAAAACTTCCACTCAAGACGACTGAGGTGTTAATTTGTTCAATATTTCCTTATTTGTGAATATAATCGATTTTAAATAAATGTGTGATTAAAAAAATAGACATTATTGTTATTATTTATTTCTAATCTGGTTTTATTCAAGATTAAAAGCTATCTTTCCTATGAAAGATTTTGTCATCTTGGTTAGCTATTAATCTTAATCTGTTTGTGTTCTTCACTTGGATTAGCGAATAAAGGTAAATTAATGGTATTTGTAAGACTAATCCCCTCTTGACGAGTAGCTTTTTTCTTTGATGCTCCCTCATCCCCGCCCTCACCAGTGTACATGAACCTTCTTAACCTATTCGTTTCTCTAAATATTCACAGCTAAAGTAAAAGGTTAAAGTTCGACTACACAAGGATTTTTTTTTCAAGGTACGAAACAAGTTTGCAATGATTTTGGGAACCAGTTTTTTTTTCCCCCTTATCACCCACATTCCAAAACATTTAACTGAAACTTGACATCCTTTACAGATTTAAAGTTTTTGAATGATAGATTTTTGTCATCATGGCTTTAATTTTCCAGAATTTACAAAGTACAAAACCCTACAAGTTCTAATTATTATCTTGTGCTGTATTAGAAACACTGCAACAGCTACGCTGGCATATTGTCTTAACATTACTAAATGTTATACTTAAAAAAAAAAAAAAAAATTATACTTATATTCAAATTATACTTATATTCAAATGTATCCTCTCGTATTTGAACTAATGTCAGATAGAGCTATTTAGAAATTGCTACACGTTTACTAATATTACTTAATATTTTGTTTTTTTTAATTCAAATCAAATAATGTTAAAAAAAATCTTTGTATCCAATTCACAATAAGTGTTTAATACAAAAGTAAATAAATTTTTTAAAGATTTATGTCCTGAGTGCTGTACTAAAGTAACTTAAGAAGTTTAGTCAATCTTAATATATTTCAACAATTAAAGTAGGATATTCATAATAATTCACTGGAATTTATTCACAGGACACTAAGGATTTAGATATTGGCGATTCACAAGAAATCTTCGAATGCATTCTTTTAAGGTCTATGGTATTTTCTGAATCACAAGAACCAATTCAAAATGTTGAATTAGCTGATATGAAAATGTGATTCTTTTTCAGCTTTATTAAAAGTTAAAAGAATATCTACAATTGTCAATTTTTTGTAAGTTTTTAGTTCAGGTGTCTCTTAATAGTCTTTTTTATTGACTGCTGGCTTTTTTATGCATCCTTTTATTAGGTATGGAAAAGGTGAACAAGTTAAAAATACTAATCAACTCTTTAAAAATCAATTGATTTAATATTTCGAAATCAATTTTACTTTCATTTAATCTGGCCTATGTGGGATTCGTAAAAATCTTTAAATCATTATATTTCTTTTTATTAACTGAATAGAATTGGAAAAAGAAAAGACAGAATTCGTACGAATATCGTACGAGAAGATTCAAATGTAGACAACAGTTACTTTAGACAAATAATCATTAGCTTAGCCTCCCATTAGAAGCTTAGCCTTCAAAGATAATTAGTTGTTGATTTAATATGCGGGGTTCTATATTAGAGATTTTTGACTCATCTAAATAATAAGAACTCATATTGAGTAGAATCCACCTATTGTTAATAGTTCACCTTTCAAAGATAAGCATTCTTTGATAGATGGTTATTCTAAAAATGTATTGGGTTGGCCAAAAAGTTCGTTCGAGTTTTTTTATGTACGTTGGCTCTAGTAGCTCTTAGATGTCTTTAACGTCATTCGACACCATTTTGTTAGATTGTATTGTGACAGTTGTCATATTAGCGTGCATTTAAAACCAAAACTGATTAAAATTGGTGAATTTTTTTGTAGCCAATTTAATATTGAAGATGGAAGACAATAAGCACGCAAGATCACATGTCTCTTTGATGACCAGGCAAAAACTGTTACAGCTTGGCTGGGAAGTTCTGATTCATCCGCTGTATTCACCAGACATTGCACCTTCGGATTTCCATTTATTTCGGTCTTTACAAAATTCTCTCAATAGAAAAAACTCAATTCCCTGCAAGACACGAAAGGCACCTAGAACATTATTTTGCTCAGAAAGATAAAAAGTTTTGGAAAGATGGAATTTTGAAGTTGCCAGAAAGATGGCAGAAGGTAGTGGAACAAACTGTTGAATCAATAAAATTATTGGTGACACTGATAACTGTCTTTCATTTTTACTTAAAAACCGAACGAACATTTTGGCCAACTAACATTAAACCTGCAGATGCCGTATCTCTACCAAAATACACAGGGAGCAAATATGCTAATTAAGATATTGAAAGCTATGCTTACTATGCGACTATTAAAGAATCAGAAACTGGTTGTGTTATTTTATAATTTGATGATATCAATTATTTGTCGAGTGAAATATTAAGGTCAACTTCTTGGTATTTGAATTGATTTCGAAGCAATTTAAGAGACTTGTTTTAACAACGGTAATTGATATGAAATAAAGTGTAATTTAAAAGAAATAAATTCAGGGAAGAAAAAAAATTAGCAATTCACTTGAAAAGTATTAAATGGATCGTAATTTTTATTGCGGAATAAATACATTTTTTTTTTTCCTGAATTTTAATATTTCCGGTATCGTTAACCAAAACAGATGCCAATTGAAGACTAGAAAAATGTTTGAAGAAAGCGCTAGAAACTTATTCTTAATTATATTTGTTTAATTATAAGCTAAATCCTTTGTCCAAAAACTTGCAAGCCAATTTCATTTTGATGCGTTAATGAAGTGTTATGTCGTCATTTTTCTTAATGTTTCTGGTAAGTTTGTTTAACAACATTTTAATATTTTGAGTTGTATTTTCAGTAGTTTTATTCACTTTCTCACTGGAAAAGTACAGCACAGCGGCTTAAGAGTCTTTGCTGCTAATTCTGAAAATCTCTTCTTCCCTTTTTGTCAGAAAACATTGTAAAATTACTTCTTCACACTGTAAACATAGAATTAATTGGAAGAAAATTTTACTGATTATTCTAAGTCGCCAAAAAATTAATGAAATTATGCCTTTTATATTATATATGAATAAATTTATAAGATAAATTAATAAATATTTGCATAGCAGTTCGAGTGAAATTACATAAATTAAAATAAAATTTAATAACATAAATCTTATATGTATAGAACTACATAACGTATATGAATAATTATAGTAAGGATATATTACGAAATATTGTGTATCTCATTTATAAATTAAGAACTTGGTAAACAATAAGTATTGTTTTGTTTAAAAGAAAAACATGAAATATGTTAATAATCTTCCAAAGTTTTTTTTTTTTTATTTAGCTCTAGAATTACAAGCAAAGCAATAATAATTTTGGTCCTTGACCCGCCATGTTGTCTTTGCTGGGGAAACCCAAGATTTGAAAAATTTACATATAAAATAAATAATAAATAATTATTATTTAATCAGATACTATTATTATTATTATTATTATTATTATTTTATTCACTTATCTACTTATTATAAATAATAATAATAATAATAATAATAATAATAATAACTTCTTTTTTTTTTTTATTTTTTTTTTTTATACACTTGGCAATATGTGTTTTGGTCCTTGACCCGCCATATTGTCTTAGCTGGGGACACCCATGGTTTGAAACTTTTTCGAAATAATAATAATAATAACAATAAATTCCTCAGTTTAAAGCCAAATTTTCAGGAATCAAAATATATCATAAAATTGTTTTGAAAAATTCTGAAATTAATGTATTCAAACAAAAGTCATTCATTACATGAGAATGCATTGAAAATAATAAAACCACTTTTATGTTTTGTTTTTTAATAAAATATGTACATCAATAAGAAAAGTGTTTTGCAGTTTCTTTTTTAATGATTTTAATTATTTGTAATTGCTTTTTTTTATTAAGTTTATTTATAATTCAATTCACCTTTAATTTACTTCAACTTTCCATTTGATACTGAGAGTAAAAAACAAAATGAAACCTAACACTGTGATGATGTTTTATTAAAAGCTGGTCGAAAGATCAAATCTAAACTCTATCAGGATACCAAAAAAAAAAACCAGCTAAAATTATCAGCAGTCGAGAGAAACTAAAGCTATATTTTTTTTTAAATAAATAAATAAATTAAGTAAATAAATAAAGAATTCTCAAATAATTCCTTAAAAAAAAAAAAAAAAAAAAAAAAACCAGATTTAAAAGGTTGTTTTGAATGCATAGCACGAATGATAATACATTTTCGAACAGTCAAGCATGAACAGTTAAAGATGGCGACAAAACTTTGGAATTACTATTCAATTTCTGTCAAAGTGGCTGGATTATTTATCTACAAGTATTCTTTAAAAATAATCTCAAGCAGAATTTACTGTGGCTCAAAGGGGTTGTGGTGGTTGTTTTTGTTAAGTCACCAGGAATATTTAAAAACTCAAAAGAAAAAGAAAATTCATAAAAGTAGTCATTCTAGATGCTACAAAAGAAAAATATTAAAGGCTTGAGTTTTGTAACTGAGTAGAAACTGATGAAATTAAGTCAAATGCTCAGCTGGAATAATGAAATTTTATGGTGGGTTTTTGACTTTGCAACTTCATTCTTCTGTTTTCTTCTTCTTACGTAATTATCATTATCTTTTTTTTCTTTTTGAAAAGATATTCTGCTATTGAGAGCGTTTTCAATTTCACTGTCATCAATCAACAGTGGGTCTCCTCCACCCCCGCCATTAATGAATGCACGGGGCAGGTGCCAGGGTGGCCTGAGTTGCCTTGGACGGGGCCACTGACCTGCCGGAACCCCTGGCCATAGACACTAACCCTTCGCTGCTCTCGCGTGTACAGTCACGTGCTTCCGACGCACGCGATTCTCTTGCAAAGCACGTCCCACCCTTAGGACAGAATGTAGTGGCTCCTTCAGAGGTAGATGTCTCCTCTAGAGAACGACTCAATGTCCACGCACCCGAGCTACCGGTTGCAGAAATCCCACAACTTAGGGAGAAAAAATATCTCTAGAAAACTCCATTCCAAGAAATGCAATACAGAAGTGAGACAGTGGTTCTTCAACTTTGAGGCGCTGTCCCAGCAGAGAGAGGATTTGGGACGAATCCCTGAGGGAGCTGTGACATATTTATTCAAGGAAAGTTTTCTTCCATAAAAGATTTCTTTTTTTTTTTTTTTTTAGTAAAGTTTAAAAATATAAAAAAAGTTAATAAAACTTATCTGTTATTATTTTGATATTATTACAATACTGTTCGTTTTTGTTTGCGAGAACCTTCAGCGCTTTTGCGCATGCGTCAGGTCTCCTTCGATTTCATCAAAGTAGGGGTGAGGAGAAATAAAGAGAGGATGCTTACTTTTTATCAGTGTTATTTTACTAGTAGCTGCGTTCTATTTGCGCTTTTCGGGAAAGAATCATGGAAAATTATTGTTGTTTTTTTTGTTGTGGAGGCGGGGGGGGGGGGGGGGGG
>JAFIDM010000179.1:48499082-48592125 GCA_023159025.1 Thereuonema tuberculata
GCTGAAAGTTCCAGATCCAGTCAACAGGTCTTAAGAAAGTGCCCATCTCAGCTGTCACCCGTCTGCGGAGTAGAATCGTCCGCCAGTGGCGGTTCTGGCTTTCGAAACTAACAGTACATTTAAAATTGTATTGAGATAGTGTATCATATTTAACAAAAAACATTAATGTACATACTAAATTTTTAATTATTCACAAGGTGGCGGCATTTGGTTTTTACTAAAATATTGAGGAAAAATTGTCAACCACTGCATTAAAGATAAGGAAAAATTATATTCTTAATTTACATTCTATTTAAAAAAAAAAGACCACTTTTAAAACGAGGGCATATTACAGGTAGTTATGGAAAGGATGAAGTTATTTTGGTTTGGATTTCTTGAAAGATATTTAGAAAGCATTCTGACAGTGTCAAAAATTGGGAGATGAATAAGTGCAGGAAAAAAACCAAGGGAAAGACCATTGGAGAAAGAGAGAGAGAAAAAAAAAGAGATTACTGAGAAAAAGAGGTTGATACAAGAGATGTGCAGAAGATGGAAAACAGAATTTCTTCTTTTAAAAAACTTTTAGTTTTATTTTCTGTTTTGTAAGCTTATCCTTTTGAAATGTAAAATATTATTAAAGCGTAAATATTAAAAATCATTAAATAGATTTCAAAGTTCTCCTCTTGATGTACGTGATATAACTTTTCTTTATATTAAATAGGGTATTAGTTATCAGAAAGTAAATTAATTAATGCACTTTTGTAAGGAGGAATGCAGATCATACAACTTCCGGTTTTTTATATCCTTTCCTTACAATGCCACCGAAACTTTTACAAATATAATTTTCAGCATTTCTTTCGGTCTTATTATTCATATGAATTTTATTATTTATTATGATTTTCTTTGAAAGATTTATTAATGCCTCGTAAATTAGGTACTTATAATTAAATTTTCAGAGATTTTATTCAAATTCTCGTGTATTTTGATTTCGTGGGATGAAGCTTTCTTGTCATTTGTTTTGTTTTTTTATTTAATAATAAACTACTCAAAATAAGAGCCATCTAATTTTTAACATTTTTTTAACGTGAGTTTGAAATATAATGTTTATTTACTTGCCACTATTAATTGAATGTACGTCAATGTAGTTATAAAAATGTAACAAGAAACACAGATAAACAACGGCTGTTCTAAGATAAAAGCCAGTTTTCACAAAATAAGCACTGGTGGAATATTTCACGTAAAACCAGGCTAAAGGTTGGTTTAGGGAAATTTCGAAGTTCTTAAGAAGGAGTTTGGCCTCCTTTATGTGTAAAAAAATTCTTAAAGTCTAGACGGCATATTTTTCCAGATGAATCCTATTTCCTCTGGGCTGTTCCCAACAGCTTCTTAGTGTTTTATTAAGTCTTGCTCATTACTGATTGGATGCTTCTTTCAGTTGATCCCATAAATGTTCAGCGGGATTCAGTCGGGACTTCTAGCAGGCCATGACAAACTGTAATATTTGTCTCAGCCAATAGCTGTATCTCAGATCGCACAGCCTCTTTAAGGGCGGGCAATGTCACGCATAAGGACAATTCCAAGTCCATATGTGTGAAAGTAGGATCACGTGAGGCCTAAGCACTTGCTCCACGTAACTGTTTGGAGTTACATTGCATTCATTTAGAATCATTAGCTCTGTTTTATCCGTCAAGTTTATTCCGCCCTAAATCATGACACTAGGGCCAACGAAAAGGGTCAGTTTCATTTCCACAAGGATTCAAAAAACGTTCTTCAGCTCTTCTCCAGACTCGGATACGTCAAAGAGTTATAGTTCTACAGTTGTCCATGCATCGGTACTAGCCTAAAAGGAACTTAGGCGGATTGCACGACATAACTAATCAACTGAGCTTGTCTACCAGAATGTTGTTGGTCTTCGTATAGCCTACTGCGAACAGTCTAATCGCTCACATTATTACCTGTAGTTACTGAGATTGCAAAGAGAGTACGGTCACATTGCGATCTCCACACATCATAAGACGAACGAACCGACCTTCCTGGGAAGTAGTAGAACGCATTCTTCCTGATCCTCGTCTTCTAACAACACTGCCAGTTTCCTAAAACCGATTCCCCGTATTTTGAATAGCCCGATGGGACACTCCCAACGTTAAAGCAACTGACCACTGTGAATGACCTTCTTGAAAGAAGACTACTGATCTTATTGCAGTATTAGAGTACATCAGCCTACGAACGGAAGGCATTCTTGTTATTAGCCAAACACACGTGACAAATCAGTCCACAATCTGGCATAAACCCAACCCTATTGTTAAAATAACACTAAAGCTTAATTTCTATACAATTCAAAATTATCGCAGCAGTTATCGATAACAACTGTCCATAAGTACTTGTCAAAATGAAGAAAAAAATTGCTTGAACGATTTTAAAATGTTTGGGTTTGATTACAAATTGCTAAAAGCATTTATTAAATTAGGGCAATTCCGATAGCCCTAATTTTGTTTCCAATGGTTACACGTTTTTCTATCAATTTTCAAGACAATTTCTTATATAATTTTGTCCTCTTAACTCTTGCGGTTTACTGAATTTGATAAAAATAAAGAAATCATTAAAAAAAAATCCACTTAATTTTTATTAAAAACTATCTTTTTTTTTTTAAAAAAAAAAAAAAAGAAATTTTTTAAAAACTGATTTGAATAAATATATGATCTCTTCGGGCAGATTTCCTAAATGTTCAAATTTCGTTCCAGTTCCATAAGTAAACGGCGCTTGAGGACGTGGGACAGAAAATATAAAAAAGAACGGCAAGAAACAGAGCATTTGTAAACTCAAAAAAATTCCCGAAATAAGCAGAGATTCAAATAGATTTTGTCCCAAGGCAAATGAAAAGTTACTGTAAATGAACAAACAAACAACACCCATTTTACGTAATTAGGAGATTGTAATTCCTACAACATATAAATATTTTTACGTAACAATCATAATAAGTTAATAAAACACTGTGTTTAGTTGGAAAATCCACAGGGATTCCAGTAGAACAGTAACATTTCGCTTGCTCAATGGTTAACTCATTTCAACAGATGAAGCCTATATCTGCTTTCAATAGGGGACAACGATTTACTCCAAATCCATTAAAATCGAAAAAAGTTTTATAATCATCCTCTCTATTCTGCAAAAGATGAAAAGAAGTCATGCTTACAGGCACGCAACAATCATATATCTCAGTATCTGCAGATAAAAATTGAAGTGACTTGTTTTTTATCGTAAAATAAATAATAATAAAAAAAAAAAAAATTGAAAAATTTCTTTTACTTTCTTGTAAAGCTATTATATTATGTAACTAAACTTTTACTTGTTATTATTATTTTTTATGAAATTATTTTTTTTAAATCAAATTCAATTCATTTTCAAATTTCCAAGATATTCATGTTACAGGTTTATGATATATCACAAGTACTAAGACGATGGATTATTATTACTCGTATCTTTATAATTAAAGGTGATTTTTGATTAAATGTCCCGTCTCTGAAAAACAAAAATAGCTTCTTTATTCTAAAAAATGTATTTCTAGTTAAAACCATCAAGACTTCAATTGATTTTCACTTCAAATGAGTTTAACCCTCAAATGTATATCAACAATTTTGAATAGAAGGGGCTGTGATATGGTCGTTCAACCAAAAATAAATAAATAATAAAATGGATTTGATGTTGGTATGTTTTTTCTTAATTAGTGACATGACAAATTAATTCTTTGAAATCTTATGCCTGAGTGATTGGGTATGGATTTACTTGATAGTAGCATCATTCAACTCGATATTATTCGTCATCTGCGTGTTCGTCTTTTGAGAGGTGAACAATAACCCCCAGTCCAACGGCTCCTCCTTTTCCCCCCCACCCTCCCTTAGATAGGTGTGGAGGGATAACGCAAGTGTAAACTCAACCATCAATAAAGTTTGACAACTTTTCCTTTGATAAAGGCACTCGGTCTGTGAAGTGTTTTAACTTCAGATGACCTCTGACAACTCGACTTCCGGGGTCAAAGTCTGCAGACCTGCCCGGGGTCTTAGAACCAAGTATAAAAAAAAAAAAGTGGCTAATGATTGAATTATACGGGAGCGATGAATATAAAACATGCTTTGAGAATAGTCCCTATAAGATGGAATGACTACTAACAACTTATAGCTGAAATATATATTTTTCTAGTCTATATAATGCATTAATTTCTCAGTTTACCTAAGTATAATAAACCCCGAAAATGCTATTTCATTGCAAAGTATACAGTTGGTTGTTTCTGTTTATTTCCGTATTCGCTCTTTACAGATCTTTTAAAAAAAAAAATCATGATGATTCGAAATCATTAAAATTCTTCCCATTAATTAATTACCTTGTTTTTATATTTAATGAGTAAATCCGACAAAGGCTGTGCGAGGATTTTTTTATTTTTTGGGTTATTCTGGAGTCCGCAATGCCAGATTCTTGCGAGTGAGAACTTAGAAGCAAATATTATACCCCAGGGGTGGCCAAACTTTCTTATAGTAATTCGATAAACTTCAGATGTTTGAGAGCCGCAAGACATGGACAAATTTTACAGACACGTTTTATTAACAATTGCTCTTTTATCCTTAATTTTATCCCTCATTCAAATCAAGCCTTAAAATTGGATTTAAATTCTTAAAATATTAAACGATGAACATTAAACTTAAGTTACTTTTTATTCCTGTAGATTAAAATAATTGTAAAGCTTGATTTTTTTTTTTTTTTTTTTATCTTTTATATTAATTGTGATGCAGCAAGGAACTCACGATACTTCCGCGAGCCGCACATTATATGTCAAAGAGCAGCATGTGGCTCGCGAGCCGCTGTTTGATTACCCTGCTATGTTCAAATTACTGAAGAACCAAGATAAAACCTGAATACATCATTGCTACAATTACTATAGAGATGCTAAAAATTCTTCTTTGTAATCTTAATCATCACGACCATTCCCTGTACCACCTATTTGCAATTGTATGAATCTGTTGCGAGACAAGATCTGTGTGTTAACATTGACCTATTTCTTGTTGGCTTTTCCGGAGCCAGTGATTCGTTTATCGAACGGACTTGTTTTAAATTCCATCATCTTAAACCATCAGTAACTCAATGGAAGACAGCCTGTCACATAAAGAAGCTGATGTAGGTCATAGCTTGATCTTCGACTTACTTCGTGTGGGTGTTTTTTTTGTTTTGTTTTTCATCGAAGGAAGTAGCGTTCACGTTTTTTTTTTTCTCCTATTCTCCTCGCCTCACAACTCAACTGGTGAGCCCCACGAACCGGAACCACTTCGCTAAATGGTCAAGAATGATCACCGACGATTAAATAGGAATTAATTACGATCGGTATTAATTAATAATAGGTTTCTAGTTAGAGAAATTAAGATTGAGCTGAAGTTAATCAGTGAATACTTCACTGATCAGTAAAAAAAATAATGAAAACAATAAGCACCTATTGATATTTCATATGATTAAAAAAGGCTACTTTATGACCTTCATAACTAATTCTGTTCGCCTGTTTTCTGTAATAATAGTTAAAAATTTTTTACAATTCTCAAAGAAAAATATCTTGCCATCTTCAAAAACAAATGTTTGAAAATTCGTTGCAAAAGTTACTTCCGTAATTTGTTTACTGATTGGAATTATTTCAAATTGACTAACATATGTTAAAAATTGATTAATAAACTAACATCAATAAGACATTGCGTTTTACCATGTTTTTATGCTAATTATTTTATTAAATATTTACGAAGATCCTTCTCTAGTCATTTTTTCTTACTTACAAAAATAGCATATGTTAAAATATTTAATGTTATATATATAAAAACATAAAGTATCTAAAGACAAAATTGAATTATTAATATTTAATGGAGATATAATAAAATAGTGAAATTCGAAAACAGATCCTAGTAATAATTTTTTCGTAGTATAATTATCTTTCGTAAATTTCAATGTTAAAAATTTTAATACGATTAAATAATACAAAAAAATTTCACACTTAAAAATAATCATCCAAAAAAAAAGGTTTCAGAAAGTGAAGTTTCTCGCAATTATCAAAATACATAAGTAAATAAAGAAATTAGTATAGCAAACGATTGGCAGCATAATCTTTCTCTCACGTGATAGACAATATGGCGGTCCTGATTAAAGTCCCTCTGACAAGAATTTGATAAAACATTGCTCCGAAGATAGGAAGGCTAAATATTAATTTTTCGTTCATTTTGAGGGAGATTTATGCTCTATGTAATGTTATGGCAAAAACAAAAGGATTGGAAACAATGTAGAGACGCTGGAGACACAGGAATTCGGGCTGGATCCATTCTGCAGGAGAGGGGAAGAGATAAAAATTAAACAGCTTCAATTTTTCAAACGTCGATTAGAGAACCCCCTCCCCCTATGGAGTTCAACGCCCTCTACTGTGAGACGGCCCCATCACTTACAACGAGACTATATTTTTTTTTTAAGCTACCAAGAGATTTTTTTTTATTTGTATTAAATGGATGCACACAATGGTGCTTGCGGCAACAGTGTAAAGTGGACACGACTATTAAAAGCCTCTGGGAACGTAAGTTACTCAGAAAAAAAAAAAGAGAAAGAAAGAAAGCAAGCTTAGTAATGAACTTCCTGCAAACCCAAAGACATTCTCCAAAGAAAAAAAAAAACTAATAGAAATAATCAACAATAATCAAAAATAAAATAAAATAAAATAAAATTAAAGAACACAGGCAAAAATTTTAGTTTTGTAAACTAAACACCACGTGGCAGGCAAACTTTTTAATGAATTTTTAGAAAAGTTCCATCACGAAACGGCTTATTTAAATTTTAATTCAAACATCACAGGAGGATGTTTTTAGTCCAATTCATAATTTAAAAAACTTTAATACGATTGAATTATTTTATAGGAAAGCGTTTTTAAGGACTATTTTTTTGAAGCGCAACTTGAAGTAGATTATTTGATAGTAACTATTCCGGTGCTATTCATAAAGGATGTCACAAAATTCCTGTATTTTGTGAGTCCGGTAGCCAAGTGGCAAAGCGCTTGACTGCGGCCTGAAGAAGCTGGGTTCAATCCCCGGTGGAGGTTAGGATTCTTCCAAACTGAATTCTCCTCCCGACATCAACTTCGTGCCGTTGGTCAGGACTCCGGGAGCCTTCCTCTCAATGATCCCAAGGACCTGTACAAATCTACAGTTGGATACTTTAACTTACCTATAGAAATAATCTATATATTTCAATACATATATGTATTGTATACATAATATATGATACAAATAATATATGTATAGAAATAATATATGTACTAGGTAATGATTAATATGTATTACTCATTATCTAGTAGGCTTCTTTGCTGTGGTCGTTTAGAAATTAATTCAATGATTTATTATTTCATCAAGCAAAGAGATAAATCATTACAAAGGACATAATCTAAACTGTCCTTTCAAAGAATTACTCAGAAGTACCTGAATAAACTGTTCAGATGTTTATGAAAATAGGTTCTAATGTGATGACAATAAAGAACTCATTGGTTATTAAAATTTTTAATTTCCAAATATCCATCTTGTTGTTATCGTAGTTCAGCAGAGTAAAAAGAGATATCTACTGAGATCGTCTGTCCGTCAATGAACAAAATGTTCGAAAAATAGCTGATCTAGGAAATTCAAACTTTTAAATTATTAGATGGATTATTGAGCGGCTGTTCAAATATTATGTAGCATTTAAGGAGACGGAGGTTCAAACTTCGCTTGTTTTTTGCTGACAAGGATGGGGAGGGTTAAAGTAATGCTTACGTAAGACAGATAAACGTGCACGCGAGAGATCAAAATACTACAATCATATAAAAATTATGTTGCCATATGTGTGAAAAACAAAATACACGTAAATTATCAAAATGGCGACGAAGATATCGAGTGGCTTGATGAAGAAGCCAGCCTCAGTTCAAATCAACCCAATGGAGATGTAATAATTGATGATTTTCAAGAGTGGATTAGAGGATCTTGATCGACAAATTAAAAGTAATGATAGACTTTTTCTTCAGCAATTCTTGTGTACTTTATATTTAATTTGTTTCATTTTAATTCAGAAGTGATTTTCATATATTCCTAATACATTATTTAAGGTTGTAAGATAATTTAAAATTATTAAACTAAGAATTAATAAAACTGTTAAAACTTTGATATAATTTTAACTTTATAATTTATTGTTCAGTGTATTTACTGTTAATGATATGCCAAATCTTACGGGGGGGTGTCTAAAATGACGAAAAATTTGCTTATGTAATTCTTGAACGGTCCCGTACAATTTATTTGGACCTGCAAGAAAGGATATGCAGGAGAAACTAACATTGACACGTTAACCTTGTATATTTATATTATCAACCGTAATATGAATCAATGTTGCTTAAGTAACTGGACGTTAAAGATCCGAGGTTAAAAACGGAAAAGAAACACTAATAAAATGTTATATTGAAAGCATAAAATTTAGCTTATAAGCTAAACTTTTAAAAGTTCTAGTTTGGTACAAATTGCATTCAAAAACGTAAGAAAAAAAAGTAAAAAAAAAAAAAAAAAGGTTTAGTTGAGATAATCTTAATTTTGCGTTTAGAATTGATAAAAAAATCGGAACAAAGAACAACAAAAAGAGATTAAATTACCAATATATTTTTTGTTAATTGTTAAAAATTAAAATAATTAACTACTCTTATTATTTAAAAAACAAAAAACGGTAAGAAATAAAAAAAGGTTTTTAGAGGTCGAAATAATAAAAACTTGCTGGACCCTAACAAACTTAATAATAAGAGGCTGAAAAACAGATCAACACTAAAAATAATTAAACTAATATATTTGCAACTGATATTTTATTACTGTAAGTTAATTAAAAACTGTATCTGATAAGTGATCCTTAGAAGGAAAAAAAAAAAAAACAATTTTAAAAATTCTATTGCGCAATGCCTTCTTTTGGAGGCTAATTTGATTCAGCGAAAGAGATCTTAACAAATGTCTGCAGGTTTTGATACACAAATAAATAAAAAAATTTTAGGAACTCTGTCTATTTGTAAAACTACGAAAGCTACGAACTGTTAATGTGGTTCAAACCATGATAAAATTCTACTTAGAATTCAGCTACGGTCGGATATAAGCTACTGAAATTTTGGGAATTAGGAATTGAAGACATATAATTAAGATATAAAATTGAAAACATATAAATTTCATAAAGTAATGCTAAATATCTGAGAAGATAATAAGTTAATTTCTTAAGAATAGATACATAATAGTAAATAAATGTCATCAGTTAAATACTTAACTCGATTCAAGTTAATAAAGATGATTTGTTAAACAGAATATTTTTTATTTTAAAATGAATATTTTGGCCGTTATAACAAGGCCTGTGAAATATAATGAAATTATTAACCTCCGGCAACGAGGTTCGTTTTAAAGAAAGAATGGTAAGAAAAGCTGAATTCTCGCCTCAAACGAAACATTTAAATTCAATTATTTTGGAGGTCAATCAAGAACTCAATCGGAAATGTATTATATTAAAACTTACTTATATTTTCTTTAAGTTGCTTTCCTAACTTAAGCTCATAAGGTCATTAATCTCTACATTAGTAATATCTTTATATCTTTTATCCATGTATTTGTGTCTCCCTAACTTCTTCCCATAACTTTTGATCTGATGACTGGATGTTCTTGAAACTTAGTTTGCTTATTTATGAACAAAAGATGATCTTTTAAATTTGAAAATTTCTTTTGTTAGCTTTTGTAGAGAAATTTGAAAGCGAATTTCCCCTTAGAAACGAAACTCATCTTGGCAAATACTGAATACAATAAATCAACAATCCATTTTAAATTTCCAAGCGTTTTGATTTAATAAAATCAATTAGATTAAACCAATGTATTTGCTGGTTTAATTAATAAGCGGAAAATGGAAAATCAGAAGTTCAAGTTGCTTCAAAAACAAACAGTGTTGTAATTTGCAAATATTTTTCCATTCTGTCGTTTTAAAAGAATTTTTAAAAATGATAAAAAAAAAGAAGTTATTTTAATGGAAAGTAAGCTTTAAATTCTTTCAAGAACTTTTTTTTTTCCTTTTTGAAATCCGTTTCCTTCAAATTAAAACCTCATTACTTTCAATAACTAAAGAATAAAGCGTTTCTTATTCAAATGGAGAACATCTCAATAAGACCACCAGCAGCTTCTGAAGCTACCGACCAAATTAGAGAACTGTAATTAATAGCCTTTTTTTAAAGCGAAAAAAAAAAGAAGAGCCGGGGGTGGGAAAGGGTTTCTTGGTGTATCGTTAATGGCTAAAAGTGCTTTACATAAGCGAAGAGCAATGGCCGGTGTTTCATGTGAGAATGGACATTGGATCGTTAAAATCTTAGAAACGGTATAAACAGTTGCTTTTGTGTTTCCAAACAAAAAATTACATGGCACCAAATGCAAACACACACGGAAGGAAGAAGGAATTCAGTTTAAATTAAGAATATTACTAAGAAACCGTTTCTCAATGCAAAACATTGAATTGAGAAGCCTCAAACAAATATTTTCCTATCTCAAACTAAACAACCAGAAAAGAATAACAGGCTATAATTTTAAAACAAAATTTCTATACAGTATTATTACTTACAATTTAAAGCAGAAACATAACAAAAAAGTGAATAATAAGTTAACAATAACAAATTTAAATGAAATTAAAATACTTTGTAAAATTTAGCAAAGGATTTCGTATTAAAAAATGTAATTTCAAGCTATTGTTTTATGCGAATGTGTATTTTATTCTTCTACTATACCCATGAAATTAAGTCACTTTTGAATAAACGAAATTCAAACTAAACAAGTATTGCCAAATATCACAATCTCATTTAAGAATCTATTTTCTTAAAACCGAACTCTTCCAGTGAAAGTGATCTAATGAGTCGATTGGCAACACTGAGTCAACATCTCGCAGTTGATTCATAATTTTTTTTCATTATATATTTTTCAAAAAATATCTGAAATAAATCTTGAAGATTTACAAGCAAGAATTTTTTTCGATTTTTTTAATAAGTTTAGAAATTCTTTTAATATATTTTTTTCCTTATTGCATATTATTTTACACAGTTAGAAAATAAATACTTTCAATATAATAAAAATTAAAGTAATTCTTTATAAAAATGGTTGGTTATAATATCCCTAATGCCTTATCCTATTCAGAGATAAGTTTTCCCGGTTAGACCACGGTGACGTCAGCATGAGGTCATTTCCGTTAAGACATCACCATTACACAGATCCGCTCTACATATTAATTCCAATTCATGGAAATCAGATTAGTCTATCAAAGCATTTCGTCCTTTCTAATCTTATCAAGGAATGCTGAAGTCAAACACAAATTAAAAAAAAAAAAAAATTACATATAGTATATATAAAAGCTTTGATTTTAAAGATGAATGCAGACTGACTGTTAGTTCATGGCTTAAAGATTTTCCTTTAAAGATTTCAATTTAAAAAAAAAAAAATTAATACCACTCAAGAACAATTCTTTCTGGAAAATACGGATCTTGTAAAGGGAAAAAGTAAAGCATTAGGGAAAATTATGAAGAATATACTTTTATTCTTGTTCTATTGGTGAAGTAATCAATCACTTCATGTCTGATTTAAGTTTTGCCAAAATAAAACTGTTTTTCAAGGGCTCGAACTTAACTGTGCTTGTTGAACAAAAAAAAGAACGTTCATGGTATTCCTGGAAACGGATGCGAGGCAGAGAACGCTAGCATCCAGTTGTTGGGTGTTAACAGTACTGAGACGGTGACTGACACATATTTATTCTGAAATAAATTTGTTGCATTTTTTTAAACTTTATATTTGTAGAAATAATGAAGCAAACATGCGATCTTCGTTCGACTCAGGCAAATCGAATTTATCACAATCAGAACTCAATATCTTTAGGTCAGTACAAGAAGAAAAGTTAATCAACTGTTTTGTAATCATTTTGAGGATGGCAAAAGAAGTATGGAGTAAGTGTTTTTGTTTACAATGCTTGCTGCTTTTGGCACTCGAGTAGTTCTTTAAGTTACCACTACATTCTTATTGTTTTGGATTACAATGTTGACATTTCGATATTTTTTTTTTTTAATTTAACATTATTTATTGTGTTAGTATTTGCATAGTTCTTAGGTTACACAGAACTTGAACGAAAGTAAATCTAAATTCACCAAAAAATAAAAAAGAGAAAGGAAGAAACTTGTCATCTTCTACATTAGATACCATTATCATTACTAAATGATATCAGTGAAGTAGGAATTTCTCTTGGCTACAGTAAAATAATGATACCTTTTCTTTAATATATACACCTGGCACTATGTAGTCGTTGACACAGAATGACACTGAAAACTCCCTACAATTTATACTTATTGTTCTCCGGCAGATTCATATAGTTTGCTGCTTCTTTTTTATTTTCTTTAAATATGAATTCATATACTGAAAAAGTGAAGTTTAAGTATACAACTGGATAACATGTGGCGTAAGAAGAAAGATAATATCTTAACCTCTGAATTATACGTTCAATATTTTGTACATAAATTGTTATGCACCATAAAAGTAACCAGACGTTTACGTCAATATGTGGCAACCGAAAGCAATGAAGAGGCAGAAACAAATGCAAAGCTGGTGAATCCAAAATAAACACGGACAGTTTATTTTTTATTAACATTTCTTGTAGATTACCGTAAGAGTGGTTAAGTAGTTATAATAAAGTCCATTTAATTTGAATGCAAAACGTTCTATTGTTCTTTCCAGATTTGAATTCTGGATCATATTTTCAAGTTCAACACAGCTGTTGTTTCTTCTCTTGACCGATAAGTGTTGGTTGTCTTATCTAAAGACGATGATGCAAATACCAAAGAACGTGTATTTTCACCTTAAAAAACGGGGCGCCTCACTTAGGAGATTGATACGTTAGCCTACACAAAACGAATTGCTCGAGTTAATGCGGTCTGGGAACAATACTTGAGAAGCTGAACGGGCCTGGCAGAGCGATAGGAGAAAATTAACTCCACCAAGTGGACCGCTTGACAAAGAGCTTATTTTTGAAGCCACATCCGTGAACTATACGAAAAAAGCACCGACAATACGAATAACAAAAGGATGAAGCTTTGGACTACTGCGTTTTAGCGAAGATCTGCGAAGAAAGAAGAAGAAGAAAAAAAAAATGTATTCCATCTAAACAGGTATTATGGTATGTCAGTGAACTTAGACATCAGAGAGTAGCAAAAAAAAGTTATACTCGTATTTAAAAGAGTAAAAGAAATCGAAAGCTAAAATGATGAAATAAAATGCTCTTAAATAAAGAGGTCGAAAATGACCAAATAACACAACTATAATCATTAATAAAATAATATAAAAAAAAAGTACTAATAACATTTTGGGGGAATTTAAACATTCTTGTAATGTCTAAAAGGATAATATGCTAAGCAACTGTAGAATTTTCAGTAATTCCTAAAGCTTTACATGGATAGTTATTTGCTGGGGAATTCCTGATGGCCATCGATTTTTTAGAATGTGCTGTATTTTTTGATGGCTGGCTGGGTGGCTGATTTAATGACGAGCAGCGCCACGGTGGCGAAACGTAGAACCAAAACTAATAGCTTCTACTAGCTTCTAGCTGGATCAAAGTTCTCTCAATTTTTTTACTGAAAATTTGCGAGTTTGATAAATTTGTAGTCTGATTTCATTTTAATTATGAATGACTGAAAAACAATTAACTGACCCATCGAACTACGCATGGCTGTCGTCTATAGGAAGAAATATGGCGGTAGGCAACTTTCATGCCGCTTCCAGATAAACGAAGAGCTATTTCCCATTTAAACTCACAGTAATAAGAAATCATTGGAATAAAAATATTATTTTATCAATATATTACCTATTCAATGCTTTAGAATATTTAAAAAATTATATTGTTTAAAATAGATTTTTTCGAATTTTTTTTTTTTTGCCAAAATGAGCGCAAAGGATTCTGAGTAATGAGCTTCTGTGAGTTTTTGATGGAAAAAGGATGGCTGTGAAAAAACACCTCATTTAAAGTTAATGGGAAACCGATGAAAAAGCGACGGCCAGCAAATTGCCATCCGAAAATCCTACACCGGACCACCTAATTCCCACCCGTCTAAAGCCAGCCTAAGGAAAATGAGGATGAAACTATACCACTGTATTCTTACGATAGATTACAATGAAATAAATCATATTCTATAAGCTTTTTCAACATTTTATTCTTTCTTGGTATCTTAAAAATTTCAGTTGACTTACACTGCGCCTAAGGTTGTAAACAAAGAATATTTATATATTTCAATTCGCAAGACAGGTAGAAAACTGTAGAAAACTGCAAGACTGTTTATTTCAATAAACAATAAAACAAGCTATTCTGGTTCACTAATAAGACAATAAATGAATTTCTTATCTTGGTTATGAAAGCGGGGGAGATATCGACTACGGGATGAAATGACTAGTTTCATAATTCTCACTGCGTTCACTACACTAATTTTTATTGGAGCATTCAATTGCAAGGACAAAAACATACGTAAAGTATATTTTTAACGACACACGACTATAGGAAGAAAAATAATCTTTCGATTTAAAGTTTTTTTTTTTACCAATAAGAAACAAATTGAAGTAAAATGACTGGAACGACACAAAACTTACGAAGATCTCGTCGAGTTCGCGATTTAATTTGATTTGCATTAAACATCTTGACCAGAAACAACTGCAAGCAAATTTGATTTCAATACCTCTGCACCTAACTATGTAAAGAAATAGATTAAAAACTGCAAGAAATGAGCATAGAGGTATTTTCGAAAACACGCTGTACACTGTTGTATAAAGAAGTAACAAAAAATCATTTGAGAAACTGCACAAAAACTGTACAAAAAAATTCATCCTAAATTCACAAAAATAAGTTTTTTAGAACAAATCCCACAAAAAAAAAAAAAAAAGCATAAAAACTTAATTTTCTTCATAAATCTTAACTGCGTAAATAATAATTTATAACTTGCAATTTTTTTTTTTCAAATTGTACACAAAAACATACACGAAACATTTTTCCGGCGAGAAAAAGACGGCACTTGAGGTTTTACTGCAGCTCAATCATTAATTCCTAGAATTTCTTTGAATAAAGGTTAATTTTGTTCGTTTTTCAAATCTTGCAAATTAAGGAAACCTCAATAAAAATGAGGAAGATTAAATGAAATTAATTGGATTTTATTTTTGCAATGGACAACAATTATCTTTAGAAATCCAATTAATATTAAGAAAACAATCACGAATGACTTTAAGCTCATATTACACGTGTAACTTTTCAGGCAAAAAAAAAAAAACAACTCTTGAAAATTGCTGATTGCCAATTTTCAAGGAAATTGCTTCGTTTTCTTCAATTTTAAAATATTCCTCTTCTTTTTTTTTTTTAGCTCAGCGTTCCGAATGAACAACTTCAAATATAAAATATGGTGGATTGTGAAGCTGTTATAATCGAAGTATTATTTTAATGAACGTATAGAGATCGTATTGACTCTAAGCATTCTAATATACTGTAGAACGAATACTTTCATTAAATTCATAAAAAACAAGCCTGCTTCATAAAATTCCGCGACCTATAAAATGAAATTCAGAAATATGAAATTACCTTTTTTAAATCCAGAAATTTCTTTCCCTGAAAAAAACTTCTAGATAAATTAAATAATAATAATAACAATAATTAACAGTCTTTATAAATTTAAACGAAGATTTGTGCAGCCACTTCACCTGAAGAGAAAGTACGTGATGGGTAAGTTGAAACTACGCTCAGTTGCAAATACACAATCAATAAATATACCGGATTGCTATTTTCTTAGGCATCCATTGATTGAGAAACTTTAAACTGTCTCAATTTTATTCTCAATCACTCAAAATGTAAAAGGGTTTTTTTTTTTTTTTTTACATGAAAAATTATTTCTTGTTTTACGGAGCAAAGAAAAAAAAATAAAATATAAATATTTGAATCTTCTGACATCTAAGATCATATTTGTATTTGAGAAAAGTTAGCAAATTTTATGAAAAACATAACTAATATTTTTCGAAAAATATCCAGAGTGATTGATTGATCTTTGTTACTTTTTTTTTTTTTTTTTTGAAAAATTTATACTAAGACTAAAACTGAATTTAAATCTAATTTCATAAAAGGAATCTTAGTGAAATAACTCTGACTTAAAATAGATAAATAAATATATATATATATATATTTTCTGTTAAGTAAAAAATTTTAAAATGAACTTATAACAACTGTCATTACACGGTTCTTGTAAATGTTATTGTTTGCCTAAACTTTATCGAATCCTTTTGCAAAGAGCGAATCAAAAAACATACTACAAATTTTATGGATTTTTGTATTGGATAAAATTTTTCTCGTAATCTCAATATCGTTACAGTGGGTTTTTTTTTTTTTTTTTTTTTAATTCAAGAAAATTTAGATTCTAATATAACATCTTTGTCATTATCATTTATTTATTAGTAATTTTACTTCAACTACGAAAGTTAGGTTGTTTTTTTAATATTTCCGATGACCAAATTTATATTGTCATTTTAATTAGACAATGCTAATTGAAAAACTACGTGTTGTTGTAATCGAAGAATAAATAAATTGCACTACCTGACAAGGAGTTCATAATAATGAAGATTTCTTACCTAGAACGAAAAAAAAGTAAATAAAAATTAAAAATGAAGGCTTTTTTTAAAACTTTTCGTGTAAACTCACAAAGTATTTTATTTATTATTTATTTCTTTACTTCTTTTTTTTTTTTTTTACACTTTAAATTCTGTTTAAATCACTAGTTAAGAGAAGTTTTAAAGATAGAATTTTTAGAACTTCTTAAATAAATAAATAAATAAATAAATAAATAAATAAATAAATAAATAAATAAATAAATAAATTTTAAAAATTAGATACAAACACATAAATTTAAAAAAAAACTGTAAAAATAATGTTTGAACAAGAATCAGAAAATAAAAAATGAAATAAAATGTAAGAAAATTAATATTTTTTTATTTTGATTTTTGCTTATTTTACAAATTTAGAGCTTTCTAATTGAAGGTTTGAAACTTTAAAAAATTATCTGTGTGTGGGTGGGTGTGTTTTTCTACATTTTTTAATTAATTTCGCATAATTGACTTTGGTTATTCTGTCGTTAAGTTCCTCACAGTTGTTGAACAGGTGTCAGTACACAGGCTTTCAATGTAAACAGCCATCTTTGTAAATGACTTCCTTCCCAATGAATTCAGAAGTTTTATTCAAAATTTACTAAAATTAAAAAATGAACACCGAAAATATAACATTGTAAAGTTCTCAGGATTTCCTCGAATATCTGAAGATAATATCAGAATAATGATCACATACAACTCATGGAAGCTGGTCATCCGCTCATACGTTTTCAATGGAATGCTTGGGGTTAGGTTCTTTAGTTATGTTATCCCGAAACATTTTGTAAAACAATAAAGTAAAATAAAATTCTTTTAGAGGAAAATAATCTGATCATTACAAAGCGCCGTTATTTAAAAAGCTATATATATTTAATATTTGTAACAGTTTCATTTAGGATTCCGTGCAAATTGACTGAGTCGTCATTGGTTAAAATTCACCAACACTGTCCCACACTAATGTTCCCCCCCCCCCCGCCTCTTTCAATGAATGTCTGATGTTTAACTACACTTCTTGGAAAATTAAATTAAGACTTTGCCGCGAATTGATTTTCATTTTTTATAAATCTGTTTTGTTTTTGTTTTTTGTAAAAATTCCAAACTGCTAAGCATATCAGTGATCACAACATAATTCTTAAAATATTTTATAAATGTACTAGCAAAAAGACCCGTTCTTTGCTCGTTTATTTACAAAAAAAACAAATGTTCTATTGTGGATGATAAAGAAATTGCAATTGCGAGATCACTTCGAAACTTTCATGGTTGGTAAAAAAAAAAATCAAAAGGTCTGATCTCATAACAAATCTATATCTATCCCGAAAACCCCGTAGAAGTATCCTTCAACCATGTTTGCCCATCCACTCACCACCCTCCCGTGTATTCCCATAGTTCCAGATTATTTGAATTTTTGTAACTCGAGATTCCTAGATATGAACATTAATATCGAGATCGGAGAATATAAGACTTCCCACCAATTTCTCCCCTTCTCCCTCCCGTTTATACCCCTAGTTCCAGATTATTCGAATTTTGTAATGTCATAACCCATCACTTCAAACCTTTCCCAGTTCGTAAAAAATCAATCTGATCATTACAAAGCTATATCTATCCCGAAAATCCCGTCGCTATTATGCACAACAATATTTTAGTTCCAATTTGTTGCACAACATATTTGTGCAGTTCTCATTGTCACCACCAGATGCATTTGTTGCGCTATTTCATGGATTTTATCCCTTTTTCATCCCTAGGGGTGGAGTGTCCAGGTTCCAAGGTAGTCCTTTTTTTCCGCTTGTTCCTAAAGAGTAATTCTGTATTTGATCCAGATAGGTCAAAGGGCCTAGGAGTTATAGCGAACGAACAAACAAACCCACAAACGTTCTCCTTTATATACATTAGAGATAATATAATAAACAAGACTTGAATATTATGATCCAACAATGAAATAAACTGCCTTTTTGGGGTTTTGTAGAGCCCATAATGCACCTTTACACATATATTAACAATTAAAATTAAAACAAGGCGACGTTTCAAAGTTCCAGTACTCGAACTTTTTTGTCAGGCAAAGAAAACAAAAAATGATTATTAATTTCGATATAGTTGGGTTTATGTTCAGGTCTCTATAAAGCCAGTACATACAGAGAATAATATCTCCGGCAAAGTGAAAAGTACTATTTCGCATTTTATCCATGCATTCTAAATAAAGATAAAATTATTATAATAAATTATTTTCTTTTAATACTAATACTTAAAGAACTTTTTATTGTTGTTATTATTAATGACATTAATTACGTTTTTATTAAACAACCAACCTAACGCTCATTCGGTTATTGTGAGAACAGTCAGAAAAGTATAATGTCAGGAAATAAGTTGGTTATTTTTATCAATTGCATAAAAATAAAACATATAGTTTACATTAAACTAAAAAGATTTACATACAATGATTTTCTAAAAATATTTGAAAATTATTATTGGTCGAATTATATCAAACTTGATCGTCTAACGTTTTAAATCTGTAGCTCCGTATTTCTGCTATAAAAATAAAAGACGCGACCTATAAAAATTATATAACAGAGGTTGAAATGTGTACTCAAACACACTACGTTGACTTTGCAGGTACAATAAAGACAGTTCACGTGACAGGTTATTACGTCACACATGGCCTTCAACAAAACTGTCATTCATTTTACATTGTTCATTTTATTTTATCCGGACAATTTAAAGAAAAGGCTTAGTTTCAATTACAATGCGGAATTACCAAAGCGGAAATAAATATAACCAAATTTAATGATAACGGACTGTTTTCAATTAAAACGTAACACGAAATTTCCTTGTTTGTACCAACAAGCAAAATGAATTGCTTTATTCAATAACACAAGATGAATTAGCATAATAGAACACGACAATAAAACCAGCTACTAACAAAAAATAAAACTTACGTAATTCGTTTAATAGGAAATGCAAACGCAAAATTCGTGTTAAAAAATTGGCAAACTTCAAAATAAAAAATAAATGCTTGATTCAAGCAATCAAAAATTTTTGGAAGCAGTTGAAATGAAATTTTGCTTTCATGACTTCTATTACTCACCGAATTCTCAAATTAGCGAAGTCATTTAGAGGATTTGGGATATACAGTATAAGAGCAAAATTTGGGCTTTATTGTTTACAACTACTGGCCCAATCCTATATGTTCCAGTAAATCTCGTTGCCAAATTGGAAGTAAAATTTGAATCTTTCTCAGTTTTCAGAAAATTTGTCCCTAGGATGGTTCATTTCTTAATAATTCATTCAAGTCGAACAAACGTTAAACTATAAAGATATCTTGCCGTGGTTTTCTTTTTGTCTAGTAGAAACAACAGCAATTTTTAATAGTTGCCCAAAATTGAAAAACAGTATTTTAGTTACAGCATAACAATTCTACTTAATACTGTTTAACAATAGCCGCTTGAAGTTTATAATATTTTATTTCGCTGACCCACGCAGCATCTTATTAAACAGAATCAGTTATATCTCAATCGATAACAATCATCCTAATCTCGCTACTAATTAGTTAAATTGACAGTTTCTTTAATACAAAAGTTTTGAAATATTTTAATGCAGCGTATAAAGAATAAAAAAAATATAAAGAATTTTTAAAGATTTTTTATTTTTATTATTTATTTAGTTAATTTCCAAAAGCAAATGGAATATTTTTAGTTGAAACTTTCATTAAACTAGTGCAAGGAATCTATTTTTAAATTCGGAAAATAGTCGAAAAAGTCAATTGAAATTGTCAAAAGATCCGGAAGTGGAACAGAAGGACACAGACACAAAATGAACCCCATTAAATGCGAAAATATAGTAGAACATACAAATTCAATAGTTACACTTCCTCCAGATCCAAACAAAAACAGAAAGAAAAAAAAATAGAACTTTTAAATGGAATTATCGGTTCGCGCAGAGGTACAAGCCTCTCTCAGAGACAACTTCTGTAAGACAGGATGCTCTTTTGTTCGTTTATTGAGATTTATTATTGTTTGAAGTTAGTTCGATAAAAAATCCAAGCTATCTATTCGCCAGTTTTATTTTTGTGTGCTTTAAAAGTCCTATATTCGTATTGAACTGAGCCGGCGTCAAGTCGCGCCGTCCTCGACCTCGGTCTTAGGTGCAGGTGTACTTGACGCACACCTTATTTCTACATAACGAAACTGCTTTAGTCACAATAATGAATTTTACTATGAAATTCTTTCCATCGACGTTACTAAGGGAATAAGGATTTGTGAGTGTTACGTTTGACTTTTATTTAGAAGTTTTCGATATCAAAATTCTTAATGAAAAATAAAAACTTTCGAAATTTCAGAGAAATTCTCAAATTTTATTAGGATACGCCCTTTCTAATATTTTTCTCAAAAATATCTTAGGTAGGGTAACAAAATCCTAATAGTTATTAATTACGATAATAGTATTTCTAATTTCTGTCGATTTAAGATACGAATTCCCGCCTGAACCTCAATCAAAATGCACATCCTTCTCCATCTTCCCTTGGAGTGGCCTTGACCCATCTGGGTGAGAATGAAATAGTGCCCGGGTACAAGAAATGCCTCATAATTCCAGATTGGGAAAAGACAGAGACGACAAACCACACATTTCGGGAGATACATCTACAGACAATCATCGTAGGAATGGGCAAATAGTCAAACTATCTTGTTACGTTTTATTTTTCTGTTTTGTTCTATTTGAGTTTCAGTAAGTCTTTCAGTAGGCCTAAATTCAGTAATTCTTGGTAAATAATTCCAATCTGTAACTCGCTTATTAATATGTTAAAATATAATCACAAATATGGAGATAAGTTTATAATAACTAAATCTTTCTTAAATTAATTTATAAAATGTTTTAAAATCAATAACTACTGAAATGGTTATGATTACTAAAAAAATGTTCAAAAAAAGAAAAAAAGGGGAGAGGGGAAGGGACAACAACTCAACTGTTTTTATTGAAGAAAATAGCAAACATAAGATTATCGGAAAGCTTTAAAAATTACCAAAATATTAATAAAATTGAAAGTGATAATTACTGAACTCCTGAATCGCAAAAAAAATTATGTACTGCAATTCTTTTACGAAATGTAATAATGAGAGATATGGCTTTGCAAGATATTTCTCCAGAAGCAATTCTTCCGAGGACATCTTATTAAAGAAACCAATTTACAGGAATTATTCTTTCTGACGAATGAAATAGAAAATCCTTGGCAAAAAAAAAACAAACATCTTTTGACCGAAAAATTAACGTATATATTATATCAACAAAACTGAATCAACTGGAATTAAGTAAAAATGAATATTACTAAATCTTTATGAAGAATTATTATTGAGTTGCCAAGAAACTACAAATTCTTATAAATAAGTAAAGCTATGTATTATTTTGTACTGTTTATAAAGTCCATTTAAAAACCTTCTTGCAATATGTCAAATTGAACATTTCATTTACAGGCAACCTCAAAGTTCTACCATTTACACCAAATGGCTTTTGTTAGGTTTAGTTTCCTCGGCGAGTTGAAAAGGAAGGTCCAATTGCAATTTTGAAGTTCTATTTAATAGCAACTATTTATTAAGGTTTTATAATAAATAGTTTTGATTCAATATAACTTAATTTGATGCAAGTAAGGTTTCGTAAATGTTAATCGATTCGTAGTCATTAAGTTACAGAAAATGAAAGTTAATACATTGCTGCACAATGCTTATATGCATTTTAAATTTACATACGACATTGGCTGAGAGTCATAAATTTGTATAACTTATTCAAGAGCCGCGTATTTCCTGCTTTAATCGAATCAACTTCAGAATAACGTCCCAAAACCCAGGAAAAATATTGAATCGAAACAGAAATAAATAAATATGAAAGAAACGAAAAGACATCAATTAACTTATTAGTTTCTGTGAGCTCAAATACTTTTTACTATTTTAGTTGGCACTGATTTACAGTTGAGGTAATTTTTGACAGTTGCGAATTTTAACCTAACTTTATTTATTTGTTACAAAAGGTTAAAGCAGGCAGTGGCGTAACTAGAGTTTCTGCCGCCTGGGATGGTCCCTCTCTATACACATCAAACATACACAGACAAAAAAGTCAAAATGACGTTCCCCGACCACTACATTACACCAAAAGTGCCGCCCTTTCCCTAGCTACGCTAGTGATAACAGCATTGACTACGTATAAATGCCGAGACTAATAATAAAAGTACGTATAGCACATTTATTCTTCATGTCATTGATAAGTAATGCGTTCGTCATAAGCATGTTTTGCACGTTCTCTGCATTCAAGGGTGAATTTAACGTAAGACTTACGGGAACACTTACGATGCTATCCACAAAAGCTGCCCGTGGTTTTAGCCAAGTTATTACACGATCTCTGCGTCACAGGAGATCTCATCTGAATATCCTCTTCCCTTAGAATGATTAATCGCACCTTCATTTAGCATTGATTGTTCTTGTTACTTTTTTCTTCTTGTTACGATATTGTTCTGCAATTTTTTTTCACCTTATTTACCTTTCCCTAATGCACATTATAGTTCGTTAGTTATTATATAAGATATGATTTGTCTTAAGCATGCAGATTTAAAAAAAAAAGTGACTTTAAAATTCATCTTTTTTAATTAGATTTTGATCGCAATTTAAAAAGAAAACAAGGTAGGATTAGTGATTAGTAAACCAATCACAATGCTTCGCAACGGCTTCTGAGTCACCTTTACTTTAGAATACACTGCGCCGGGGTGGTCTAGAAAATGCTCGCGCGAGTCTCTTTGCGATCTCATGCTAACTTACCCACCCCTATTTATATAGAATAATCGTCATTCTTAATTCAAACCT
This sequence comes from Thereuonema tuberculata, assembly GCA_023159025.1. Classification (NCBI taxonomy): domain Eukaryota; kingdom Metazoa; phylum Arthropoda; class Chilopoda; order Scutigeromorpha; family Scutigeridae; genus Thereuonema; species Thereuonema tuberculata. The sequence goes on from JAFIDM010000179.1 coordinate 48,522,616, forward strand.
TGTTAATACACTGAATTCCTAATAATGATTTTAAAAAAACAACTTAAGTAGGGAAACTGTGAAAAGATTTAAAATGGGGAGAAAAAAATAAAGAAAAAAAAAAAGCCCATGAGAGGATCGAACCCACGACCTTTTCGTTATTACACGACGCTCTAACCAACTGAGCTAACAGGCCACCGACAACTGAGCTAACAGAAGCCGTTGCGAAGCATTGTGGGATGTGTGTCCACAGACAGACAAACCGGGGATGTAAGGCGTCTTTCAGAAGCCTAAAAAATCAACCAAATATTTCAAAAAGAAAACAAACAAAATATTTTAATTCCAAAAATGATAAAATATTAAGAAGAATTTTTTTTTTTTTTTAACCACATAAATTGTTTACACAAAATAAGTGTAAATAGAGTTTGTAAGCTGGCCCAACGACTAAGGCCACTCTTTAACTATATCGGGAAAGAAATCTGGTACCCATTAGATCGAGGACGGAGTGAACCATTGGAACCATCCGGAGAAGAAACAACAAATAAGCAAGAATAAAAAAAAAAAAAAAAAAAAAAAACCCTGGCCACTGCCAGGAATCGAATTCCGCTCCTGCAATTTACAGATAGAGTTAATGAACTGTTTTCATCAAACGCTGTAAAACTTCACAGTGCGATGTACTGTGACTTCTAGCATTTTACTTAATGTTGGAAGAAGCATTCTGTTATGAATCCCTATATATTTTATTCCGAAAATAGACTGGGTTCATACTGTGACAAAGACAATAGTAACAAAGAATCATACCTTGCCATAAGAACAGGAATTAGAGGAATGTTGAACGAAACGATAAATTGGTAGTTAGTCAATGAGTTCCAGGCTTTGTAATACACATTAAATTGAAACCCTTGCAATAAGGCAGGATTTCAGGGATGAATGAGAAAAAGGGTGGCAATCCACTCTGTGCGACAAAGGATTTGGGGTTTTCTTCCGTCAATCTTGTTCCAATTGGTGAGAAAAGGCTCCCTAATTCAATTTCGCTGATAGTTTCTTAATCGCTTTTCCTTCGAACGCCGTCTTTCGCTTTTGGCCCCTTCTACCTTAATTAAATTTTCCTTCGGGCAAAAGTTGCTCTAAATCCTCGAGTAAATTTCAACCAATTAGACAGCTAATCCTTATTAACCCCTTTCCAAGGCGGAGGCCGTCCAATAGACGGGTCTTGCTAAGCCTCTGTCAAAGCCAGCCAAAATCTCTGGAAGACAGCCAGCGGCAGATTTCGCCGGACAATCGATTCGTAACAAATTAACTTCCATATGATCCACACACACACACTGATTCGCTACTGTAAAGTCATTACAAAAAAAAAAAAAAAGAATGTTATTGGGGATGTTTTTTCCTTACTTTTTACAAAAGTGTTTGACACTGATAGCTCATTTTTAAATAATAATGTCATTCTATAAATTAAAATTAACGAAATCTACAAAAGTGCGATTAGCCAATGAATAATTTTTATTTTCAAGAATGTGATCAATGTATTTATCAAATGATTTTATTTTTAGAACTTTAATTAGCTTATTGCAGAAGTTCTATCTATTCTTTTTTTCTTAAATCCTATCAAAATCGACAGAGGCTTGTATAACTCTGGATAAAATTCTTACTGGATAACCTACGCCAATTCTATGATATTAAAATTTCAGCTATCTACCATAAATATCCATCAACCACAATGATGTATAATCAATCAACCAATGTATAACGATCCCAGAATCCATACGAAGTTTATATGGAAGAGCCAATACATTCCATTTTCAGCTTCGTCACATGGATAGAATTTTCCATTATGACAATCATGGATTTAAATTAAGCCTTTTCGAAAGGACTTAAGACTAATTTGAAAGAAATCCTTAGTGATTTTGTAACTTTCTTATTTGCCATCAGATTTTTTTATTTATTTATTTCTCACTCAATCGATGTGATATTTTCACACTCATTTTTGAGGTGTATCTTTTTCCCGTTGCTTTCTCACTTTCCCAAGAGACTTTTCACTAAATTTGGATTTTGTTTTACTCTTTTTCTAATTTATTTCTAATAAATTGAAATCTCCTACTGATTTTTCATCATAATTTTGCTTATAAAAAAAAGAAAAAAAAAAAAAAAGAAGAAGTATTATACTACAAAGGAAAAACAAAAGTAAATAATACACATTCCATTTTTTACGAAGTAATCAACTTCTTTTCTGCAGTAAACAAAAAAAAAAAAAAATTCTATATGAAAATTGTCGCAAAATTTTGAAATAAAAACAATTTTTTTTTCATCCAATTTGATTTTCGATTTGATTTTATATCAATGAATGAAGAAGTAAAAAAAAAAATAAAAAAAAGGGTCATTCAGATTGTCATAATTGACATTTAATTAATTTCTAAATATAGTGGTTATATATATATATATATATATTGAAAATGCACATTTATTGTAACATTTAAAATATTGGTAAGTTTATTTATATTTTTTTTTTTAATTATTGATTAAAAATAGATTTGGCGGTTTAATTATCGAAGTACCAATGTTTAAAATGTTTTTTCGCTTACAATTCAAATTGATGATGGAATCAAGCATTCTTATTACTATTAGAATAATTGTTATTAACTGGCTTGCGTGATTGTATGAATTTATAATTGTTTATGTAGCTATAATGACATATCCATGTCTGCCGTGTTACAGTTACATTACAATTTAATATGTACCATACATACATATATATGAGCAATCAATCAAATGGTAATTTATTCTCTTACATATTAATAAAAGAACAACAACTTTACTGTTTATAGCCACAGTGATGTAAAAAGGACCTACGAAACATGATTGGGAAAAAGAAAAAGCAATATCGACAAACTAACATGTTCCCTCAACACCGATCACGGCCCTCTGTAGTTCAGAGGGGTCTATTACAACCCACATAGCCCCCAAGAAATACAAACCCCCAACCACGATTATTTACAATAATAAAATAACACTAAATAGTAAAAACATTTAAAATTATATTATTTAAACAAGTAATAAGCGGCCCTCTGTAATTCAGAGGGGTCTATTACAACCCACATAGCCCCCAAGAAATACAAACCCCCAACCACGATTATTTACAATAATAAAATAATACTAAATAGTAAAAACATTTAAAATTATATTATTTAAACAAGTAATAATTATTTACTAATATTAAATCACTGAACTTAATTGTAAAATAGTTTTATTTGTAAATAATCTGAGTATTTAAATTACACTTAGGTCAACTTGTAGCTATTAAGCAAGATTTATAAAATGCAAATTTTCGTAAATCATATATCTACTATTCTAGCATCTTTTAATTAAATATTTTACGATGAATATTAATTAGTTTAAAATAAGTCTATGTGAATTTGATTAAATTAGATATTATTGTTTATATGTTTGTAATTATAATTAGTTTTATAAAATTCTTACCGCATAATTTGAGTCTCCTAATTCTGAAGCTAAATTTATTCATTGTTGTAAATTAAATAACGCTTTAAGTTAAGGTCAGCTGAAATTAAAGTTGAAGCCTAAATTGCTCAAAAGAATTTACGTATTAATTTGTTGAAGACGTAACATATTTTCTCCTTTTTATAATTACGGGAAAAGAAGATGAAAATGCTGATTTTTATTTCAGACAAATTATTGGCGATTTTCTAGATTCGCTTTGATATTATCGAATCTTACGAAATGCCGCAGCCCAGCTACCTTGAAGCACCGAGATGCGTTCGGTCGCTATGGAAACGGCGTGCGGTCGCCTCAGCAACAGGTATCACGGCAACAAACGGCAAAGATAACAACAGCGAGAAGTCCAATTTAGCGGATGCCTCCCTCTGCCGTGATCGAAAATTTCGGAATACCTCCCTCCGAAATCAAACTGTGGAAACTTTTTGAAGCCATGGAAACTGCGGAGTTCATTAAAAACTAATAAAAAAAAAAGCCATTGCCAAAGAAAACCATACGATATGAAAGAGAAAAGTAAAACGTTATAAAACTATTTAATAAGAGATAAATAGATAGAAGTAAAATTCTATATCTTTATTAGCTTAAAGATTTCCTGACATCTATTTGAATCATAAATCTTTTTACGGAAAAATTAAATAAAAAGAAAACAGTATTATACTTATTTATCAATATTATTATTATTATTATTATTATTATTTAGTTCTTGTAATTATATTATCTTTTGGTTCGGTTTTCCTTTATAATTAAATACCTTTTTCATCATAGCGATTGTTAGGTCGACGGTTTTTTACGTGCACTTTCGCACTCATTTTTAATTGTAGTGTATTTTGTTCGGGAGTGACTTTTGGGAGCGAAGGCGACTTCCATTTACTTTTCCCGCCTTTCTGGGTTTGTCATCGGGGAAAGTGGATCGGGCTGATGAGTCCTCAATAAGGACGAAACGGCCGTTTCCGATTGCCTCCGTTGACAAACTCAAAGGCATGTTTCGTTTATTCATGTGCAGTCTTTGGTTTCCTTTCTTAATAATTTTTCTACACGTTAAATTTAGTTCTTCTACTTATTATTATTATTCAAATATATTTTCATTAATAGCAATTACAAACCAAACTTTCCTCTCCTACCCTCCCTCCAAAAAAAACAAAAACAAAAAAACAAAAACATTAACGATTCTGTTTTCCATTTTTTTTTTTACATCAAGCTCAGAGATACCAAATTATTTTTTAATGCTGGGAATCAACTCACTAAAAAATAAAAAATTAAAAAGACCGTATGCCAGAGGAAAACTAAAACTGCCCTTTAAAAATAAATAAATTACAAAATTCTTTTTAAAATTATCTTCGATAAAAATATCCATTAGAAAAATTCCTTTAATAATCACACTGTACGATACTGAAAATAAGGATTGCCTCAAATCGGAAATTTTAAAATCGTTAAAAAAAAAAAAAAAAAAAAAAAAATTCAAATAAATAAAAACAAAAATTATTTAAAATTAATTATTTTTTTTTAGCCTATCTTGAAGATTTTTTTTTTTTTTTAATATTGAAGAAATTAAATATTTAGCTTTTAATTATCTATATTTAAAAGAATATTCTAAATTCCTTACTTAGTTTGATTTATAAATTCCATCTCAATATTTTCTTAAATTAATCTGTCAATAATATACTATATATTTTTTTAATTAAAAGAAAAAACTTAACGATACCATTCTCTACTAATTACAACGTCATGCTTATTCAAAAATTAATAGTAATTAAACACTAACAATGTATAAACACAGAAATATGCTAATTTTACATAGTCTGTATTAGTATAAGAGGTGGTTGTAAACATCCGGATTGAAATAAGGAATTTTCAATTTTTTCAGTGTCCCAATCACTTACATAAAAAAATAAAACAAACGAACCCAAACATATGGTATGAAGAATTCTGTTTCAATACATTAAAACAACAAACTAAGTCGTGGCTACTCATAAATTGCAACAGAAACAAAACCATTTCTATTGGGAGTCTCCTTGAGAGCGCTTTTATTTATATTCAATTAAACCTCAATTAGCCTCCTTCCTTTCAATGATAGCTTTTCTGTGTTGGTATTCCGCAGGGAATTGCATTGCTTTAGGTTGCAGTCAAAGACAAAATCCAATAACTTTACAACGTGTTTTCGTCACTATAGAAACCACCTGTAAAGGAGTTAATGACTTCCTTACATACAAGAGAATAAAAAATGATGGACATTAATAATAGCAGCCATCATTAACTTCATATTCGCTAATCAGGCCATTAATCATAGGTATACGAGGAAACCCTACTTAACAACGGATTAAGTTACCAGATACAACACGAAACCTAACAATAAAAATGCAACAGGTTAAAATGTACATATGTAAATTTCAAACAGAAGACGGAAGTAAAGCCCTAAGACTGAATAATTAAAAGATTAAAGGGAACAGAAAAAGACAAGTGTTTGCTGTTTAATGCATTCCTAGAAAATTTAGAATTTATCTTTTCTATCTTTAAAGAATGGCCATTAAAATAATGAACACAACATTCCACTTTGCTCAAACATAAGAGGAAAAAAAAATAATAATAACTATTATTTCCTCCGACCATCTCATTATCAAGATAAAGTCAATTTTTATGGAAAATGAATTTTTCCGTAAAAAAACAGTGAATTTTAATGGAAACTGAGATGCGAAATTTTTAATAGTTGGATGTTAAATGTATCTAGGTATTTTTTTTTTGTAAACCGTACTGAATTGTTCCCAATTGATCATAGAACTAACGGAAACTTTATCTTCGGAGGATATATCAAGTTCCAAAGAAAAACCCCTACATCTACATATTCTTTGTATTACAGCTATGGTCTTCTGACTGAATTTCAGCTGTTTTAAATCTCACGTTCTTAAAAACTAGAATCCACAGTCAGACAAAAAAGAACTTTAGGCTTCTTTTACTTTTCGTTCGAATATTCACATCAACCTTCAATGTATTATCGAAATAACTCGTATATCTAGAAAACATCAGAGAAAATTTACTAAAAACAAGTGCAATCCAGTCAAGATGGAAAAGTCCTATTCGAACGGATGCCTATTTTCAAATTTACTGATGCTGTTAACTTTCCCTTTGAAATTTTATCACGTTTTACCAACATTTTTAGGATTTATTGTAAACTCTTTCGAAACTGTTTCCGACAAAAGTAACTCTAATATGGAATTTAAAAATTATTTACAAAAATCTAGAAAATTGCGTCGTAGTAATTAAACAGTGAAAAATTCCTGGATTTAGTGATTTTTTTTGATAATGAATAACTTTTCCATGCGATGTCAGACTACGATGAGCGTGATTTACCTTCTAAGACCCTAGTATTCTTTTTCTACAGGATATGAGAACATATGAAACTTTATGTATTTCTGAAATACCACGAATTCTTTTTTTTTCCTTCTTTCTTTCGATGACCCACGCTGTCGACTCGCCCTGAGAAAGCACAACCCACGCTGATGTATGTTTGTTTCGAGAATAATCGTTCTAATGCGTTTAATTCAGCCACTTAGGATAACACGACCTGCTGCACTTCGCCGCCGAAGCAAGAACACCCAAATCCGTATCCATTTGGGAAAGCAACTTCGCGTTGGAGGAGACTGATCCTACGAAATCCCGTCTCTTTGGAAAAGGGCACGCACTCGGACCTCTGGCCGACAGCAGTGTTTGCCGTTGCCCCGAACAGGACAAGATCACGTAATCCCCCGCACCTACGCAGACATCTCAACGAGAACAACCTGAAAATGAGGATTCAAGAAAATATATATAAAAAAATACTCCCTCTATCATGAGAATCTTTTTTTTTTAAGGCAGATACTTTTATATTTGCATGAGAAGCTGCTGTAAGCTTGATTTAACGTTTGTAAAACCTTTAATATACATTACAGAGAAAGAAAAGAGTAAAAGAAAAAATGAGAAAAATGAGTAAATGAGAAAACGCATTCGAATATAATTTTGAAGTGGAATATATGCATACGCATACCTCGCCTTACGACGGTAATTCGTTGCAACACTAGCGACTTAAGTCGAAAAACGACGTAAGTCGAATAGCCTCTTTAAAAAAAAAACTACTAGACCTCCTATAAACTAGTTCGCAACATCGCTAATAACATCGGAGCTTAGGAATACAATAAGTCGTTCGATTGTTCAACATTTTTACATTCTTTTTAATAAATTTATACATTGTAAGTTTTTAATTGAAACTAATGTAAAAAAAAAAAGCCCAAAGAAGGAAATTTCCCCGATGGGTGACAATGATGTGATTTTTTAAGTTTTCATGGGTTCTTATTGTGTTTGTTGACTGATGTAACGTAAAATTGCATAATCTGACGTTAGTCGATTTTTTTTGTTCTTTTAACAAAAACCCAACATAAAGTTGAAAACGACGTAAGTCGAAACGGTACGACTGTATTTGATAACTCAATAATTACTTTTTGGAAGCTATTACTTTTGTTACGTTACGACTGATAAAAAGATCTTACTAAACTTGGTACAAATCAGAGAAATAAATCAGTGATCAAGGCCAGGAAATAGCCAAACAAACATTATCATAAAACCTCAATCCTCACGGTATTTCAAAACTTATTTTCATTCAAACCTTAAACTTCAATGGTAGATAAGTGTCACTGACTAACTCCAGTTGTGTTTCTATTGAAGACCATGTAAATTGGCGTCATCACGAAAAGTACTGAATAATTTAGATAGAAAAGATGAAAATTTACTATAAGTTTAGTCTATCACTGCCTTTTGGAACAAATATTTGTGGATCTTGAGGATATTCAAATAAATCATTGCAGATATAACTGATCATTCCGACTTTCTTTTTTTCATTTATCAAGAACTAAAAAAAATAGCTGCAAATGGAGTTTCTTCTGCCGTGCAAAATAAGATCGACATTTCTAATTGTTTCTACAATTGAAATTTTAATGTTTACTAGTGTATTGTGGACATGTGAATTTATTTAACAAAAGCGAACTTTTTCTATTTAAACCTATTTTTTAATCAAGTAAGAAATCACTTTTTAATAATGATTAGTCCACTATACAATGAACTGTATCGAAACTACAAGTATCATGAGTATAAGAGATTATGGTTTCCAAGCTAAGATAATCAAACATTCTTGTATTTTCAAGAAAACTGACAGGGATCATCTTTAAAGAGGTTATTTTCTTGAAGTAAGTCGTAGGAACTGAATTCCCATTGCTAGTGACGTAGCTGTTAATCGACCGTTAACCCTCTATTACTGCAATCGTATAATATGCTGATTATGCTTAGTCCGATCCAAAGTAAATAAATCTGGCGAAGAGAACCAGCTGCAGTCGTGTCTGTCACAAATAAACAACACAGCCACAAGACAAATCGTCTCTTCATGACGTCAGTTTATCAAAGATGTTGGATTTAGTCAATACACCTAATTGCGTTTCGTTTTTCAATTGGTTTAACAGCGAAATCTATTTAAGATTCACGAACAACAGCTTCCAGATATTTAGAATATTCTCGAAGATAATCTGGGAATTAAACTAATTTCCGGAAAGCATAACGAGACTGAATAGATAAATTTTAGATTTAATAAACAGGAATAACAAGACTTTTTTATGAATATGGATTTCATATATCTTTTAATCTAATTTTACTTTCAACTCGCCGGGTTTTCTTACGGGATTTATCAATTTTCATGAAACTTTCTAGATATGCAAAGGGCTTTCATGGATGCTAATCGAGTTTGTTCCATCGATAGGTTTAATAGCTTTTCAATAATTAAGAGTTGTTGATAGCAGGAGAAGGGCATAAACGATGCCTCCCCTGGAAGAGAGACCACGAGCTCTCCATTGTCGGGTTAATGTGGCATGGCCCTGGGATGACGATAGTCGAGGAGAATCAAATGGTAAAGGCGGGCATTCTTGCGCTAAAGGGCACCTACGACGCCTATTGAAGTCGCTTATTTTTGACATTTCTTGCACTATTTTACTATTCAAAGTACATTATTTTTTTGCTTCATGTGATTTCGTAGATTCTAAGGAAATAATTGTTAGCTAATAGATAGGCCTACAGGTTTGCGTTTATAGGTTTGCGTGAAATTTGTAAACTCATTCCTTTTGGAAATTGTTTAGAAAAGATAAAAGTTCCAGAAGTAGCAATTCTTCTAAATGTAAGACGATCTCTATTTAAGTAGGAACTTATGCGAAATATTAATAATTTTCCGCTTTCCAACATGCGGGCAAAATAGGGAATAAACTTATAAAAACAATAAGCCGTTATTGTTGAATCTTATCTAAGTAAAACAAACTGAGATATAAAAATATATCTCATCTAGAAGATTTGTCTATTTTATCTCTATCTAGTCTCGTGGACATATTATTTACTTATTAACTTACTGCTTTTAATAATTTTCACTTAAGTTGTATTTTTTTTTTTTAATCACATATAAAAGTCTATAGACTAATAAATGCCTCTGTTACTATAAATAGAACTTAATAAATGTCTTAGTGTTGGTGCTTATTTCTGAGACCTAGTAACAACAAGAGTGTTGGCAGGACGCTACGCTCACTGCACTCACATAGGAAGAACATAATGGCGCTTTAGCATGCGATTTCACCATTCCTCACTAATAACATCTAGATACCTCCGAAACAAATACAGCAACTGACCAATAAGAAAAAGGAAATACGAATGGAGGCACCACACAGTATGGATCCATAAATTTTTCTTTAACATTTTAATGAAAAAAGAAAAAGGGAAAAAGAAATAAAAAAAGATTGTGGATGTAAAGGATGTATTTAGTTTCTAAAAATCTTTAAAAAAAAATGCGCGATTTTTTTTTTTTTATTTTAAGTTATTTATGAAATATATAGCCTATATTTACAAAAACAAGCAGAAAGTATGATATTAACAATCTAATAATTTAGCAATATATGATATTTATTTAACCAATATATATCTTCTTCGATTCGAAGAAGAAATAATTTTGTAGAAAGAATAAATATCTGGTATGAAACGTCTGGTTAATTAATCTTCGGCCTCGCTTTGGTTGTTAACCCCTTCTGCACAGTTGTGTATAAATACTATTTCATGATTTGATTATGTTAGATATTTGTTGTATGTTAGATATTTGGCAGTTATTTTATTAACACGGTTTGTAATCAAAACACAGAATTACATCTTGGCTATTTCCTTCATAGGGTATCTTGAATATGACTCTACTAACCACTTAATAAGAAGGAATGCAAATGCTAATCTGCATTGTAGCAATCCTTTGATCTGGAAGCCGAATATTAATTCTTCATTAATTAAAGTCAATCCTATGTTGTTTATTTTAATTTAAAGCCATCAAAGATGTTCGAAAAGATTTCCATTTAATGTTTTCTTCTGTTCTATATTGTTTTGAGAAATTAAAATTTAAGAAGCTAATAGAAGTAGAACTGGGAATATTAATATATTTAATTACCCTATTCTATTTCTAAAAATATTCGCTATTAACACTGTAAATATAAATGTTAAAATTCTATAATAAATTTATTGAAATACAATTATTTATGCAATTCTTCAATCTCAAAATGAATTTAAAAAAAAAAATCTTTATATGTAATTATTAATCATTATTCTTTTTTATGTGTTATTTTAAGAGGCATTTCCTTCAAAATTTAATGGCGGAAAGCTATAAAATTCGCGGGAAGATCAAAAAAAACATTTCCAGCTCCAGAAACTTCTCACAGAACCGAAACGTTACATTTGGGTAGCAATTAAGTTACGTGTGACAGTGAAATTGCCAGACATCAGCCAACACGAGATACTGACCTCCATTTTACAGCTCGTGTCTAATTTCATTTTCTACAATTATTCAATTTGGAAAACAAATTTAAAGAAGCTGTTGATTTATCAGATGCTCGAATTAATGGAACATTAAGTACTTCATTAACAATTGGAAAATAAAAAATAAAAAAATATTCCGAATTTCAAAGAAATTCTTTCTTAAATAATATCCTAGTATAATATGTTTCTTTCTTTTTTTCAATTTTTCTAGAAAGCTCCATTTCTAAACTTTGATTAGAAAATAAAAATATTATTTAATAAAATAAAATAAAAAAATCAAAATTTTAAAAAATGATAAAACTGCGTAAAAAAATTAGTCGAGCTAATAATGTCAGTAATATTTAAACCTGTAATCTTAAAGAACAGAAAATATAGGCTATTGTAATTAATTATTTTTTTTGCCTGCGTTGAACAGTATGTACAGCAGTAACAAATCAAAAAACAAGAATCCATTGAATCATTGTTTTTCAAAGTTTAATTTTTGTGTGCCATCTATTTGTAAACGAGGATTTGTCTTTACATGCAAAAAAAAAAAATTCAGGTCAGAAAATGTAAGAAAATTTTTTAACAGGCACTTCTCACTCATTAACACGACTGAGTTCAGTTCCTACGACTTGGTCGTTAAGCGAATTGGTCGATAAGCGAAGAGCTTAATCGTTTTAAATTAAAAAACAAAAAACAAAAAAACAATCAAAATCGTAGAGATATGAGGGATTTTAGCAGAGGGATTTCAGGTTTTCGATGTTGTTCACTGGTCGGACATGTTTCGTTGCTGAAACACGCTTAAGACGACTGAGAAAGGGAATTCCCCGCGTTGGAAAGCTGGTCGTAAGTCCGACTGGTCGTTAAGTGAGGAGTGCCTGAAATGAAACCATTTTTACGACAATATCTCTCACTGAATAGGATTGCACTGGGATAATGATGGTGGATTATAAAGTTAATCATAGTTACGATCTAATGAAGTTTGTTTAATAAACACGTTTCATCAACTAAAATTCTAAAAACCCGGAACAAAATTACGAAAATGAAGCTTAAAAAAAAAAAGTCAAAATTTTTTTGGATTTGTTTAATTAATTGATATAATTTATGAGTAACCTATTTTTCTTTTTTTTTAACACAATAAATCCATTCAGGTACTTTCTATGACAGCTAATAAATCGTTTACAACGTCATTTCCTTTTATGCATCTGTTGAAATAATATCCTCATTATGAGTGCTGTAAACTTGTCGTAAGTCTATTTAAAAGATAATAAAACTATTTCCTATAATTACTTACTCTTAAAGTAATTACAATTAGAATTTAAATCCAATTTCTAGAACAATAATTTCAAAAGAAAATCGCTGAAGACATTGTCTCAGTAAAATATATATTCTGTTAATCTAGGATTAAAGATAAAATAGTTTATGACTTTTGATAAAACTCACAAGCGGTCATGTTTGAACACTGACGTCAAACTCAGAATCATCCTATATAGCTTTTTTTTTTTTCTCCAATGAAAAGATTTCAAACGTAATAAGCCTCATCACGACACATTAACGTAGCAATACTAGACTCCAGTTTCATGAGCTATTTAGATAGTAACTACCTAGTTAACTATATTTTGAATTGTTTACCAAGTTTACTTGAAAAAAAAAATGTAATGTGAAATATGAATTCGTGACTAGATAATTTAATACATGTATCTTTTACGCACGATATAATACACGGTGGTAAAAAAACAAACAAATAATAATTAGGAATTACGGAATTTCGTAAACTATTTTGCTTTTCGAAAGGAATTTTTAAGAATTAAAATTAGAAAACTTTATTTCAAATATCCTCTAAAAGTCAGGTCTTTAAAATTTTTTGGAAAAAAAAAAGGATGTTTAAAAATAGAAAGGTTTTTCCGTAACGTATTTGTAATTAATAAAACTAACCTTTGTTATTTCTACAGTTAACGAGAATGGCTACGGAGGTTGAGAATTAATGACCTTTTTGTTGTACGCACAAGAAATTGACTTACAATTTTGGATTTCTATAGCGCTCTCGTCATTTCGCGAAGTCAATTTTTATTGCTGCCATTAAAGTCTCTATTAAGTTATACAATAATAAATAAAAATAATAAAAATAGAAAAAGAAAAAGAAGTCATTTTTCAATGCCAATCGTTATCATTAGAAGAGTAAAAATGTTTGTAAATAACAAGTAATCAACTAATTCGGCACAAATATAAAAAAGTTAATTAATCCCAATAAAATATTTTATTGGGATTAATTAACTTTTTTATATTTGGGCCGAATTAGTTGATTACTTGTTATATCGTTAACGGCACGTTAAATTGTTTCAATGTTTGTAAATAGTTTAGATTAAGAATAAAAATCACACAAGACTTTTCCAGAATCATTAATTCGGAAACATCAAAAAGAAACGAAGTGAATTTGAAAAAACTCACCTAAATAACGGAAGACAAACAGAAACTGTTGCTTACCTGCAAAAAGAAAAAAAAAAAAAAAAAGATTATAAATAAACTAAAACAGTTAAAGGAATTTTTTAAAAACGAGATAAGTTTTTAGCAATTAAAAAAATAACATTTTTTTAAAATGAAATCTTTACTGATTTTGTGTCTCTCAATGCTGAGAAAATTGCTGAGCAATTTTTTTATTGCTAATAAAACCATATATTTTTTTTGAAAAAAAATAAAAAAAAATATGATCTACTCTGAGTTATTACTCATTTCGACTATTTGTTTTTTTGTTAAATGAGAATTGAATTTTGAAATCATAGGTAATTAACATATGTAACATAAGTCATTTAATTTATACAAATATGAAGATTAATAAAATACATAGTCTCTATTCAAATTTTAAGTGCTTTTTTATTAGTAATACGTAGCCTAAAGAGAATGGTTCTCGTTAAAATAAGAAAATACAGACGACAAACAAAGCTTTTTTCTTTTTTAAGATCGCTTCATTTAGTGATTATTGAATTCGTCTGTCCGTTTATCTGTAACATCCGAATTCCAATAAACGATTTCCGTTAAGTTTAAATTTATTGATCTTGCTATATATAGACAGATATCAACTTTAATCAAAATTTGGAAAAAAAAAAATTAAGGGATCTTCGGTATTGTTAGTACATTAATTTTTGTTGTTGTTGTGGTTAATATTTTTTTCTACAACTTTTTTGAAGTAAGTAATGGAAGACTATTAGGAAATTTGTCAAAAAACAAAACAAAAAACAACGGTAAGTGATATCACTTGAAATGTTACGTTAAAAGGTGTATTCTGTCTTACTAACTAATAAATATATCATCCATTTTATTTATCAGAAAATGTATCCACTTCTTAAAAGTAATGAATTTAAAATAAAAATATGCGTAATAAACATTGGACCTCCTGTGATAAGCGTCATATATGGCTGTTTTGTCGTCGCTGATGATAATAATAATAATAATAATAATAATAATAAATGCAATTCAAGCAACAAATCGCATTAAAAAATTGAAAAGAGCTCAATTAAAAACTAAAAAAAGAAATTTAAAAATTCAATTTCTTTAAAAGTTTCTTAACTTCTATAAAGAATGTTTGGAATTAACTTCTCAAAATAGCTTTTTTATCTCAAAAAGAACATCCCAAGAATTATTGAAAAAATTTTAATTTAGATCTTCAAGTAAAAAAATAAAAAATAGGAATAATTCATCAAACTGACATTGCGAATTTACAGTGATATAAGAATTAAAGCACGGATGTGATAACGGGAAAACAACAATTACATATCATGACTGCTGCGTCAGTCTAAAATCTTTCTCTTTATATATATCACCAAGTTTTATCTATCTATCTCTGAAATTAAAAGTTACTAGAGACTGCATTTAGATATCAGTAACTTATAGCAAAAAAAATCTATTGTTCAAAAAAAAAAAAAAAATCTATTCTTAAATAAATTTCATTATTAACTTTCGAAAATTTCTAAATCAAGGTTACGTATTGGCCAATCGATAGTATAAATAAGAATTTTTGTTTTGTTTTGTTTTTATGATTTATTTTGACTTATTCAAAGTCAGTGAAGTTATTTCGACCTGACAGATTGAAAGTTTAATTGTAGTTTCATCGAAGAAGACTTCTTACCAGACCTTCGTATTATACCGTCATTCTTTGATTCTAGGTCTTCCACGTGCGGTTTTGTTTTTTTTTCTTCTTCTTCTTAACACTAAGTAGGTGACCTTGTCTGTGTAGTAATTATCGGCCCAATACTTAGTCAGGGTTACGGTCAACAGTGTTATTGTAGGTGATGCCCCCAAGGATACCGACTCTATAACTGATCAACTAATAAACTGAATCACTTTTGATTTAAAAAAAAAGAAAATCGGAATAAAGTGGAAAAGAAGAATCATCAGAACAAATTAGATAAAAATCTAAATTGTTAAAATTTACCTTCTTTTAAATAAGTTCGATAAAACTGACTAAAAACTAAACAAATTAACTAAATTTTCTTTGATAACTACAATTACTATTCAGGAAAATACGGTACAAAAAAAAAAAGCAATGGTACGAACATAACTAATCTCCAGTAAATCTTTAATAAAAGTTTTAATATTTTCATTCATGGTTATATAGTTTTCAAGCTTCTAATTCATGATAAGCCATAGATCAGAGGTTCCCAATCTTTGCTATGCGAACTGCTTTTAAATTTACATTTCCCAATCGATACCTCCGTAATTATCCAACCAAACAAAGAAGAGTATAGTGCTCACGACGAGAGTTGAAACTCCCAGAATGCAACGCAGATTATAGATTTTCCTTTCCTGGTCGTTCGCTAACATTCAAATAGAAGAGAAGCGACCTCTTAGAGTCAAAAAAACAAAAAACAAAAAGGAAATACTTTGATGGAATCATTTTTATATTTCAGTTCGTTTTTATTAGCTGTGACATTAGAACACAAGGCACATTTGACTTAAATGTGAGATATTTAATAATAGGGACAGTTTCGAGCTACGTTAGTTCTTCATGGACTTAAAATAGAGTTAACAGAAAATGTACATGAAAATACAAAATTTAAATATTTATGAACTTTTAATTTATTAGAACTTCTTGTTAAAACTTCATCTTTGGTTCAATCAGATTGAGATTTCTATAAATCACCGTTAGATGGCGAAACAATTTCATTGGACTTTTTATTAGATCGCTACAACAATTAAGAATTTATGAAATAAAAGTTTGTGTTACGGGTTATCTAATATATGTATGTGAGATATTTGTTATGTACTTATATATGCTGTCTTATATTGTAATATAATTTAGTTTTCATCAATTAATTTTTTTTTTTTTAAACTGATTACCTTCGTTTATTCAAAATAATTACTGTATAAATATAGTAACATCACTGAAGGAAGAAAGAAGGATAAAAATAGTGACATAATAAGGCTTGACCCTATCGAATCTAAAATCTAAGGCGTTTGAAGCCTGATTGAGGTTACAGAATCTATCTATAGCAAAATAGTGGTAACTTAACATAGAAAAAAATTAAAAGGAAATTCTAGAAACGCTGTTCTCGCTATCAACAGTTGTCCGCCTCTGGGCTGAGGTCGACAAGTCTTGGGTTGACCGGGTCACTAGGTGGAGAGGAGGGGGAGAGACAGAGAGACAGGGCTGGTTGCGTTCACTTGATTGAAGCAATGGCCACTTCATTCACAGCGTGGTCCATTGGCGTTTTCCTCTGAATGCCTCCCTTGTTCAGCAATGACTTGTCGGACAGCATTATCAGCATGTTATTATCGCTTTAAAAAGGGGCACGTCCATTGTTTGCCTTTGTTCGATAACAATGCACTCTGCAGGTCACCTACGGAACTAAACAAATCATAATATTGATTTAGCATTTAGCGCTTTTTTGTGCTACGTCAAGAGGAGGAGCGGCAGGCTGCACGGATTTTTTTTTAAGCCGGATTAACAGGTGAAATTTAAATAGAGTCAAACACAGAGCAAAAAGATGAAAGGAACCGGCTAGTCTTTAATGGAAAGGTTATTCTTGATTGGGAATTCACTATCAAAACCTTCAATTTCTTTTCTTTTCTAAAACCTTGATCCCATCAACAAACTTCAGTTTTCAACGTATTATTCTTTAGTGAGAGCTTTTCAAAATAAAGGATTTTACGTTTCCAAACGGCATTTAAAACATCAAAGAAAATAAGATAAATAACGGATTACACAAGAGTAATCGCAAAGCTCTATAGATTTTCTTATCTAATAACGGGTCACAATAATAAAAGGAGTAATTGTAGTCTGTCATTATAGCTAGGTTATTCTGCACAGTTTGCTACATAGAATATTGTTAAGTGACGTCACTGACATATGTTTTCTTTCTATTTGGTTATTAATTTGAGTATTGAATAAAAACGACACACATATCAATAATTTAGGAAAGAAATTATATCCTCATATTAACTACATTTTCACACACGTTAAACATCCTAATCTATTTGGTTATATTAACAATAAATAGTGCTAAGCATAAGTCATTTGTTATTGTGAACTAACGAAAGAAAACATGTATTATTGTAATTGTTAGGTAAGATGTTCTCTCTATTTCAGTATTCCTCACTAGAAACACGATCGCAACAGTTTTGAATTCTCTTGGCAAGGTCTATCTGTCCACCAAATTTCAGTTTCTATCCTTTATAGTTCCGAACTTTCTTTCTGTTGAGTCCCCATAGACAATCAAAGTATTAAATAGTCCAGTATTATTGACTGCTATGAGCAACCTCAGTAATAAATGAGATACCTACATCCTCATCTAACAATAATCTAGAGAAATCTGAAATGGACAGGAACAAACTAAAAATTCTTTAAAAAATATTTATTTATTTATTTTTTATTTCATAAATAAATAAATAAATAAATAAATAAATAAATAAATAAATAATCTATGTTACTAAGGATGAAGATCTATTCATGAAGAACTTACTGGTTTGTTTTTTAAATTCTTTATTTCTAAATCAAAGTTTCTAAAACATTGCTAATTATCTAGTTATAAAATTTAAAATACTTCTCGAAATAACATAATACTCAACTAAAATCACATGAATTCTTAAAATGATAAGACATGTTATTATTTAGCATTTAAACAATGACTACGATTTTCTTAGTTTTGGAAGACTATTAAGTAACCAAAAAGAAAATTACAGAATACGAAAATAAAACCATGATTTCCTAAATATTTCCTATCTGAAGAGAAAGCTATTTCTGCTATGGAATCAAAAATAAGCATTAATTTTAATGGGAAATTACAGAGACGACAGGAAAACTTTACTAAAACATTCTGAAGCTAACAATCAGCTCCTAGCTAATTTCCATAATTGCTATTCTATGCATACTATCATTACCAAGATCGTTACAAAATACTATAATTGTATTATTCGACTGTGTAAAAATTATATTTTCTATGTACTAAGAGATGCTTTTCGTTGTATTACGTTTCAAACCTAGTAATAAGTGGTCTATCAAACCAATCACCCGCAGGCTATTCAATTATAATGGAAGATGGATTTCTAACAGATAATTAAATATCTCAAAGCACCGCAACCTTTATTATTCTTTAGTTACTATATGTTAAGCCTTTTAAGGCAAATCCTTGTTTTAGCAATGAATATTTGACAAACAGAATTCGCAATTTGTAATCATTCGCTTGTATCGTATTTTCCTGAAGTTACATTCCCTTAATAACTTTTTTATAACCAGTGAATTTTCTTCTTGAAATTTGATATTTATTCTACATTTTGCGGAGAATTTTGAGTGTGAAAGTGACATAAAATAGCAAAAGTACAACAATTAATCTATTAGGGCTTAAAAAGCCATATCTCATGTATGTTATTGTCACTTGAAGAAGCCTTGTACCTAGGCGAAACCGGTTGTGACCATTTTTAAATGCACATTAACTTTTTAAGTTTAAATTCAGTGTGCTGGCCTACCTTACATGAAACAAGTAACTAAAAGTAAATATTAATAAAAAAAAATACGGACCTTTAAGATAAAACAATTATCTGATGATGAAGCAATAAGCAAATAATTTTTAATACGAATAAAAGAAAAAAAACTACTTTTAACACTTTCGGACGAGATTATGGGCAATGATCCAGCATTCATTCAACGAATACTACGAAATAACGATTAGTACAATGTCCGACATCATTATTTCTTTATTATTAAAAATATATTATGAAAAAAAATCTAGTTTACTTCATTAAAATTATAATAAAAATTACAAATACAATACGCTGATTTACTTCAATATACTAAAACTATAAATAATATTGTATTATCATGAACTACAGAATAGTTAAGTATATAATAAACATTATATCAAAAAATGAAGTAAATTATTTTATTAAAAATGTACCGGTATTACGAAAATATAAAGAAAAAAAATCATCTACTGAAATTTCTTTGTCATATTCGATCAATGAATATTTGATCATTATCCTATAATTTCGTCCGAGGACATTAATTTTTTCTTTTAGTCGCATTAAAAATTATTTGCTTATCAAATCATCATTAAATAATTGTTGTTATTCAATAACTTCACAATTTATAAGGAGAAACATTACAAACATCATTTAAAAAAATATTGCTTTAATGATACGTTCCTCCTTGAAAATTCTTAATCCTCTGTATCAGGAACTGAAATTACAAAGTATATTAAAGAATTATAAGTTATTTCCGGTCCATTTTTTTTTTTACTCTTTTCCCATTCTTTTTCAGAAATTTCGGATTTTTGTTAATAATTCCACTGGACGCCTAGTAAAAGTTATTCTGTGAACTGTGGTTACCTGAAAATCCGTTCCAGGAAAATGCTAATTTGGAAGCCATTTTTACGCGGGAATGGCTTCTAAACGGGACATTATGGATTGCCTGTCATCAGAAGAGGACGTCAGCATATGGAGCTAATTAAAGCACAGTGTCCTTTAGATATCAGACTGGTGACGGAAAAGTGATGATTAATCATGAACGATTACTACTGCGATGCAGGAAAACAGGAGAACCACGATTAAAATTTACGTAGAGCAAAGTACTTTCAAATAACATCTTGTCTGAGTTACATTAACTGTTGGCAGCAAAGCAATACTGTTTTGAAAAGTCATAGTAATAAAAATAATAATAAAAGAAAACACTCAAGAAAAGGAATTCTACAATAGATTAGCATTTGAGTGTTAGATTCACAAAACGTTAGACGGAAAGTCAAAATCTATTTTACCAATAATTTTTTTTTTCGAATTAGTTGTTTAATAATCATGATAAGGTCACGATTGTTACGATGGTGTAGCCAAATTTGTACTAAATTTTCAAAGAACCTCAAATTCATCTAATTAGCTTAGCTTTTAAGATAAGTAGTATTTTGTTTATATTAATGACAGCATATTACCAGCAGTGAATGCAAGCAGTTTTTGACATTTAAGATTTCCTACATGTATCCAAATGAATGTAAATATCTTATAAAAACTTTCTGGAACAAACGTTTCTTGCGTTATTGTGATTACTGAGTTTTAAATGACATCTTTTTTTTCACTACAACTCCTTACATGGAAAAAGTCAATCAACACCAAAATCAATTGGAACTTCCTTTAAAACGTTTTAGCTTTTTGGAATAAACAGTTTCTGGCGTTGTCCTGATCACAGACAAACTGAAACGTGACTATAAATTGCATTACTATATATATATATATATATAAGTAACATTTAATAGTCACTAGCGTTAATGGAAGTATTTACTTAAACATCCTAAATATCAAATAATTTATCTATACTCAGAATTTTCTAATTGACTAAGATTTTCTAGACTATTAAGGACAGCCGTATCGTAATTATGGGCTATTACTATCTGTATATATACATACATTACAGAAATGCAGCTTTTGTTGACAAGACTAACAGTCTACCAAATCCGAAATTTTGTAGCTTTTAATAAATTTATTTTCTTTAGTTAACGACCCTGTAAGTTATGATCTGTTGAAGAACTAAGACTTGGTAAACTTTTTTTGCAGATCTCTTTTTGTTTGTCGACAGTCACTCACAGAAAGAAAAAAAAAAACAGTCCTGTTGGTCGGATGTTAAGAAGTAAGTTTGGCTTTGCAAAGTCTTTTCTTTTAATGTTACACGTAATTTACGTCTCGCAGCATCTTAAGTGTTTCTCATGGAAATTGCTCTCATGAATAATGTTATATTTACCGAGACTTTGCACAAGGAAAATATTTCATACAAGCACGTGCTTATTCATTTTTCATGAACACCTCTATATCCCTTCTTTCTTTCTTTTCCCTCCCCGAGACGTAAATCAAGATGAACAGAATGAAAAAACATGAAAAGAAACAAACCTAGGATAAAAAAAAGTCAAGAGAGAAAGACAGAAAAGCAGTGAAACTTCAGCCCGTATTTCATAGAAGATGAAAAATTTTAATTGTATGTTTTGAAAAGAGAACCCACCCACCACTCAACCAGCTTTCTTAATCCAGCTCTCAACGGACTTAGAAATACACTGTACAGACTTAGTAACAAACTTAATACCACTTCAAAACACCGGAAGTGATTCCTGAAAGTTAGCCATCCAAAGATAGCAATAAGACTGATCACATTCTCAAACTGAAAAATAAGTTTTCATTTTTTTAAAAAATTTTTGTAGAAAGATTTAGCATTTATTTTTCAAGAATGTATCTCAATGGAATTACGATACAATACAATAATTTTAAAATTACTTAATATCTTTGAAATAATAAAAAATGTTTCCTCTTAGTAAAAACGTTCCTGATGAAGAGCTCCTTGGCAAATGCATTTCACTCCCAATCCTGGTTCATCATCGATTAACATATTTCTTTTGCACATTCTGGTTCAGTTTGTTTGCATATTTATCAAATGCAAAGCTTATTATATATGTTTCAATGTTTTTATGTTTATAATTCTTAATATTTCAATGTATTACTTTGCTGGAGATGTCACATGTTATGAAAAATAATATAATGAAATACTATCATTATAAATTGTGATTGTTTTCTATTAAATTTGTCAAAAGGTTAGAACAATTTCCGTAAATCATAAATTTAATGATCAATTGTTTTAGAACTTACATTATTAAGTCTTTAACTATTGAAATTCTAAAATGACTTCGACTTGACAGAATTAAATTATAATTATGCCATTTATAAACAGTATAATACATACATACATTCGATATGAGGTGGGAAAAGATTTAAACGCAACTAAAAGAAAAGAATTGGCTCAAGGTTTGTACAATAATTAATCTGAGAAGTCAGTCTTAGGTTTCCATCAGTTGTTTTTCAAAATCAAGCAATTTTAAAATTAGTGACTCGAAACAATTTTAAATAACTTGTAAAACTTTATAACAGCTTGAATTTTTTTTTCTATTTAAGCTGAAAGTTCAAGTGTCTCACTAAAGAAAGTAAGGCTCCCGTCGTTTCGTGATCAACGGGAGGTAGGGCGGTCAGCCCAACGCTCGCCCGCCTTAAAACCCCGGTCAAGAAACCCAGTACCCATTGATCAGACGACTGGATATACCCTAGGATCCAACCAGAGGAGAATTCAGCATGAAAAATTCCTCGACCCCCGCCGAGGTCAGGTATCGGATTCGACTTCGCCAGGCTGCAGTCATGAACATTACCACTTGGCTAGCGGGCCCATTTTCCTATTTTATAATTTATAAGTTTACTTGAAACCTAATTTTAAATTTTAAATTTAAATTATCAATAAGATAAATGCACTTTATTGTTAGCCTAGTTCATTTAATCAATTTCCAAAAATTTACTTTTAATTTTTGCCTATTAGAAAAAAAAAATAAATAAAATGTACGACTTTAAAACAGAAGTTATTGAAATGAAATGGAAATTTATATATTAATATAGATCAGAATGTGTGGTGTATCTGTGAGTGTATATTTGTTAAACAAACGAAGAATTTTACTTTGAACTTAATTTTAATCTGCTCTGCTGTTCTTCCATACATTACAGTATTTTCGATACTTCATAACTTTAAAAAATATTAAAATTCAGTCAATTCTGAGAATCAAACCCTTGCTTGTTTTTTGTTAAAAATGTCAATACAATAAAAAGCAAAGCTTCACTTGCCAGTAAGGAAAAGTTTAAAAAAAAAAAAAACAACCTGAAAACTAACAAACCTATTATCAAGTGCTAACACGAAATGTGTAACTGGTATCAAATCATCACGCAGATGGTAATTCTATTTTGTTGCCTTTTTAACTCTTTAACCTGCAACATGTCAAGAGAAAGCATTTCGGAATTACGGAAATTCCCTATTGCGGCATCAAAGGTTGCATACCTCGGTTTTAGCTGATATCATACTGGATATCGAGCCAAACATCCCCCGAAACTCTATAAGTAAAATAATAAACACATTAATGTCAGCTCTTTAATGCTTTTACAAATCAATCTTTATAACTCTTTCAGTGATTTGAAAACAACTGTTTTCATCCGCACCAACAATATCGGTGAACACAATTCCCTTTGCGCATAAATATGTTAAGAAATGCACTTTCGTTGTGACATCACCAATTCTGGATAAGATTGGATATTATAGTTTTTAATTTGCGATAACTGACTGAAAGGAACTGAATATCCCTCAGCATTCAATCTTTACCCCTACTAAAAATTTCTTTCATGATTATTTGAAGCATCGAATTTATGTAATAAATAAAAGAGTTATATTAAATTTTGATAAAAGTGTAAATTGCAACATTTTAAAAAGTAAATTACATCTGTATAAATCAAATTATTGAATCGCAATATATGTAAAATGAAATCACGGGTGACTCAGCATAAAGAAGTTAAATCCACTAAAACTCTTTGTTAGTTAGAACTAGTAAAATTCCTACTCCACTTACTTTATCTTTAATAATTCACTGATGTCAGTTGATTTCTAAAGTTATAGTAACACAAGAGAAACTGTTGCTATCTTATAAATTCTGCAATGTGTGCTAGACAGAAAACGCAAAATTCTGCTTCTCTTTTTTTTCGAAGTGATATCAGATCTCAATAGCACATCAAACAGAAGCATGAATAGTTATCAGGCAGTCGACACTGAATAAGTTTCAAGATAGTAGCTTTCGTAGTTTCCAAATATAACGTGGACTTTTTAGGCGTAACTAAAAAGTGACCTATATCATTAATACCAGAAGAATACCTTAGAATAATAGTAATTTGCTATATTACCTTAAAAATTTTAATGAAATTTAATTTAACATTAAATTAGATTATAAATGTAGTAATGGGTGCATATAATACATTACATACACACAACATATTGTTCATACTTAACTCCTACCAAAAGAAGGAGTTCTAATTATGAATTATACATAGGTGATTGGTAGAACGTGACGCCATTGCTAAGATTTCGTCAATTGGCAACTAATGGATATGGTAAGTCTAATCAAGATGTTCAGGCTCGCCGACCACTGAATGCAAACACCCACGCAGAAGCCTTGAAGGATGTGATTCAAGAAGTCCGTGTCTGATTTCACTACAATTCTTAGCCATTTCAGAAGGTTACTGCACGACGTATTGTAATGAAATAAATTTCTTTCATAAACCCAGGTAATAAATACAACTGCTTTTATCCTTCAGTTGGTTTTTCGTTGTTTTACAAATTAATTCTAAACATAAATCTTTAGTAATCTTGTAAATAATTGCACTGAATTATGGGAATGGATGAACTACAAGGATGTAGATAATAAACTACAATACTATCAAGATAAAGTGAATAGAAAAGAGAGACAAATAAAAAATGTTGAAAGTACATAAAATAACGGAAATTCCACAATACATGTTGCATGGTCCCAATGTTGGATATTAAAGCAAAAGATAAAAATAGAATACACGCTACTCAAATCAAATTCCTTCAGAAGTAAAAAGTTATGTAAGACAGGATAGAATAAAAAATAAAAAGATATTAGATAGGACTTACATATAAAAGCCGTAAGAGAAAAAAAAAATAGCAGAACATCAATATAACTACATAGAACTGTTTTACATAGAATGGAAAACGGAAGAAACCAGAAAGAAAGAAAAAAGTAAAAAAAAAAACACAAAGCTAAATGAAACAAATATTCCTGTTAAATATTAACCCGATTCTATTACAAAGAAGTTTCCCGGAATCGCCGCGACTCAATCCGGCGCTTGATCGTAATGGTATTTTTTTCTTTAAATCTATTGGTTCCTGTAAAACGGTATTGATTTAACCAATCCTTTTGCTTTTATTACTCAACCAGTAAGTTTATTCCTTTATTTAAAACGTAGTCTGAATGCAATTTAAAAAAAGAATCAGCCTATATTGCTTGGATTTGGGGATGAGATTGATTACTGTATCGGTCTTTTAGGATACAAGTTGCAGGATTTCAAGGCCGACTAAGTTTAATGAATGATGGCCTTTAATACGGCCTGCTTGGGTTTCGGTAGATCTTCGTGGTCTTTTCAGTCTCACGAGCAGGAGGGTGTAAAGATGAGATAATGGAAAAGTATATCAGAGATAAGAAACATTTATCAAACTCTGGCAAATTAGCAATTTTTATGACTTTTGTTACATTGCCAGAGGAAAGTTAGTAAATATGAAATAATAAACAGATATTAATATAAATACTAATAAGTGGGCCAGGTAGCCAAGTGGTCAGGGCGTTTGGCTGCGGGTTGGAGGTGCCGGGTTCGATTCCTCGATGCCTCGGCGGAGGGCGGGGATTTTTCCACGCTCCTTTCATCTCCAAACGAGTCCTAGGGTCTACCCAGCCCTCTGTAAAATGGGTACCGGGTTTCTTTCCCGGGAGTTAAAGGCGGGCGGGCGTCGGGAACTCAACTCCGTCCCGTTGGTCCTAAACGCTGGGAGCCTGACCTCCTGCGACCCCCAAAAGCCTGTGTAGGCTTCTCGTGGGGCACTTTAACTTTTTAAATACTATAGAAAGCAAGTTTAACGTCCGTAATCATAATCAAAAATTGGACAGAATCTGAAACATTAAACGCTTTAACTTTACAAGAATTAGTTTTCGTAATCAGACATATCTAGCGTAGATAAAAAACTTATAGCTAATTTATAGAATTCCAATATATACTAAATACTCATTCCAAAAACAAAACAGAAAAGCTCTGAGTTGAAGACCTATTCACTGAATGAGAAAACTTACAAGAAATTAATCATTAAAGTTTTCTCTTCTATAAAACTTAAGCTTTAATGAAATAAGAATTTAATGGATTCAAGTTTCGGCACAAAAAATTTCAAACAGTCCGTGTCTGTCCTGAAATTACTGACGCAACCTCGTGACATCCAGATATCTCTGAACAGAAGTTATTTGTCTTTTTGGAAAACACGAACATTTGCAATTTCAAAGGCCAGCCGTAAACTTCAATTTCTATTTGTTCGAATACTGATTTATTAGATCGCCAAATGGTATTTTTCTGTAATTCTTGCCTCCACTGCTGTTATTTTAATGGAAACATGCTCTTTTTTTCCCCACCATATAATAATCTAAGAATTAGTAAACAGTATTGTGAAGCAGATGAGTCATAGTGTCAAATACTCTAATACTGTGGTGCATCATCACAAGGTTTTAATGTGAAGTAATTTGCTCCACAAACATATGACAAACAGACTTCATCCAGGTGTCGTCTGTCATGTGCTAACCTAGTTCTGTTTACAAAGAAATTTTAAGCCTATCCTACAACAGTTTAATTCCAATCATGACGAATTATAAGCATCTTACAGTAATCAGCAACAAGTCAACCTTCACAATTCCCGTATGTAGAAATACGTATATAAAGACATCGAATTATTAAAACAATATAATAATCGTAACAAAAATTGAAAAATAAAATTGATTATTATGTTTGAATATAAAAACCAACTGGAGTCGTAAATTGTCTTCCCTCCCCCCAAACGTTATTATAAATTTGTTGTTTTCAAAAGAGAGTATCAATGACTTAAAACAGAAATAATAAATTGCGGCACTGCCTTAGAATAGTAGTAGTCCCACAATAAAACAGTTTTGCATCAGCTACAGAACTATCGTATTGTACAAGTACTTCTCATATGCATTGCCAAAGAACTGCAACGACACTGATAATTACAATTTGGTGAAGCGTATTATT
This sequence comes from Thereuonema tuberculata, assembly GCA_023159025.1. Lineage (NCBI taxonomy): Eukaryota > Metazoa > Arthropoda > Chilopoda > Scutigeromorpha > Scutigeridae > Thereuonema > Thereuonema tuberculata. Next base: position 48,550,072 of record JAFIDM010000179.1, read on the forward strand.
TTTATTTTCTTTCCTTTATTTTCTTTTTTTACAATCATTATGTAGGATTTCTTTTGCTTTGTCAGGTGAAAACATGAAATGCGTATCTACAACATTAATACACCGGTGACAAAATTCACTAACCTTTCATTTTGCTTGGCCTACAAAATTAAATTGTTTTCTAATGTTATAAATTACTTGGTCGTCTTCAGGGTCTCAATCATTCATCAAATCACCCACAGTGTCGATAAATTTTTACTTTTTTTTCCCTTTATTACTGATAGGACTATTAACAAAGTAACGACACCATTATTAATGTAAGTTTTCTTCTTGTTTTTATTCTTTGCATAATTACGTTCTATTTATGCGTTTCCAAGCACGCAATTTTTCTTCTTAAATATCGAAAAACAGTAGAAGCAAGCGGTTTTTGTTTTCTAATCATATTCTTTTTCATTGATCATCATTTTCAAAAATCCACTTTGAAATTTCATGAAAACTTCATCTTTGGCTTAGGAACTTCATTTCAGTCTTTTTTAAAACTTCAGACTAATTAAATTTCAAACAAATACAGGCTAAAGTCTAGTATCCGGCACCCCTCGTACGGCCTTCGAAACAACTTTCATGCTAATGAGGTCCGTAGGACCGAATTCCAATTAGCTGTAGGTTAGGTAAGATTAGGTCTGCTGAGCTGCAGGATGTATGTATTGGTAAATTTGGAGACAATTTTGGCCCTTTAAAATTTTTTTCCCATTCATTAGCTTTCCAAACAGATTTCATCCGATCCACTTCCGGTCAACCGGGGTGCTGTTAACTAGACTTTTACCCAAATACTGTACATAATCTAGCTTAAATTAAACGCATAGAACTAATTCTTCACTTCGTTATTCTAACTATAAAAACTCTACAGAAACTAATAAGTATAAAATGTTAATATGGGATTTTACAAATTGGAAGGAATCATTAGGCCTATAGACTAGTGTACAAAGGATGAACCTTTTTAATTAATGTTATGGAGAAAAGAAAAGAAAAAATAGGAAATCAGGCATCTGTTAAGAAAAATCTGTTTATTACCACCCCCGATCCCAACAAAAACAGAAACCAAACATTTCACAACGTATTTCAGAATGAAATTGTATTCTAAGGACTTTTCAAAATATTCAATCTACTGTAGGTCCGTTTTTTGAGGGATTTCCTCACTCCGGGATGAGATGTGATCTCGATATTTCGGCCCCGTGCCTCGGGCCTTCTTCGGGAGATGTTTTAAAAGTCAATCACATGAAGGTGAGCGCATAATGAACGACTTTCGTCGTTAGATCTTCGGTTGAGTTGTTCATCGTGTCTGATTCCGAGAGAAAGTTGTTTGCACTGAGAAATATCGAGATCACATCTCATCCCGGAGTGAGGAAATCCCTCAAAAAACGGACCTACAGTATCATGTCTCACTCCTCCTTCAGGACCAAACTATATTCAATCTAGATTTCAGTTTCTTGTCACTGAAATGAAGTTAGAAAAGGAAGTTATTGCACGAATCTTCTTTAGTTATTTAACTCCTTATTAATCGCGAATAACCTGTAATCCAATTAGGTAGACGCAGTGTAAATGCTATGTTGCTTCTTGCAGTTCAGAGATTAGTTATTTACAATCGTTTAGTAGATCTACTCTAGGCAGGATAATTTCGTCTATAATTAAGATTTTAATTCTTCTTAAAATAATACCAATTATTTTAAATATTCACTCTCTCTTACACTCCCTAACCCCACTAATTTCAACAAATAGTTATTAGTATCCTTTGCTATACTATATTAAAAAATGCTGATTTTTTCTTTTCGTTTAAAGATATAATCACCTTCTTCAAAGCTTCCCGATTAAATATTGAGAAGTATTAGTTTATCAGCTAAGCTTTTCATCATAAACATATCTACGAAGCAGAAAGAAATGGCTTTCATATGGATAAAGACATTTAGAATATTAAATTAAATGAATCAATAATATTGGCTACAAATTTAATGAATTCCAGCAATTGACAGAAATAAAAAAACAGTAGAACTTAAAGGTGATGCAGCAAATTCAGTAGAAATTAGATAATCCGTAATGACAGCTATTAAACCATTACCTCGTTGCTATATTGTCTCCTAATAGTAGAAGTAAAAGATTAAGAGAAGAGTATGGAACCTCCTCATCTTAATTTGCTGTAATGTCCTAGTTGCCCTCCCTCCCCTTTGAATCGAACACGCCCTGCAACGATAGGCTTACTTTATCTGCTGCCATGGCAACAACTGTGGCAGTATTAAACAGTCGTCCCGGTACCTAATCTCCTCCCCTTCAATGAAAAGGTTGCAACCCCTACCATCTCCTCCTTACCCCTCTCCCTCTACAGTTGGACTGTTCCAGACGAATTGCATTTTCCACCTGTAGATATCAGGTTCCCCACTAGATGATAATTCTGCTTTTCGGGCAGATGCGAGAATAACGAAAAAAACCTCTTCACCTGTTTACCCCCTTTGCAATTTTTTTTTTCCAATTGTCGATCAGTAGCTTGTATTTCATTCATGTATTTCGACGAAAATGCAGTAGATGTATTTTAAAGATCGAATTTCGCGTGATTCAATGATATTTGCATCTAATTTCATTTTGATTCAATATTTTATAGTTAATAAAGCTTTTTTTTTTTTTTTTATCATTGAAATGGAAACAACCTTGATCGTCTAACAATTCATAGAAAAGAACTGCTCTAACAAACCTCAAATAAAAAATTAAAAAAAAAATAAAAATAAAAATTTCCTAGACTAATATTAAAATTAATGGGATGTATTTTATTAAATATATTTCTTCTTTAAAGTCATTTCCAAATTTCATATAAGTACAAAAGATATTTCACATTTATGTATTTATTTATGGGATGTATTAATGTTTGTTATCAATTAATATTAAAATCTAATATCTAGGGTGCGGTAGCAAACTTATATGTATTTTTTATCTGATATTTAGACTTCTAAAAATAATATATTCATCATTTTAAATTTGAATTTATATTACAAATGCTTTATAACATTACAATTACACCTTTACCCAAACCTTAGGAAAAATGTAAAATTAGATTTGCATGAACGGTTACAATAAAAAAATTAGGTATTAAATAAAACCTCGAATCAATTTACAATTGAAATAATTGAAGAGATAAATATATCAAAAAACTTAAGGTAAAAATCAAAGATAACAATTAAAGCTCCACTGAGCTAATTTTGAAATTTTTGTAACCGGAATCAAAAACAGACTGTTTCAAGGTTTCCAAACCTATTATCAGTTTGATTCGCCCAGTACTCAAAAGCTCAGTGGCATAATATGGTATGTTATATAATTTATAATTTGATGTCATAATTAATAAATGTTCTACATTTCCAAACATAACTTAATGCTTTTAAATTTACTATTTAGTATTTGTTTTGTTGTTTTTTTTTTTTTTAAATCTTTTAAGAATTAGTTAACATATAATTATAAAATTCACTTAAGAAATATCAATACTAAAGTATTGATATTTAGATATTGATATTTAAACTAAGTATTGATATCTATACTAAAGTATTGATATTTAGAAAGTAATAGCCAACAACGATAAGTAATTTAAAAATTTACAAAAAAAATTACAATTAATGTTAGTCCCACGGAAAAACAGCTCAAGCACTAAAGATTGTGAGTTATTCGTTTAAGGATCAATTAATTATAATATTATAATACTTCGTATTCATTGAAATTTCCTCAAACTTTTAGTTACTAATATCTTTTGATAAGTTTGATTAGGCATTAATTTTGAACAAGGAAATTCAAGAAAACGTAGGAAATACAGACTGGAAATAGATCTTCTTCTCCGTCTTTTTTTTGCTGCCACTGACAAACGACACTCGGTTCTGTCAGAGTTTATTAGCGACGATTCGATTATATTTGAGACACCAATACAAGGGTGTCATTCGGCTAGAAGGGAGGAGGGTAGGGGAAGGCTAAAGAAGAGACGGCGTCGGTCTGTGACACCGTGACAGTCTTCTTTCTGATAAAAAAAAATAGACGTGTTCATCAAAATTTCACAGCCGTCAATTAAGATTAGGGTGGTGCCATCCTTACAACACGCCAGTTTTACCTGTTGCTGGAAGATGCAACAGGTAAAGCATCCATCAAGTGCCAGATAGAGAAACGGAATTGCCCATTTGCGGGGGCGTACTTCTTCTTTTCTTCGTTTTATTCAATGCATTATTTCTTACGAAATATAATTCGTTTCATTCTTAACTTCACGAAGAAGTCATAGTTCATATAAAATATAAATTAACCTGAATTTAAAATTATGGTTAGAACATCATTTTTATTAACCGTAAATTTTGAATCTAAATATGAACTTTATTTGTATTATATTAAAAGAAAATAAATGTACAATATTATAATCTTAGGAAAACTGAGCTGTATTTAAGTTTTCATAACATTTTATTAAATAGGCTATACTTTTAAATTCAAAACAAAAATTTCATTTGCAAGATTTAAAAATTTTCAATACAATATTACGTGTTGTTAAAGCCAAGATAGGGCAATGCTTCCTATTTTAACTAAGTCTTTAGATTGTCATAAAATAAATAAGTAAATAAATAGAAACTTAATGTTTGTTTTTGTTTTTTTCTTTGTTTTTGCTTAAATGCAAGAATCTTTAAAGTGGTCTTTACCAAATTAATTCGCCAGCCAGTAACTCATTTAATTCCTTTCTTGAGTTTCTCAACCCATTAACATTAAGATCACAAGTGAGTATACGACTGAGTAACTAATGTCGCAAATCAATCAGAGAAAAAACAACAGAAGTGTTTAATACATTTACAGCTTATTTTTGGGATAAGCGTTCAAAAGTTTGGAGGCAATGGATACGTCAATAGATTTCAAAGTCAATACGCTTTCGAGAATATTGCAAAGAAAAATTTCTAATTTTACAGAAAAATATCTGCATAAGGAAGTGACTAAGGGGTCGTTCAAGTATTATGTAGGCCCACTTTTAGTAATTTTAGACCTCCCCCCCCCCTGTGCTAAAGTAAGACTTACCAAATCTTTAACAGTAAATACCACTGAATAATAAATTAAAACAGTCGAAATTATATGAAAATTTTAACGCGTGCAAGTTTGTCTGTCTTATGTAGGCATTGCTCTGATCTCCGCCTCCCCCCTGAATGCTTATGTAGTACTTGAACAGCCCCTAATATGGAAAATTCATTTGGTAAAAACTGTTAGAGAAACAAATAGAAGACTTGCTTGTATTATTATAAATTTCCTGTGGTTTATCCTCCTTTTGATACTAAAAGAAAGGCCCATCTACCAAAGGTTTTAAGTAAAAAATGCACATTAATAATATCTTGAGATTCCTCATTTTTCGACGTTCGTTGTTTTAGCTATTCGTGATGTACTTATCTCAAAACTGAAAATATTGAAGCAGTTAGTAATTTTAATATAAAACAACAATTCCAACAAGGATGGCAAAACGGCATTTTTGGATTTAAAGAACAGAAATTCCACAATATCTCATAGGATGATGATCAACGCTCAAAATTCTAAAAATGCAATGTTTACGAGCATAAGAACATACAAAATATCAACTTAGCTTTGACAGTATGTTAATAAATTCAAATATTATGTTAATATATTAAGAAAATTTAATTAATTTAATTTTATCTGTCTTAATTTAAAAGACTAATTCCAACTAATTTAACAAATCTTGAACTGATAGAAAACAAATTTCTTAGAAAAAGACTAAATGTGATTGGCTTTTGCATTAGTACAAATATTTACTTGAGTAGAATTTATTTTACTAAGAATGCGCAGGTAATTCAAATACACAGAAGACACAAGTCAAAAATATTCAAGGAATGACTTTGTAGATTGAATTTATTCTAACCTATAATCAGTCCAATTGATTTGATTGGTTTAATTGTATTGCGAGACGCCCCTCTATGACAAGAGCGACAAAAGTGACACACATGGTTACTTAAACAATTACGAAGACCTTGTAGAGACAGCCTACTCTCACGAGCCAAGGCAACTATTAGTACGCCTTCTACAATGCAATAAAAAAAAAATCCACACTCTCGAATGCAGAATTAACTGTAGAAGGGTAGGGGTTATTTTTATTTAATACTATAGTCTTTTTTTTTCTTCATTTGCATTCTAAAAATACATAAAAGGATTAATTAAACTAGTCAAGTAGGCTATTGTAGTTGATGTTCAAATGAAGATATTAGAATGATGTATTACAAATCGTTAATAACATAACAGTCTTGTGCAGAATTCTACTCACATTTTGACAAAAAAAAAATCCTTTTTTATAACTTTATTTTTTTTAAGATAAAAAATAAAAGAAGATTTATTATTATTATTATTATAAAAAAGTTCTTATGCTTGGGTTTTCGCAGAAAATTCAACTGGCGGGTGAAGAACCAAAGCCCATGTTGATAAGTGTAAAAAAAAAAGTACAAGGGAGGGGAGGATGTGTGGTTGTGTCCATAAATTAACTATGTATACGTGTTGTGTAGAGTACCATGGCTTTCTAGAGTTGTGCATACGTACTTCTGTGAAGTCCTAGTGTGCTGAGACTGTGGTGCAATGTGTGAGGCACCAGACCAGTGGCGGATAGGACGATGGGTACAACAAGTACTCGGTCCTGACTTCACTGCTTCTGGAGCTCGTATGCTAAATCAGTTTACTTACTGATCTTGTCTGCGTGAGTTTTCTGCATTATTTCCAGTTTTGCTTTTACATTTTGAGAATGTACTTTTTAGATATATGTAATCATTAAAGCATGATTTACTAATTATCATTTTTTTGCTTCTGTTTAATTATCATCGCATTACACATGACTGCTGTAATTGGTACAATTTCTGACGTGAGTCATTTTTCTCAATAACTTAGGTCTTTCCACATATAAAGAGAAAGCTTTGATTTTACACTGATAAACAGCGACTTCTTAATTGTTGGTTACTTAGATTTATATGTAAAGTTCTAAATGAAATTTGTAATAGTATTAGAAAAATTCATTTATATATATCATCTGGATTTACCACTTCAAATAATTCATTGAAAATTGCTTGATTGATTTTAAAAAAGGCCACTGATTTGGAATTGCATTGTTACAATTTTCATGTTTTATAGAGAATATGTTTTATGATTTTGCCACTGTCTCCATTCGTAAGAAAGAATAGAGCTTACGATCAATATTTAATATGATTTATTTAATAGATGCCGAAGCTAAGATATTGACCGACACAGCTTTGGAAGTTATTGTTCCTTTGAGATATTAAAAACCAACAAGACTTCTTCGAAAGCCTAAGAAAGTGACTGTTTCTATAGTATGTGCCGATTAAGTTATTAACAATTAAAGAAGACATTCGACTTTAAGAAAATGTCCAATAGCTTTTGATCCAATTCTTTATATGTAGTTAAAATTTCACTGAGAATAACAATATTATAGATTCTGGCATTAGTTATGATTCACTGTTCCACAGCCATGAAATTGTATTAAAAACCTTTATCAAAGGCTTATTATTTTAGATATTTATAATCAATCATAATCAATCATAATTAATACGGAGATGAAGATTTAAAAAGGAGAATCATTTTTCAGTTATTATCCTTTAGACATATTCAAATGCTGTCTGAGTTACCATCTGGTTCAATCATCAAATATGTCATCTATTCTTCGCTATTGTTGATCGCTCTGTCCTTCAACTTATGTTTGTCTACTTCCAGCTTTTTGTAGTATTTTATTCGATTACAAACTGAATATTGAAGCCCAACATAAAAAGAATAAATTTATTTTAAGTTATCGTTCTTAAAATAAACAAGAGAACTATTTTTAAAATGTTAATACTTAAATACGACAGTCTTATAAATATCAGGAAAAAAAATGGGACACCAAATTATATTCTACTTAAAAGAGATTCTTAATTTTTTGAATTAAATTAAGTTTTTTAAGTTTTGAGTTTTTTGAATTTTTAGAGTGAGATTAAGTAAAAGTAACTCTTTAGGCTTTCCGAAAGATATGTATTTTTTTTTTTTTTTACAAGAAAATAATTTTATTTTTCTGTTAAGATCGCAAAAGTTCCTGTAATATCTCTCAATTCTATTATCTTCACTCTTTTGTGTAGTGTTTTGTTTTTTCTTTTGACTGATCATTTTTCTATGCTTATCGTGTAAGTATCGAAAATCATTTTCCATAATTCTACCAATTTCTCCAAATCTTTATGATCGACATTTAACTTCATTGTGAATCTATCTAGGTAGTTTCTGTGATTGAAAAATAACACAACAGAAGTTATTTAAATTGGAGGGTTTCAAGTAGAAACATTTTATTTTGGAATTATGACCAAAAAAAAAAAGCTAACTTTTTCCCCTGAAGGTTTATTTATTTTTCCTTCCTCCAGAAGTTAACTCTATGAGGCTGTGTTCTTTTTTTTTTTTTTTAGTATTACGTAATTGCAATGACATATCTACTACTATTCGGGACAAACTCTTTTATAAAATCCATCGTGATTTTAATATTTTATTGCCAGCTTTGATCGAAATTTGTACAGCTGATTCCAAATCAGTTTTCCTATTAATTTTATTAGAATACAGTCCTAAAAACTACCGTATTCAAACATCAAAAGAGAGTTTATGGTTTAAATATATCTTCATCTGTCAACAAGTCATTTGATATTAATATCTTGAGAATTAGGATTATCAAAGGACCAAACCACTTAATCCTTCTAATCCACTCTGAAGTCGTGCAGCCAAAATTGTTAATGAGATTAACTACTTATCTTCTTCTGATAATTACTCTTGGTAACTATATCTTGTACTGTGAATTAATCCCTAAATAGCGGCATTTCAAAGGAAAACTAGAATTATGCCATGTAGATACTAAGTTTAGTTACGCAAAATATACCTTCTTTTCAGAATAGTAAATAGAGACATACTTTAAAACCTTCCTGAAAGTAAATAGTAATTATGTAATACTAATTTAACAAAAGCAATTTCTAGGTCGCACACTCACTTTCAGTATCCTTACATATATATCGTTTTACGATCTTTAACGACGGTCGTTTATTCAAGCCGTCGTAAGAAAGGGTCTCGTTGTCATTTTTAATGTTACAAACTCCAATTTTTTTTTTTTTTTTTTTTTTACTTTACTGTATTTGGTATCTTTTTTTTTTTAAATACCAAATTGGCCGTCAACTAAAACATCCACACACAAAAAACAAATATAAAACAAATAAAAAACACAAAATTATAACAGAATAACGTAAACATTGTTGAACTTGAATTTTTTTAGTCTCTTTTTTTGTGTTTATGAAAAGTAAGATTTTTTTTTTTTAATGGTAATTGTAAGAAGACCTAACTAGGATAAAAATGTACAAATATCAATCATTCACAATGATTTTTTTATCATTCAAAAAGGTAAAAATGTTGGACAAATGTTTGTTAATTTCCATTAGCTTTCAACAGTTTGCAATTCAGGAAATGCAGAAAGAAAAGCGTATATTTATTTAAAAATCCTAATTTTTTTTATTTCAAGTTTACGAACTTGAAATTCAGAAAAATTACCTCAAAACCATTTGAAGAAAATAATAAACGATTTGATGAAAAAATAAGGCAATAAGTGTAATGAATCATGGAAGCAGCCATAGCATGGAATATAAGAGTAAAGTAGGAAGAAAGGTCATAAAAAGAAGGGACTCTCTGTTGACTTCAGATCTATAGGAACGAACAGCTCTAAAGATTTGTTTGATTTGATTAAATCCAAAGAGATTGAAAATGAATTTTAGAGTGGGAATTGTTATGTTGATTGAATGGATAACAGTGTGGTCAAAGCATATAGGGACTTAATCAACTTCATGTAAGTTTGACTGATTAGCAAAAAGTCAAGAATTTTAAAACACAAAAGAAAACTCAATTTAAAATAAATAAATAAATAAATAAATAAATAAATAAATAAATAAATAAATAAATAAATAAATACATATGAATGATAATTTTGTATTTTCATTATATAATACATTTAGAATTTCATTTCCGCCAATTACAAGAAATTTGCATTTAAGTTAAATTCAAAAGTCAAGTTGCCATTTAAATAATTCGGGTTCATTCTTTATTTGAAACAGAGTATAGTTTCGAACTTAAAGACTATAAAAGGTGTTTTGAGAGCTTGCTTCTGGTAAAAGGTTTTTTTAGATCCACACAATCATATAAAATAGGTTCTTTTCTCGATCCGGGTAATGCGTCTGGCTTTGCAGACCATTGCTATTAAGGAAGTCAAACGCGATGTATGGGAGACAGAGACGTTAGTTCCATGATAGACACATGATTGTCCGAAACGTTTGCTAGTTATATTCTTCAAGAAGTAGACAGTGGTACATTGCCAACCGTCGAAAACTCTCAATGAAAGATCGACAACGGGATTTCATTCTGAATTTTATTAGCTCCTGATTTCTTTGATGAAAATAAAAAAAAATATATATATTTATTTATTTATTTACATTTTGCCATATAGACATACCTTATTGTTCCATTAATGAAAATTCGATAGACTGAAGATTTTTATTTTATACTACTTCGTTAAAAGAAAAAAAAAATCTCGCTTTACATTTAAAAATCCTAAATTATTTTTTATTTAGGAAATAAAAGGTAAAAATATTAGAAGTTCGTGTAATTTATGATGTCTGCTTGCACTTGCGACAGCAGCCGTCTCACAATGATCCCAATTTGAAGCCGTAACAATATCCCTCAGTTTGAATGTTTTTTAATTTTTGTTATTTATTATTTCTATTTTTCGTTACTTCAAATGTGCTTTATAACTGCTAACAATTACGTTACAAAATGAATAGCACTTTTCATTACTTTTTTATTATTATTTGTTGTAAATTAAATAAGTTCGGAACCGAATTATTAAAGCTGGAATTGATTTATATAAACTTAAAAAAAAAAGTAATAATAATAATAATTTCGATCAAAAGAAAAACATTCTACTAGATTTTCCTCACAGCATTTAATGGAAATTGTGTTTCCATCCTATATTTCCTCGTTCAGTACATCAAAACAACGATCTGAATAGAATTTTTTTTTTTCAGTCTCAAAACCAATTCAACCGAGTCATATGAAAAACAAAGACAAGTATTTTTATTATATAACGCGACAAGTGATTGGATGTATAATTAATTTCAGTCATTAGCTATTTCCTTCATTTAAACGCAAGAATATGGAAACGGTGGTATATTGGGAGCCCCGAAGTTACGCAAGTCGAATTGTTGCAAGCAGTTTAATTGGTATCTTATTACAAAAGGGCAACAATAACATCCTCTGCAGCAGATGTAGTTTCCTATGAAAGGACTATGACAAATTGGGGTCAGGTCACTACTGAACAGTTCTTCATAAATTCAGAATAATAAAAAAAAAAGATTATAATTACATTGAATTCATTTTGCGTTATGAAATTCAATGGAAGCAGTAAAAAAATTACTACACAAATTTTTTAATGTGTATCGTTATAGATAAGGAAGTTTCCATATTAGTAGAACATTTCGAATTAAATAAATTCGGAAAATTAATTATCCAAAAATAAAAATAAAAACCAAGATATTAATTCCCATTTCAGAAATCTATTTAAATAAATCTAGAACTCATAAAAATACTTTATTGCCACTATCAATAGAAATATTTTTAGCAAACTTATATAAACCTAAAATATTCTTTTAAATTTGCTTAATAAACAAAAAGAAAAATATGTTTAGGAAGAATACTAAACAATGACAAGGTTTAGTAAATATAAGTTTTTGATTAAGGTGTTAACAATAAAAATTTTAAATTTAAAAAAAAAAATAATAATAATTTACAAAATATGACTATACTATGTAAACATTCCCAAAAAAAAATGCATGAAATATCTTGAAATTTTAAGTGATTTTTCCTTGAATAAAATAAAGAATCTTCAAAACGATTTATAAATATAACATTAAGCTTATTGTATTTCTGAACAGTTAAAAATACTTCATTAAACTTTCCAATTCATGTTTGCGTTATTTGAATGATGAGTGTCTTAAATGTATTAAACTTAAAATTTTTAGCCGTAGACATTATTTTGAAAATATAAACATGTAATACGTAAAGCATAACGCTTTGGATCCGAAACGCTATACTCTATATATTATAAATATAATATGTATGCTTGAAGTTTGTTACGTTCCATTTCACATTTTAATTTAGACTTTAATTTCTAAAATTATGTAAATTCACACATGGACCGATTAATTTGACGATGCTACCTTTCTTAGGAATGCAGGCTAACAAACTGTAAGAAATACATCACTATTTCTACAATTACATGAACAGCAGTGAAGTACTTCACTGATGATGGGTGGAGAAAAAAAAATCGGACATTGAAACTGTTTCTTTTCCTTTATAACACTGAAGAATTTCAATTAAAAAAAATAAAAATAAAAAGAATGAAGATTAATAATTGAAGATGTAACTGTTATTTCTTAATCAAATTTAATTTATTACACGTTGTTTAAAAAATCTTATGTTGTGCCATTTTAAAGCATTATTGAGAAAATAATATACTACTGTTAAATACCAACTGTATTTAGCATTATAAACTACGTAAGGGAATGTTTGTAAGTTACTGATGACTGTTCTAGATCATTCGAAATCGTATCAAGAACAGCCAAGTCTTCTATTAACCTAATGTATGGCAATAGAAAAGTATGTAACTTCGGTCTTGGAAATATATCAGTGGATAAATTAGATTATTTTCTTTAAATGTAAATAATTAATCTTAATAAAACTTAAGCAAAAATGGACAGTTTCTTCAAATATTGCAAGATTTGGGAACATCTCTAGAAAAAAAGGACTCTTTTTCTGTAATGAATTTTGATGAATCCGAGTTACAATGATGCCGAATAGAGATTAAGCCTTTCAACCCCATCCCTTGTTCCTTGTTAATTACCCCCCTCAAGGCGAGGGGTAAAGCAAAAATGGTCCAAGCCGAAACGAAAGATGGATTCCCTAATGTAAGAAAAGGGAATGACATTCAGACAAAGGGAGGAATGGACGTGCTCATTGCTTCACTGCCGAGGGAGGGCAGGTAGTTGTGGCTGCTCACAACCATCCATCCTCACTGGATACAAGTTGGAAGGGGTGAAGGAATAAGATAAAAAAAGAAAAGGAAAAAAAAAATCAACCCTTTCGTAGCTAATGAATAATAGACAGAACAGGAAACACGACCACGTTTAAAATTTCAAGGTGAAAATTAAGTGATTTTCAAATTTTGAAGAGTTATGTTTCACTTTATGACAGTTTTTTGTGTTATTAATTCTTATATATAAATCTATACATATTTTTATTTGTATTTTTTTCCTTTTCTTTTTGTTTTGATATTCTTATTCTCTTATTTCCAATGGAATCGTAAACGAAACTACGAAAGTAAAGAATCTGGATTTTTTTTTTTTTAAGTAATTCCCGATTAAAATAGTGGTGGGGTTATTAATTACGTTTTTAAAAAAGTTTATTCTAAACTGATGAATAATGGATAACTTTAGCTGAGGAGAATTAACCATTGCTAAGCAAATTAACTAAGAACGGAGACCTACATTTCCATTAAACTAACATTATTAAAACATTATTTCGATTTCTTCAAATACAATGTATGGTGAATAATTTTTTTTTATAGTTTTTGAGACTGTGAGAATTGAACCTACGACTTCCGTCATTTCTTTGGGCTACCACTAATTAACCAAATACCACTAAAAGATAAAAACCTGCCTATTTTATCTGTAAAAATAAAGAAAACACTTTACATGCAACGTAATACCTTGTTCTTTTCCTGACTTAGCTAACGCTTCTGCCTTAAAAGCTTGTTAAGTGCTCATTTAAATATAAATGAATATAAATAGGTAATAAAAATACTTTAAACTCTGTTTCCCAATCGATATGAGGTAACAACCTATATTTACGTAACTGGTGGCGAAGTTTTCAAAGTAAATTTTAACTACCGGTATGCAGTAAGAGTTTAAATCAAAATAATTGATTGTAAAATCTAACAATTAATTGTAATTTATAGGATAACATTCTGATTTACAAGATTATAATTCAGTGTGGATCTATCCGTAAATGAATAAGTTAAATGAATAACATCAGTAAACTTTTTAGTCAGTTAATTAAATGTAATTAAAATATTAACAACTTTATTCTTTATAATAAAAGCTTCAAAATAATATTAAAAGTTTTTTTAGAAATTTAGAACCAAGTAATTTGTGTTTTGTGTAGATTTAAATGACTATAGCAGTTTTATATAACTATTTGAATAGGAGATACAGAATTAAATTAATACAAATAAGGAATTATTTAGACCATTTAAGGCAAATTACTTTGCTAAAGTTAATAAATTAAGCCTATTAAATGTAGATAAACTTTTGGTAGATTTTTGTTATAATCTACATGCTATTCCACTTCCAATTTCTTAAATGATATCCCATATCCTTTCGCTTCGTAATTTTAACTTTTCTATAAATTTCCTATCCTGTGATTGGCGGAAATCAAATTCAAAATTCCATTAAGAAATTTTTGCTAAAAATAAAGGGAAAAAACATTGGCACTCACTGATTTAAACAAATAAAGCATTCATTGTAAATCAACTGATAACAGCTCTGCTATCACCTTTGAAATGGAACTAATTTGGCATTATACAAAGTAAACTCCTACAAATCCTCCTTGAAACGAATTACGTTCACATTTTGATGCAGTAGCAAAAAAGAAAGGACAAAAAAAATAAAAAAAATAAAAAGTTGATTCCCAGAAATAGGAGATTAAAAAAATGGTCACAATCAAAAGTTTTGGATTCGACTGAAAAACGAACTAAAACCGTCATACTTTCAATCTGCATATAAATTGAAAATTGTGCTTGTATATAATTTAGGATACATATTTTAATGTAATCTTTTTTTAATTAAATTTTATAATTAAGTGTTTGTTTTGGTTAATTAATTTTTTTAAAAAAGTTTTTTAAGGACCTAGAAGCAGCATTAAATCATGTTCACCAAGCATTAAACATTGAAAGAAAAAAAGTGAGAGTTTCTTGTGGAAGCCATTATTCAAAGAGGGAGGGGGGAGGGACTGTACTGTGTAGCGCCTTGTGTAGCGTGCAGTAATGTTCCCGTAGCGACGATATTCATCCAAGGCCAGTACTCTCGCCTCCCCAAGCTCTCTCCCTCTTTGTCCTGTCTCCCCGGCACTTTTTACGGCGTCAAAGGGTTTTGGGAGAGAGGATAGAGGTGACTCTCCCTTTTACCTCACCCCTTTGGACCCAACCTGTATCCCCCACCGAGAACAATTAAAACAACGTACTCTTGCAGTCACCCTCCCTCTGCCAGCACCGGAATTTAGAGAAACAGGTGATACGACCTTCCCCCTCACGGGATTTCTTTACTTCCATGTTTTTTTGGGGGGTATTGAAAGTAATAAAGGGTTTTTATTTTGACCAAATACGTTATAAAAAGAAAAGGAAAAAAAAAAATGAAGTTAGAACTTAGAACTGTAAGCAAAAACTGATTTACAAGACACATAATAGTTCAATTTACAAAGCTATAATTTATTTAATGAAACCTGACGAGTTACTAATTAAAGATCGACCTAACTAGACTTCTATTAATAATTTAATTAATTTATTATATATATATATATATATATATATATATATATATATATATATATATAATTAGACTTCTGTGGAATAGTTGTTTTTTGTTTGTTTACTTTTCAATGATATTTATACAAATATCTTATTCCTACTAAATTAATATATTAATATTGCAATATTAAATAATTAAACAACATTTTTACATAATATCACATAATATGAAGTTAACAGATTTAATAACTGAAGAAGACTTTAAAAAGCAAAACCTACATAACTTGTCTTGATTGCTTTTAGCATTTGAAGTAAATATCTGTTGAAATCGACCAATTAATCTCAAATGATAACATTCAAAATGGCTCCAGCGTTGATCCTCTAATCACTCAGATAAAAAAGATCATTGCATTTCTTCGGAGCAAGATAATTATTTAGAGGTTTTAGTGACATTTAGAGTTCATGTAATATTATAAATAACGCTTCTCATTTATCTTTAATTGTCTAAATTGATAATTTTCAATTTTATTATTATTATAAATAATTATACTTAAAATCAAATCCTACAATCAAAGAGTAATTGGCTTTTCTTATTTTATTTTATTTTATTTTATTATTATTGGTTTCTTTTTTTTTTTTTTTGAAAGTAAGGAAATTGCTATCATTTTACTGTTACTTTATAATAGGCTATTTTGATTTACTTTTATAGTTTTCCTTCCTTATGAAATAGCTTATAAAATTTCCCGGCTATAAAGATGTGAGAAACCTATTGACAGAAGAATTCAAAGGTCATGTTTTTGCTTTTCTATTAACACATGTTTAATATAACTTGCCAAGAATTGAAATATTCAACTATACTCCTGATAATAAATAAATAAATAAATAAATAAATAAATAAATAAATATTTTGAAGATTTATTAAGTGTACAATCGAGAAAAGTACAATACTGAAATAAATCTACATATAATTTTAAGGAAGGACAAAAAAACCCAGCATAAAATGAAAAGTGTTAAAAAAAATGTTAATTCTTAGCCTGGAATTTAAGAGAGCAGGAATTGGAAAACAATCAACTGAAGATTTTTGAATTATATTTGAGGGACTTGACCATTTCATATCTTGTACTGATTATTCCAGAATTAACAGAAATCGACTTTTTTCATATTTGGGATATTAATAAACGACATGATGAACAGAATGGACTATTTATAAAAATAAATAAATAAATAAAAAAAATATAGTAAATACAGTCCGTTTTCGTTTAGGAGAGACTTCAACGCTTTTGCGCATGCGTCAGGTCTCCTGCGACTTCTTCCAAATAGGGGCGAGGAAGATGGGATGTTTACTTTTTATAGTGTTAGTTTACTAGTAGCTGGGTTCTATTTGCGATTTTCGGGAAAGAATTATGGAAAGAATAAATACTATTGCAGAAATAAAATATCTTTTTACAGGTACTAAAAGAAAAACAGGTCTTAGGAAAGTGTCCATCTCAGCGTATCATCCCTTTGCGGAGTAGAATCGTCTGTGTTGTCGTGGGTCTCGCATTTCAAAACGAACAGTATTTGAGATTTATGATTTATTTTTTTTTTCAACGGAAATTAAAATAAAAAAAAATACTAACGCATTCACTAAGTTTTAGATAACCTTCCCGTTTGTTGTTTTTATTATAATCGACAAAAGTATAAATAAAATAATCGTTATTAATATTTAAACATATCGTGAAACATATTTAAGCATGCCATCAACGAAACTAAATGATTTCTTACGTTTGTTTATGTCAAAATAATAACAATAAAGACAATATGATGTGAATTAGCATGAAATGTTCAAACTGTTAACAGCAGCATTACAACAGTTGCAATTTATGACAGATTTATAATTACAATATTATTTATTACTATTGCTTATTGGTTATCTATAAACTTTAGAACTTCGGAATAGTTTTATCAAATATAAAAATAATAATATATCTAGAATATTTGCATAAAAACAAAAATAAAAGTTTAAATAAAGTATTCTTTTGAAAAATAACAAATATTTTTCACAGACGATTGTAAATTTGCAGATTTTGCGAGGGCTATGGGGTTACACCTTACTAGTAATCCGGCCTTTTTAGGCGTGCTGTACAGATCCAACATACACAATGTATTATGTAAATGAACATAAAATATTTAGAAAATTTAAGGTCATTTCCTCTTCTTATATACCCTTAAAATATTAATAAACTCAAATTTTCTGGTAATCGTCTGCTTAAAAATGAAAACATTGCTCATGTTATTAAAATAACCACGATTTAAGCATTAGATTTTTTTTGTTAAGTTTATTTAATATTACATTTTAATAAAATTAAATAATAGTTCATTTTAAATAAGAACAACAACTTATCTTCTTAAGAAAGTAAATAAAAGTAAATAAAAATATAATCTATTGAAGTAGACTATTACTTCGTCTTCAATAGTTGGATATTATAATTACAACACAATCCCTATTCCCGATGAATCAAAATATTTTAGAAAAAAAAAAATACAGAGTATTAAATCAAATTGATTTGTTTTTCCTTTTTTAATCGAGAAGCATATTCTTGGTTTAAAATTATAGCATCTCCTTTTAAAATAAAATAAGGCTGTTAATATTATTAGATTGAAAATGTATCACAGGCAGCTGCATAATTAATAGACTTTAATTTTTTCTATCTCATTCTGAAGAAGATGTCTGGAAAAGGACTCGAAACAGCAATGTGTTAAGTTCTGATGAGCAAACGAATTAAAAATAATGTTTGAATTAATTATTAATTGTTTGTCGTGACTTGAAAAAAAAAAAAAAAAGTGGAAAAATAATGTTACCCATGATAATTTTATTTCTTATTTATTTTTATAGTTTGTCATTGTGTTGGATTGTTACATTGCAATATTTAAGAAATAATGACAAGTTACGATAAAATGAAACCTAGCATCTACTCATAGATGTAACAGATAACCACCAACCCATTAATTGATCATTAATAAATAAATAGCATTTAATTTAAAGAGAACTAATGTATATTGTATTACATGATTAAATAAGACAAAAGATAACGTTTATATTCTACAAAATTAATCCAGCCATTAAAATACTGTACAGTTTAACTCTGTAAGTAACTATTGGTTTCAATGTTTCTATCCTGCTGCCAATTCGTTAACTAATTTAAAACTAATTAGTCAATAATTACAAAGTAAAATCTCAATTCTAATCAAAATTCAGTAATTTTTAATTATTGGATTAATAATTAGTCAATTTAGTAATATTAACAACTTAATTAAAGGAACCTAATATAATTTTTGTTTAATTTAATGTGCAAACTAAAATTTACAAATTGTAATAGTTGTAACATTTACATATATAAATGTATATAAAATTACGTTTACATATAATTCATTGTAAATGTGAAGAAAATAAATTATTAATAAATGTAGTTGTATATAAAAAGTAAAAATAAAAAATCATACATTTGCATTTGCTACGGAGTCAAAAATACTGTCCAATTAAACTGGACTTCATTACAATGGTTTGATTACTTTTGCACGATGCCTAACAACGCTATAAATATCAACTTTTCTTCTATTAGATTACTTTAATAATAAATAATGTATATATATAAAAGTAATTATTGAATGAATATAGATGGTGGCATAGTTTTAAGAATTTCAAAATCATATTTTTTTTTTTTAATACACTCTATTTCCATAGTTTACATTGTTTTCTTTGTAGAAGTTTAATATTCATCCCGCGACGCTGCTGGAAATAACATTTCAACATAAAAATTATGTTGAAACTCACTTCCGTTCAATCAGAGTTCAGTGATTCAAGAGTTCATTTTGCACATTTTATGGTTCAGCTTCCATATACAGTAAATGGAAGAGTTATAAATATTGTTTATGTGGGGGTTAATTGGAATTTCGTATTCTATATCTTTTTTTGTTGTAAAGTTAGACTAATATTTTATATTAATATCTTCATTACGAAATCTTAACTTAAAATTAGAATCAGATAAAACGCGTGTTACTGTTTAGTAGCAGTGATGGTGTTGTTCTTTAGGGATCGTTAGCATCTGAGGGATAGAGGAGGAGGTTCGTAAATTGTGACCTTCTTCAGTTATCACTTACTGAAAGAAGTTATCTTTTAGATAAAAAGCCTTATTTTGTTTGATAGAGCTTGACATGTTCCTGGATGATTTTTTATTTTAATCAAGAAAAGAAGGTTAGAATTTTCGTTTTTATAAAAAAATTAATTTTTATGAGTCTTCTGTAACATCTTGTAATTCGGAGTTTACGACAACTATATTAATAATTTAATAGAAAGGAATAAATCCTTAAACAAGTCCAACTCTTATCTGATTTTCTGCATATTACGAGAATGACTTGTACATTACCGTATTGACTTGTGTCAAGAAAACACTTTAGAATCACTTTTATTACAGATAACTTTTGATTTTTAAATTTTTTTATTAATCTTTTAATGATCAAATTTTAATTAAGAATATTTTTCTTAATTTTTTTAAAAATAATATTGGGATTTATATTTGGAAAATGTGATATATTGATCACGAAACATTTCATTTTTCTTTAATAAATCTATATATATGTTCATGCGCAGTCCTAACGATCTTTCCAATTTTGCGCAGTTATTGAAAAAATTAAAAAAAGTAAAATACGCTTAAATTGGAATTTCTATTATATTAAGAAAATTACATCATTTTACATGACTAGTAAATTAATATTGAATAATGTAAATATACATAAAGATACTAAATATACATGTATGCATTTAATATTTTGGTTTATTTTCTTATTTATTTCTTAACCTGTTTCATTAGAAAAATTGCCTTCCTGAAAGAGGATAAGTTTATTTTGAACACATTTATTTAAAAAAGAAAAGTAAATTTTTACTTTACGGATATTATATCGAAGAGAAAAGACAATCTAACAAGTAGACATTAACTTAAAAGAGTATATGGAAAGTGTGAAGTACTTTTCTTTTTTTTCGCAAAATAAGTTAGGAAAAAAAGAAGAAGAAGAAGAGAAAAGAAGAATGAAAAACTCTTGGTACTGGTAACTCGTCAGACGACTTTCGCGAAACGGTGACCTCTAACCTCTGGCCTTCGAGGTGAACAGTGTCAACAGAAGGTCCAGTGCCTCGTGTCACCGACTTCTTAAGGCTTGCATAATTAACTTACGACGTTCAGCCGTGTCGTTCAGAGCGACATCTGTGGCGCCTGACAAATATGCTTAGGCCAAATAGGGCTGTGGCTAATGGCCGATCACTCAAAGCCAAGAATGGAACAGCACCAAGGCACAAGGGATTAAGAAAATACAGACGACTGCAAAGAAATTGGAGATGGACAAAAGACTTGCTATTTTCACATTTATCGATGATCATATTTGCTCTTTCAACTTCAGCAAATGACGTAGATCAGTGTTCTACAATTTTGAACAGGAAAACAAAAAATCACTAGCTTTCGGAAAAGTAGTAGACGAATAACACTATAACGATGATATACTATTCTACGGCACCAACAGAAACATCAAGATCTTATACTCAATACTCTGGTTATTTACTGGTAATTTACAGAAGACTTCATGCGATTCTACTTCATTGATTCCCAACTGAAAAGTATAATTAAACAATGAAATGCTAAAAACTTGACGATTATATGATATTACTTTAGTTACGCAGTAAAAAAGCAACTTTTGCTGTTTTACAAAATATCAAAATAGAAATGTATAAAAAGTTTTTATTACGTAATATCCTCATCTTCATTTTAAAATTATATTCTTCTTCATTTCATTTGATTTATTTACTTAGTACAATATTTCGTCCAGAGAATTTCTGGACTTCCTTAGGCTTTCTTCGAATAATTAATAATTCATAGATTCAAATTTTACATCAAATACAAAACAAAATAGATCTACGATATTGAAGCTAAACCTTTCCATGCGACTTTTGTAATTGTTAAAAAAAAAAAGTCGCATGAAAATGTTCAGCTTATCTCATAGATCTATTTTGTTTTGTATTTGTTGTAAAATTTGAAGTCGATGTATTATTAATTTATTGAAGAAAACCTGAGGAAGTCCAGATATTCTCTGGACGAAATATTGTACAAAGTAAATGAATGAAATAAAAGGAAGAAGAATATATGTTTTCATTATAGTTATTTAATTTTGCTTAGCACTATAGAATTGCTATCCATTAATATTTAAAGGAAATGTTCACAGAAGATATTTTGCTATTTCTTTTTTTTTTCCAAAGGGAGTATTTTTGGGATTTCTAAATACACTTGCGCAAATAACATTTGGTTTATTTAGCTACTCCTTTCTCTGTTAATATCTATTTTCTGTATCTATTTTCCTGCCAAAAATATCGTAAATTCTGAGAAAAAGAATTTATAAAATAAGAATAGCTGGAAATTAAAAGAAATTGGTAAAAGATATGGAGTAAACTTAAATTTTGAATATAGAAATAAGTTAAAAAATATTTTGTGTAAAAAGATAAATAGCAATGACAAGAAGTTTGAAATGGGTGTTGTTTATAAATTAGATTGCCTGAATTGCGATTCGTTCTATCTTGGGGAGACGAAAAGAACAGTTCAAGAACGCATGGGGGAACACGATTATTATATTAGAGCAAAATTAGTAAAGGAATCTGAAATTGCTGAACACTGTAAAGACAAGCAACATTGTATCAATTGTGAAGTAAACATTTTATATAATGAAACAAATACAAAAATTAGAAAGACAATAGAAAGCCTATGTATTCGAAATTCGAAAGAAAAAAATCTCAATAGATGTGATGGAGTTAAAGTTAGTGAAAATTTAGTAAAATTGGCTAGAGAAATGATTAACAAAAAATTCGTAACCTCTAACAAAAAGGTAATAATCGAAAAATTAAAGTGTTAATAGGCTTTCTATTATCCATCTAATTTTTTGTATTCGTTTGATCAGATTTTGTGATTATTAATAATGTGTGATTGTTATATTGTAGATTATGATCTTTTATTATTGTTGTATTGACGTTTTTAACTGTTAATGTCAATATTTTGAGGTCATTGTTGTAATAGAATCTCGTCAATTTATTGTTATTGTAAAAAAGGCTTGAAAAAGAGGAGACGTTTAAATTTTTTTATCTCCTTGAAAATTCGTTTTTTCAGTTAATAAATGTAGTTTGACATTTATTTTCTGGTGTTTTGATGTTTAATAATATTTATAAAAGAGAAGATTTAAGGAAGAAGTATGGTTTGTTTGTATAATTTATAAAATACTTAGAGCACATACAGTTAACAAAAAATTTAGTAACCAAAACTAAACAATAAATTATAGCAACTTATCAGATAAATTAGACGGCAATTTCTCAAAGTACCACTTTTATAACCGAAGTTTATTAAACAATGAATAACAATTCCTCCTCCTAACATTTCTGTGCACCTTAATTTTAACTGGTGACAGCTATTTAACATCAATAAGTTATAATTAGCTAGGGAAGATTATTACTAGGCCCATTTCTTCAAATTGCTCTTGATTTTTTTGTTTTTTTTAAAAAAAGCTCTCTTTTCCCCGACCCTTTTTTTTTTTTTTATTCATTCTCTAAGTTTTCATCAGTTGGTGAGTATTAACTAATTCCAGCTGATAAGGATTCTAAGATGCCTGAAACGGAATTGGTCTGGAATCTAAGTTCAAAATAATAATAAAAAAAGCCTTATAATACTTCAATCTGTCAATTGTTGTTAATGTTGCATTTTAATGATAAGTCAGAGAACGTAAATTAAGCTTTAAATCGTCAATTTTACATAACGTCAATAATTCTTGAGCAAGGCAGGAAAAAAAAGAAGTAATAATTGACTTTCGGTTGTTAACAACACATTTTTTTCTGTAATTCGCAGCACTTGGTTTCGAGGCAAAGATATTGATTAAAATTATTAATTTCGACCAATGTGGCCAGACGACAGAAATGCCCAACAATTGCTTACTATCCAAAACGATATATAGTGTTGTTGTTTTTTTCAAGTTTTCGAAGGGTATACAACTAAAAATGAAAGTTTGAAGTGAGTTAAAAATAAGACACCCTTACATAACTTTCGTAGGAGCATGTGACAGGAAAAATAAAAATAATATCCAATGGTCCTTTGCAGATATCGTGACAGCATCAAGTACAAAGAGGGTGAAACTATAAAGCATTTGCGTGTCTCTGAGGTTTCTGCTCTGATACAGGTCGATTTTAGAGTAACCTCATTCGTTCCATAAACTCACAGGAAACCAAAAAAAAAAAAAAGAATAAAAAAGAAAGAAAGAGGTATAGAATGAAAGCATTCAACTATCTCGTTAGCAACGATGTGTTTATGTACACATTTATACATACATTGACTATTGGTGGGGGGAGGGAAAGAAAAAAAGTACAGAACGTGCAGCTAAGAAAATTGAACAAGAAAAACTGTAGTTTTAATGCTTGTAGTGGATTTGAAAAATCGAAACTGAAAATGACCAGTATAAAATTCGATGATACTGATGATAGGCCTATTATGAATAATATATTACTAATTATGTTTTGAATAAAGATCCATGCACGCTGTAAGAATGGGGATGCTGCACATACGTGTGAAAATGTTAACCCCATTCTTCTGGTTGTAAGAACTACTTCGGCCATTTTAAAATGAATCACGTTTTCTGTAGAACAATGCTGTTGGTATGGTAAATATTTTTTTCACGCAGACAAATAAAAATAAATTAGGTAAATAATAACCATTAAATAAATGAAACGAAAAGACACTTTTACAAGCATTTATTACAAATTAATAAAGAAAAACAAATGTGCTTAAAAAAAAAAACAAAAAACAAAGAATTCTTAAATCTGTAAACTTTCAGCAAATAAGGCGGTAGGACATCTTATGTGGTCTTATGAGCAAATTAGAGAAAATATTTGTGAAACATACGATGATTACAAAATATAAACCCGATCTATTATACTGTTGAAGGAAATCGTCACCAAAGTTGGAATTAGGCTAATTACCCAAAAAGATGCAACACCAGCTGTAAAACAAGATAACTTGCCTTTAACTGTTTTAATAATTTCATGTTGTACATTCGTTTGCTTATATACAACTGATCAATTATTTAGTTAATAATATAAAAAATTACCAATGTTCTTAAAAGAACTTGAAATAAGTTTGAAATGAACAACGAACAATAATTGCGCGTTGTTCGGGAACAACATATCTACAGTAATATTTAAAAATCAATCCAAAAATAGTAAAAAAAAGCAAAACAAAACAAAACAAAAAAACCTCGATATTTAGGAATCTAGTAATTTTGACAATTCCAATATTTAAAGGATGTGTTTTAAGTAAAATAAGTGAGAAAAATTACATGTTTATTGCAAAACAATTAGAGCGTTGCAGATAACTTATGATATACGAAGCCAAATCTGAAAGATATTATGCTTTCAAACTGCTTCTAATAGCTAAGAAAAATATAATAATAATAATAACAAACAAAATCTTCAAGTTTGTTATGTTAATATTTAATACTGGAATTCTAAAAAACTCTTATGAGGTTTATTTCCCACATCAAATTCCTTATATTTCTGTCTCCAATATAAGAAGAAGAAATAGTGGCGTATTTATGAATTTTTTTTAAAGGGTTACACTAAACTTTAATAGTATGATAGTATAATATCTGTAAAAAAATTTGTAAAGGTGAAATTTATGGAAACTGTCGCCTTATGTACGCCCAATACGAAGAAGTGTTGGTATAGCGGAAGTAGCTTCTCTAATGAAATACCTGAAATAAATTAATATGAACTAAACCTTTTCTTTTTTCAATTTTCTCTTGAGAACGCCCTAAAATGAGTCAAGGTCTTTAATTTGCAAGCACGCTGTAACTTAATATGCAAAATTAGATTAACGCTAATTGACCAATTATCATTCGAACGCCTAATTTAGCAAGTATTAATTTACTTTAATTACTATCATTTTTTTATGCTTTATATATAAATTATGATATGCAAAAGATCAGAGAAATAAAAATTTCTCCGTTTTCTTAAAGACAACTCTGAAGTTCCGTTTTTCTTCATAAACAGTAGGGAATTAATATATCAACTAATCACTGTTAATTAATTTGCAGGCTTTTGTTGTTAACTAACCAATGTTAGAGACAACCAGCTAATTTCATCAAGAAAAACACCTTTCCATGAAAGGTTGAATTATGAAATTTGTTACAATTTGAATTACAACATATTTTTTGAATATATTTGATTCGGTTTAAGAAAACCATTAAAACATCTGAGGTTACAAAAAGAAAAAGTTTAAATACAATCAAAATATGTTAAAATGAAATGCTAAAACATATTTTAGCATTTGTTATTATTTTTAACATTGTGGTAAATACAAATGAAAATCAATTTGAATATTTGCATGATTATATATACAAGTATGGTGAGTCACCAATCTTACGGTATTTAAAAAATACTAAAAATTGTGCTACATCATTTAAAAATGTTTTGGAAGCCTAAGTTGAAAGCCTCACTGTAGCAAATGATGTGGAGAATGACGAAATTTTTTATACCTAAATCTCAACTGTTTTTCATAATTTTAACAAAAAAAAAATTACAAAGAAAGAAACTACTATTTAACTATTGTAAAAAAAACAATAACATCCATAAGTTTGAAGTCTTATTATTATATAATAATAATAATTATAATAATATAATTCTTTTCATGTATTAATATCTGATAGATTTTCTTAACTTTTCATATTTATACTCTTGTATACTCTGTATTTTGTATAATTCTGTTATGAGCAAATTCCAGAAATGATTTACTATTGTGATTTTGGGAGGGGAGGGGGGGCTTTCCGTGAAGAGATTTCATTTTTAATGATTTTTTTATCAGACAATTCTATAAAAATTTGGGGAGACAATTAAATATGTGCTATAATTTATTTCTTTAAAATTTGATTAAATACATTAAATTTATTACGAATATTAATACTGTTACTGTCGTTAATGTTCATAATAACTTTTTAAATAAATAAATTTATTTAAATGCCTTATTGGGTTTCTCTTTTTTTAATTTAAAAAAAATTAGAATTTTATTAAAAAAAGTGCAATCTCCAATTTCTTTATGGTAATTCTTTATTAATCTTATACTATATAGGTAATATAATTATATATATATATATAAAAGATTAACAAAGAATTCTAAAAAAGGGAAATTAGAAATTGTAATTTTAATAAAATTTTAAATTTTTAAAAGTTAAAAATTATGAAAAGTAAAACAATAATTTATATCAAGAAAAACAGAAAATAAAATGTTCAGGATATATTAATAATTTATTCTATTTATATTTATGAATAGTATATTATTAAAGTACCGATATTACATCAGCTTATCATATATTATTATTATATTAAATTTCAACGAGTAAACAGTATTTAAAATAGCCTAACGACAAAAAAATGTAAATAGTATAAATACATATTAATTTTCATTACAAAAAAAAAATTCCAAATCCACAGGCTGATAAGTCAAACACTAAATTGGTAAAACGACTTTACTAAGCTGGTTTAAAAAAAAAAAAAAAAAACTTTAACAGAAAAATTTCTAAAATATTTACAATTTATCAAGCTAAATTCAGAAATGTAACTTAAGTTATAATAAATATTTCAAACTTCTACTTTCTAATTTTGACTCTGCTATCTGACTACTTTGAGAGATTGTCTGATATAAGAAATGAGGTCTGTCAATTACTATGTTAAGAAAACTCTGTTTTAGCAGTAGATTTAGAAAATGACTTAGTTTCTTAAAAGGTATTCGCTGAATTTGCTAAGAATAGAGCACGCCATTAGCTTAGGTGGGGGTGAGCTGTGATGAAGGAATGAGGGACTTTCGAGAAAGTGAGGGTTGAGGAACCCAAAAATACCCCTACCTCCCCCATCTGTATGAGTTCGCCCTTGAACCAACCCCTGCATTTTGGCTTATTTTATCACACGTACTGCTGTGAATCCATGTGGAAAATGTGTTAACCCAACCAGTACGTTTTAATCCATTTGACTGTGTTTCAAGGTCACTCAATGGAGATGGAAACTCCGACTTTTCATAGGATTACGCATAAAAAAAAAAAAGAAAAAAGTCACTGCTTTCGAATCAACCCCCTACCCCCACCTCAGAAGAAATGAACTTGTCGATTGGACTTCACTATACCAAAGAGTGAATTACGATACTGTAATAAGAATTATATCATAAGCTGATCCTATAACCACTCTTCAAATGTCTTTAGCTTCTTGTACATTGATATTATAAAAAAAATAAAAAAAATAATGGGTACTACACTTTTTTTCTGTATATTCAATAAAAAGAGAAACAGTTTCTTATAATTCATTTGATATTTGTTATATTTATCCATTATTTCAATAGTTATAATGCGCTAAACATGACATTTCAATTCATGTTTTTGAAGTAACTTTAAAATTCGTAAAATTGCAAGGAATGCTGTAGCATTGCCTTTCTAATAATACATTGTAACTTTAACCCAACTGACTAGATCGTGTCTTTTATAGCAATATATTAATTACGATTGGATTATAACTTATGTATAAAAGTTTCTAAAGATTACTAAAAGTCGAATTATTGAATCCTTACTTCGGTAACGGGTGAGGAATCCATTCTTCTGACGATTTCGTTGCAAGTATGGATCCTGAAATTATTGCAATATTCTACAAGAATAAAATAGTCGTAACTTCCAGGTCATTGTAAACTCCAGATTGTATAAAATATTTACATATTTTTAATTCTACTTGAATAGTAAATGTGTATCTATACGAAACGTTCTGGTAATGCATATTGAAATAGCAGCCATAGTCATGCAATAATTCGATTTTAGTAAAGTATGTTCCTGCATTTATTCAGCAGCGAAGTTAGAAAACATACTGCAATAATCTGAAGTCATCTACTCAGAAATTCTAAATATCAGCATTCAATCACATGATAAACGTTCCCCTCCTTATTATTTACTTTTTTTCGCAGCAATAAAGCAGAAACGGAACGACACACATAAACACAGAGTAAATCTAAAAGATCAAAAAGTTAAGAAAGGAATAAAATTTATTCAGAATGGTAAGAAGAAAAAAGCCGGCGACATAAAAAATCTCTGGAATTCACTGTTATAAATTAGCGACCATTTAGAGAAAGTCATCAATTCTACGGCTGATTTTTTTTTTTTTCCTTCCCTAGACTTTTTTTTTTCCCTCCTACTCCTCGTCAAGACTTTTTAGGACGAAAAACCATCGTGATTTATCAACACACGCCTCAAGAATCCATCATGGCGCCCAGGTCTAAATTCTTGCTTTAGTAACAGTACTTCACGTAAACAATGAGTGGACTTCATTTGGTGTCATTCACTTTTCCTATGAGACTTAGTACTACGTTATTGTCTAAATAAAGGGTGGGTGTAGCATTCATTATTATCCCGCTTCATTAGCGTAATTAACTTAGAATAAACTGTAGCTTCATCGTCTTGGAAGTTGAAAGGATTTCAAGCAAAAAATTACTGGTTTCAAAAACAAAAATAAATAAATAAATAATAAATGATTCGTAGAGATCTTACAATCGCACAAAGATTATGAACTTATACATTAAATTTATGGAATTTGTAAAATAATAATTTCATAATGGTTAAATTTGTCATGTGTAAAATATAGGCAATAATTTCAGGATCCATAATGTAGTTTCTGCAACTTAACCCTTTTCGAAGTAAAGGGCAATAATTCGACGCTGTAATTGGTCGCTGCCGATATTTTACTGATCTAGCTGTAAAACTATGCTATTCACTGTAGTCGTTTAAATAGTTGCATATTGACCAGAATAAATTGGTTGGGATACAACAGTGTCACATTCCTTCATTTATTCAATCAAATCATACATATGAAAGAACTTAGTTTTTATACAAATGCAAGTTATTGTATTTTTCTTTAATTCGAATCATTAAGCTGAGGAATTAGATTCACATAGTAAAAAAAAAAAAAGAAAAGAATAAATAACTATTCTTTTACACCAAGCGTTTTTTCTTTCCTTCAGAGGCTCTAAATTTATACGAATTGCAATTTTTCAAGCGGCTTCAATACAATTGGTACAAAAGATTTTAAGACAGTCTCTATTATGATACTTATATTCCATCCTCTTTTCGCTTCAAGTTTCATATGTTATCATATAAGTTCACGTAAAAACTGAAATAATCCTGACAGGAATGTCATAAAATCTGTAATGGTATCAGCTATTTAATGTTTCTCTAATTCTTTCGTCTGATATTGTCCACAACAATTCGTAACAAGTGAATATAATTTTGTGCTAAAGCATAAATTTAAGGGCAACCCATAAAGATAATAAAAAAAATAAAAAATAATAATCATAAAATTAAAAATAAAAATAAAAATTAAAAATAATAATAAAAAATTAAAAATAATAATAAAAAAATTAAAAATAATAATAAAAAAATTAAAAATAATAATAATAATAATAATAATAATAATAAAAATAAAGGAAGCACATGGACGGAATATAATTCTCATCCCCCCCTTTCTTGAATTTCACTAGCCTCGCCCTGACATTGTCAGGTTGAGCTAGTTACGTGGTCCCTAGTTGGCCAAATTCGATAAAAGGAAGGAAAGGAAGCACATTAACGTAAGGAAAAATAAAAAAAAAAGTTAGAAAAATTAGGAATAAAAAACCCCACGCGGACATTGGAAAAAAAAAAAAAAAAGATTTGAGAGGAAAAAAAAAATTAAAACAATAGAGGCCTGTACAGATTCGAATCGACAGCCTCCAGCATATGAGTTCGAGACGTTACCTATCATGCTATAGCTGAAAACTGAAATGAGATGGTTGCATTTCTAACATTTAAGCTAATAGCGAAATCCAATGAAAACAATGCCAAATATCTCGAACATGGGAGGGGTATTGGTCCCTGAAAATATCCTATTCCTACGTTGTTTGGGCCTCTGAACACGATGGTGAAGTTCGTTTGTCGATGCTACCTTCCGCTCGGGAGTTGTTAGGGGAGGACAAACACGAACGAACGGACGGACAGGACAAACGCAATAGCTAACCGATTTGGGTCGCTATCACAATAGCTCCCAAATGCGTCGCTAAAAATTTAATTTTGGCTCTTGAATGAGTTTCTAGCTACTGTTGGTATTTCACTAGTCCTGTGGCATCAACACGTGGATTATTATTCACAATATAAAAGTCCACTGGTTTTTTACTCAAAGTCATTCACAAGTTCTTAAGCTACAATCAGATTCTCTATTGCGTCGCAGAATCCATTTCCATATCAAAACGTTTCACATATTTTCAGCTTTGCTTCGATAACAGTTTCTTGAGACAGCTTTTAAGTTCAGCAATGACTTTGAAATCTACTTTCTTTCTTTTATTAGACTATTAGGCGTATTAATGTCTTTTTTTAATACACCCACTTTCTAAAATTATGGACATCTAATAAAAAGAAAGCATACTCTGTTAGACATCTAACAATTTTCTAAAGAAATTGAAAATTAACTGTAGACCAAACCTATAAGTGTGCATTTTTTATACAAAGGCAGGAATCCTTCCTTTCTCCCGAATTATTTTAGAAGTTTTAAAAGTTTAGAAGTAGAGGTTTTTATGACGTGACTTTAGATACAACTACTGCAAAGAAAGAACCTTCAAGAACCTTGTTAACCATCATTAGCAGAAAGACCATTAATGGAATACATCATCTTTTAAACAATAAGTTTCTTAATCTGGTGTATTCTAATTAAATTGGTAATTTAAATAATTACAAGTGGTGCGAGATTGTTAGTGAATAGAAGAGAAAGGAACAATAAATACGAAAGAAACGGAGGAAAGAAAACGAGAAAGAATAAGTGGTTAGCGATTTTTAATGATGTTGTAATTATTTGTCAAAGTTTTCGATTGA
Organism: Thereuonema tuberculata; assembly: GCA_023159025.1. Lineage (NCBI taxonomy): Eukaryota > Metazoa > Arthropoda > Chilopoda > Scutigeromorpha > Scutigeridae > Thereuonema > Thereuonema tuberculata. The sequence continues at coordinate 48,581,699 of JAFIDM010000179.1, forward strand.
ACAATTTAAATAGGGGGTGGGTGGGGGTCACTTAGAGACGACTCTTCCTTTTCCTTCCTCGTCTTTTGAGTGAGGTGCAAAAAGTAGAAATTAGCTTAATTATGGAAGACAATGGGTGAACGCAAGTGCTATGACGTCAGCAAGCGTCTCTATAATGGCAGCCACATAGAAATTACCACAATTAAAAAAGAGGAAAAAGATACTTTTCAAGGTTTAGGTTAGAATACGATGGATTAAGCTTATTAGATTAGCATAGAAGGAGCGAAATTAAGAAATATAAGAAAGAAAGAAAAAAACCTCATCGATTTACATTTGCATAAAAAAAAAAATCCTTCATAAAAGCAGGAAAAAAAAAGGGAACTGGAGAAGCAAAATATCGTGAAGAAAATTAATGATTTATGCGGAGGTTTAGTGAATTTTAGACGCTTCTACTGTAGAAGACACGAATGCTATAGGCTTATAACAAAGCTTTTTTTTAACAAAATGCGAGTTTGTTTTTTTTTTATGAAAGTTAATTATAAATACTAAATAAATAAATAAATAAATAAATAAATAAATAAATAAATAAATAAATAAATGCCTCCTGTAAATCGTCTCTTTTGTAAATATTTCAAATCCCATCCACTTCCTTTAGTGCTAGTAATTTTTAAAATCTGTTTTAATGATTTCAGTTATTGAACTAAATTTTTAAAAAAATTAAAACAACCAACTGGATTGACTATATTTAACACTATTGATAGTCTAATAGTCACTATGAAGATAGAGATGTAAAACAATATTCTAGCGGAAGTAAATATATATAAGTAGCATTGAATAAAATTTCATTAATAGTCTATAATAATAATAATAACGAGGTGAAAGTTACAGATACTTTTTCCTCAATAAATTCTTATGATGATTACGACTATTCAATTCAAGGGTCATAACTTTGTGAACTTGTTCATTAAGAATGAGTTCCACGTGCATCCTTTGAGTCTCACGACCCTCGTTCCAGCCGTCAAAAATTCTTCTAATGTGAATGCACAGTACAGTTCTTTTGAAATAGTCTCCTCAGCTGAGATAAAACAGAAACAGTAACAAAATATATTTTTATATTAATTAGTCCTTGAACGAAATTGATATAACAGTTCATATATTGAATACGTGCAATTAAAAAAATGTTACTATTGGAAAAAAAAAAATATCACTACTATTTTGTCATAGTAAAAATAACAACGCTATTACATATTTAATGTTTGATATCAAAGTTACTATATGTACAGTTTGAATATGAGAAATAAGAGTTTTCATGAGCATAAGAAAACAATTTTTCAGCTTTCTATGGTATTTTCAGCGTCCTCCGTTTCTTGTAGTTAAATTTGTTTCGAATAATAAAAAAAATAATCAGGTTTTTAATTCGGAAATGACCACAATTAAAACATCGTAAAGGAATGCAATATTTACTTCACTTTTTCAGAAAAAAAATCAAAATCATCCATTTCAAAACCGAAACTCAGTTCTGATCATTTATATAAATAAAAATGTAAATGTTCCCTTTGTTCAAAATCTTAAATCTCCGAAAGTTCTTCACCGATTGCTTTGAAAATGTGATACAACGTTGCATTCGAATACGCGCGTGTTTTTTATACCTATTATATAGATGTCACATCTGTGACAGGTAAAAAAAAGTTTTTTTTTTGACAACCCCAGGTGTTTGGCTCCAACCCGCAATATACCTGAGTTAAGCGGAGAAGCTATAACGGGCTGGGAAGTCGTATATTCTCCGATCTCGGTATTAATTTGCTAAATAAATAAAAGTTTTTGTTTTTAATGTTATATATGCAAGGGTTCCGGAGCGAAGCGACGGTACCCGACTAGTTAAAAAAACATCTTTTATTTCTTTAATCGTAAATTTACTGTGAAGTTTAATCCCATCATATCTCTATTCTAATTGGCTGAAACTGTCACGTATATTTGCATAACCTATATCAACCTTTCGGTTATTTATTTATTTTATTTTTTTTCAAATTTTCAATAAATCTTAAAGACCAAGAGCCGTAAGCTCTATCTGTAAAACTGTTTTTGTTTAACAGTCGCAGAAGTTTGATCATCCTTCGGAGATCCAGGGTTGCCACCCTCTGGACAGTTCGACAATGCTCCTTAATAATAAGTTGCGTTCAGACAGACTTTTCAATCATAAACCGTCTCTTTTTGGATCGTAATAACATCTTTCAAACATATTCGAAAGTTAGAAATAATAAAAATAATAAGGAACTCCACTTTTAAGTACGCGTTTGATGAAGAGCAATCACAGTTCGAAACCGTCATTGTCACACTAATTAAATGTTTACTAAATGCATGCTGACTTATTATATTATTGCATTTAGTCCATTTTTAAATATTGACGAGGAGTAATTTAAAATTCAAGTCATATATTCATATGCTTATATAGTTTTCTATTTATTAATTCGTTATCTCGCAGACAGTTCTTTTGGCGTTTTATTCGTGTCATACAAACTCGATACATCATCCGTGTTTTTCAATGTTTCTATCCGGTGCTGAGCGACTCCATTTAACCCGGATCACAATGCGTCTAAACAACCTAATTCAAAATGAATGTGTTTGATATCAAAGGCAACTACTATGGTTTCTTTTTTTTTATTTTATTTTTTACTTTATACAATTTATAAAAGTTAGTGTTTACTGGATTGGACAAAAAAATAAGCTATTTGTAAAAAACCACTGAGATGTGTTTTGATGTAAAGACTGGCCTCTAAAAGGTTAATTTTTGAAATATTATAATATTTAGTCAACAGATTTTTACAAGACAGAATTAAGTAAACTTATAATTAATTTAAATACAATAATATTCTTGGGACAATGAAAATTCCTCGTCAACAGCAATAACAGCAATTGGAAGAAATGGTTTTGATTAATCTACTTTACAAAGAAAATTGGGCTCATAAGATCTAGCGATATGTGTGTGTGTGTGTGGTATGGTATCTATGAGTAATTTCTGAACCAGTAAGTGGATCTTTTTGAGACTTGATAGATATATTTACGAAAACGAAACTATCTAATTTCGTACTTAAAAAGTTTTTCCTGATGGGGCCCTGTAAGCCTACGCGCGCATCTGCAGGATGAGCAACCAAAACCACAGAAATGCGAAAGGAAAAAGGGAAGAAGTTAATTACCGGACCCGGAGGGGTCTTCACTTGACTCCCAAAATGAAACCGAATCCATTTCTGTGTGTTGATTAAAAAGTCCAGGACAAAACCACACACAATAGAAGCAATCAGCATACTGCTGGAGGCATGCAATAAAGGGGGGGATTTCCCCTCTCATTCCTATGGTTTTGGTTGCTCATCCAGCAGATGCGCGCATAGGCTAATGAAACTTGAAAGTGCCAAAAAAATTCCTTAGAAAAACAAAACAACGACTAATTATCGACATGTAACAACTTATATTTTATTCAAACCATTAATAAACCACTATCATTTGATCGTAGTTTGGTACAATTAAAATTATTGGATTTTATGCAACTTCAGTTAGAGTTTTCGGATGTCATTAGTTTTCAGTAAAATTTGAAGATAGCATTAGTATTAGGCAAATGTAATTTACAAATGCACGGAGACTTTTGTATTTTTTTTTTATTTTTTTTTGATGAAATAATAATTTGCTGTTTTAAACATTCAATCCCATTCTCTTTAGAATGGTAAGACGATACCAATAATTCGTTGAGGGTGCTTCTGAAAATTTAACAAGAGATACGAATCCTTATGGTCATGTGACTGGCAATCTGGACTTCTCAATGAGCAGAAAAAAAAAAAAAAAAGTATTTATTCCTGTGACGATGGAGAAACGAAATAGGAAAACAGGAAAAATTGTCGGTAAGGAATGAACAAGCAGAGAATGCGACGACGAAGTCTTTGAGGTCATATGAATATACATCGCTTGTTGCGTTACGGTCTTCAGCCTTGGAAAAAAACCTTGAAAAGAAGAGGGAAGAAATCGCGCCTTCCGCGGTACCCGGGGACTTGTTGATAAGTGGATGGATAAACGAATGGATTATTGGAAGAAATAATTTCTATCTATAGACTGGCTTTAGTAGATATTTCTTTTATTTAATTGACATTACTTTTTTTTTAATTTTTATTTTTAAAAAAGAAATGAATAACATTAATATACGCAGTAATTGGTTTAATTATGTTCTGCTCTAATGAAGAGAAATGGGAAAATACTCAAGGCTAATAACAAAACAAAAGAGTGAAAAATTTACTCACGTTTTCGTAAACATACATTGACTAAAATTAGAACTGTATTTTATGATGAATTAAAAAAAAAATAATGTATTTTTTAGAATAACAATTACATGAACGGCGTCTAACAAAGAAATGATGAAAATGCATAAGAATTGGTTAATGGTTGATTCCTTTTATTGTTTTTACATTTTTTTCAGGAAAGAAATAACAATAACTGTAATAATAACTTTTAATACTTAAAAATCATAAACTTAAATAATAACGCGACCCTGAAATGGCAGTAAACATGTCTTTTAAAAGCTTCGCAATCTTTATTATTAATTCTTTAATTTTTGTGAAGTACAATGTACTTGTCATTTTTTTTTTCTTTTCTTTTTATTCCTCAATTTTTCAACATTTAAAACATAGAACGCGGAAACGAATCGAAGGCGAATTTGCAAAATAAAAAACGTTCTGAGTAAACATTAAACAGTAATAAATGCTTCGTAACTGAAACTGTTGTTTTGTTTTCTGTTTTTTTCCAAACCTTTCTTCTATTTAGGAACTCCAAATATAATTGATCTTATTCCGAAGAACCTCTTCCTGACCAAACATTTTTCAGATAAAAAGAAAAGTTAATAGAAGATATTGCTATTCAATTTATTTCTTTATTTCACGAATATTCACTAACAATCATTTACAGAATATTAAAGGAAATGGGGAAACTGTTTTTAAGATTTTAAATAATTAAAAATATTTGCTTTTGCTGTTCATTCAAAATTTGACATTCTTTTGGCAATTATAACAATTAAATTATTAAAGACTTATTTATTCTTATTAAGATCTTGCAACAAAGATTATAGTCTATTCCTAGGAATATGAGATACGAGAACTGAACTGTGATTGAAAGAAAGGCTTCCAATGTTCTAACTGTAAGCTATGCTGTCCGCTTTATTTGTTTAAGTTGCAAATAGATGAACTGAGAGTTGAAAACGCCTCGTTGTAAAGGCGAAACCGATCTTTGTATTTTTAATCTTTTATTTCAGTGTTACGGCGACTTTTCATTTTACTTATATCGCACACGTTAAACCTCAAGAAGAGATAGCACAGAAGATATAGGCACCCGCGATTCTCGACACACAATACTGAAGTTGGAAGGACAGTCTGAAGTTAATTCGTATTGGTTAAAGTAATAAAATAAATCAAAATTTTAAAATCAACTACAACATAGTAATTAATATGACAAAATATTTCTTTAGGATGATTTAGAATTCATAAATTTAATTTAAGAAAATCAGATATTTGTAGGCTTTACATGATAAATGTCGATATATTTTTACTTCTTCATATTCTATGTTTAATAAGTAAATTATGTAATAAGTAAATTCAATAAATGAAATATAATGCCCAATGGAACCCAACACCGACAATATAATTAAATGGAGCAAAAGTGTTTAACTGAATTCATATCGCATTTTTCTTACGATAACAGTGATAGTGATAGAATAATAACCATTTAAGTTAGGAGGGAGGAAATTAGGTCGGAAACCTTTTCATTTCAAACTGATAATATTCTGAAAAACAATTTAATTGTCTGAAAATCATTAAAAACAGATTATAATTTCAGGCTTGAAAATGGTTTCATTCGGCCACAATTCAGATATTTTAGTGTATTGGGTTGGCAAAAAAAGTTCGTTCGGTTTTTAAGTAAAAATAAAAGACACATTTTTCATTGTCACCAATAATTTTATTGAACAACGTCTTCAGTGATTTCAAAGAATGTCTTCAAAGATGTGTGAAGGTGTTCCACCACCTTCTGTCATCTTTCAGACAACTTCGTAATTCCATCTTTCCAAAACTTTTTTTTATCTTTTTGAGCAAAAAAATGTTCCAGGTGCCTTTGGTGTCTTCCAGGGAAATGAAATTTTTCCATTTTAACAGAATTTTGTAAAGACCGAAATAAATGGAAATCCGAAGGTGCAATGTCTGGTGAGTAAGGCGGATGAATTTGAATTTCCCAGCCAAGCTGTAACAGTTTTAGCTGGTCATCAAAGAAACATGTGATCTTGCATGATTATTGTCTTCCATCTTCAATATTAAATTGGCCACAGAAAATTCACCAATTTTGATCAGTTTTTGTTTTAAATGCATGCTGATATCACAGCTGTCACAATAGAATCTAACAAAATGGTGTCGAATGACGTTAAGGACACCTAAGCGCTACTAGAGGCAACGTACGTAAAAAAAAAACAAAACCGAACGAACTTTTTGGCTACCCCAATATAACAAAAACATCAAACTTATTTATTCTCATGTCGCTGAAGTAGATGCTTTACATCTGAAGGCCGATAAAATTAGTTATTATTGAAAAGTTTCCTAAAGCTGATATTTCAAAAATTAAAGCAAGTTATTAAAATACATGTGGGCCCGGTAGTCGAGTGATCAGGGCGCTTGGGATATAAATTTTCTAATCTTTCTATTTAAATTATTCAAATTACCATGATTATAGATAATTAACCTTATAACCATACAACAACTACTAAATTTAATAATTGAATAAAAGTAAATTACAATGTATACAACTCCTCTAATCCATTGAATATCTTTTTAGAAACTATAATCTAAACCGAAAATTTAATAACAGCAAACGGAAGGCGTCTGTTAGTCTGACCGTCTATTCACAGCAATGACAGTGCAGTTTATTCGTAACTTCAGATTAAAAAAGAATAATTGCAGTTTAAAATCAGCAGGCGCACTTCCATAAAGCCCTGGCTTAAATACTGAAAAACTAGATGAAAAGGCTTAAAACAATTATAGTATTTTTTTTTAACTGATACAGACGCCATTATTCTGTTTGTAAAAACTATTTATCAGATGAATAGCACAATGAAGAGGGCAGATAAAGTAACCCTGATATTTTAATTATCTACTGGTATTTAGTTTTCATGGTTTATTTTTATAAGTAATACAAGAAAAAGTAAAAAAAAAAAAAAGTGTTAGCAACTGAAACAGTCTTCTCTGTTGCAGAGTAACTAAAAGTGGAACAAGTCACAATTTTGATAAAATGCAGAAAGTACGGATATTCCCTAGAATTTGCATTTCATTGTTAAGTCACACACGGCTCATAATGTAGAGATATTCATTTTAAACTAGAATCGTATGCAGACTGTTTACGTTCTTTCTATTTCGAATTATTATTCGAGTAATCAGCAAAGCTTATGATTTTTTGTTCTGTTAATTTTTTTGTAAGTTACTAAGAACATTTTTTTAGTAAAACGTTTTTCTTAAATACTTTAGTTTTATAACTGATATATACATATATATATTAATAAAGAGGGTTTCATAAAAAAAAATAAAAAAAATAAAGAAAAAAAAATAAAGAAAACCATAAATTAGATAAAGAGATATTTAAGATATATGTATGTATATAAGAGATTACAGATAAAATTATGTAACTAAGGCAAAAAGCCAGTAAACAAACCACTTTAGTTTCAGGTTTTGATGTTTATGTGTGTAAATATGATTTAACGGACAGTTATAATTACTACAAATGGAAATGAAAAATAAATGACTTTCAATGTTAATCATCTTGAAGTTAAGTCCATAGAGAAATGGTGTAAGCTAAGAAGTTTCAATAGAATCTGATTCCCTAATTATGGTGACCACTTGGGGAAAAAAGCACGGTTCGTATTCATGAAAGATAATATTACACAGAATTGAAGCAACGATCTAATAACTAAAAGGATTGAAATAATAGTAAAAGTTCCAGATGAAAGTTAAAAATAGTTAATTGACTTATGCTACAAAACTTTTCTATTTAAAGTATTTTTTTTTTAATTTAAAAAATTAACAATCCCGAATTACTTTCTTGATTTAGTTTTTTTTTTTTTTTAATTAAGATTTTTTTTTTTTTTTTAACATTTGTCGTCTTTGAAAATTCTGAATTTCAATCATTTTTGATTTTCTGAATTAAATAAATTAATTCTAAGTATTTGATTGTGAAAAATGATGAAGATGACTCTGGTAAGTATCATAATTAAGAACAACAGCGATGTTTGTGATTTGAGTTTACTGTAAAAATTACAGATGATGTCACAGTCCAGTACTACAAGGTGACGAAAAGAAAGTGGAAAGTTGCCTATGACTCCTCAATGTAAACTAGTTCGTTTCCCATGAAAGTGCTATAGCAGTGAATTGTTGCGCTATCGGTGATTTTTCGCTACTTACTCGTTATTCACTGGTCGTGACCTTAGACCACGCATCTCAAACAGCAGCTAATGAGGGTTATTTTTCTCATTCACTCGTAGCAAAACTGATTGGACTGCCAGGAAAATTACTTCCGGCAGAGAACGGCAAAGGCTAATGCCAGCCATGAAGCGCTCTGGCAAGGCTCAGCTCTTTGACGCCAAAACAGGCACTGATTCAGGGAAAAACTCGCTTTTACGAAAGAATTATTTGTAACGACGGTCGTTGAGCCATCAATCGTGTCTCAAGGCGAACCCTCTTAGAAACAATGGTATAACTTATTGGAATTCGATTCCCTAAATTAGTTCAAACCTCAAACTGAATATTAAGGTAAATGAAAATAAAGTAAACATACTTCTTCAAAAACAAATTATTTAATATACCAAGGTCATACTGAGACATTATCAAGATCTCTAGTAATTTGGAGTTAAGCATTATTTGAAATTTTATTGATTTAAAAATTCAATTATTTAACTTTGACAAATCAAAAAAGAAACTAAAGAAATAAATAAAATAAGGTAAAATAAAAATGTAAAACTATGTGAAACAATAAGCAACTTTTTTTTTTAATATAAAAAATCAGATTGATTTGAAAAATTTTGAATCGATTGAGTATAGGCCTACTTTTTGAACCAGAAACTGAGTTTTTTCCAACAAGGACATGCTTACCTTAGTTCATTTTGTAAAACCATTAATATGATCGCTAATTTTAAATCTAATATCAAGATAGTTGATTTAATCGTTTAGGAGGAGATCAATTGAGTCCACATTCCTCCGCCATTAAAATTATCCCATTAAAAACTCAAAAATATAAAGAAATAACGAAAACATTCTGATAAAATTGCTTTAAACCTTTCAGCACTTATTTGAAGGGAATCAGATGATAATCACCTACAGTGCCTTGTCTTTACTGCAAGGTAACAATAGAAACAAAGGATTTGATGAAATTTGGAATGGGAACTTTATATCAACCGAACTCCACTGTAGTTTCACATTTTTCTCTACAGTTTCGTATATTTTACTTTATGAACAAAGTAACATTTTCCGTTCATTTTATCTAATATTTTTCATTTATAAACACATCAATATAAATAAAAATCCAGAATTTGTGAGAAAGTAACAATATTTTTTTTTTTTTTTTTTTAGTTCAAATAATAATAAAAACAATACGTAATGTCTGCATTAGAATGGATCGAAAGGTTTCTGAATGTAGTAAATTTATATCTCACTATATGAATCAAAAGTAATTGTCATTGTCGTATGATAGTAAATTAAGAGATAAACAGCGATCAACCACATTTTTACATGGATTCACTGTTAAGTTGGTATCTGTAAGATTATTCTTTATTATTATTTTCTTTATTATTGATTGGTTCATTCAATATAAATATCATCGTATTACTGGATGGACGTTTGACTTTAGTGCGCATGACTGAGGGTGGACGTCGCGGAGGCTTATTCATGCCTTCCATCCAGAGCAGGAGTGGGGAAGTGAATAGAATCCTCATCTTCTCTTGGCTATTACGGGAAAAGAAGAAAGGCATAAACTACAATCGGAATTTGCATCTGTGGTCAACTTAAACTCTGATAATTTCCGTCACATAAACTAGATCGGTTCCCTCGCGCGCATTAGTTTCTCTATGCAGTCCAAAGGTTAGTAGAGCTACTTTTGTCACTCATTTCACTTCTTCGTCTACGCAGCAAGCGGATTTACGTTTACACAACGAAGAAACCTACCTAATATATTAACATGCAGCATTTCCTGTTGCAAAAGTGCGAAAATGAAGTAGTCAGAAAATGAAATATTCGAATTTAAATTATTTTTCTTTTTTTTTTTTTTATCTTAATCAATATTAATGCTAAATGTTTAGAATGAATACCGCCTTAGAAGAATGGGAAACCCGTTGGTAAAAATTATATAAACGTGTAAAAACAGAGAATTTTTCTTTAGAATCATTCTAG
>JAFIDM010000179.1:48592225-48615413 GCA_023159025.1 Thereuonema tuberculata
TTTTTTTTTTTTGGTTGAACAGATCCATGGGGTGTCTACCCCCCGAAAATATATTCTGTACACGCCACTGATTCTAGTTACATATAGACTATAGAGATTGACCTTAAGTTAAGAGTTCATTTTACTCGATAAATAGCGGTAAATAATCTTAGATGTAAGAATCCAAATATTCGTCCTAACAAAGTAAAAATAACTCCCATTTTCTCCATGAATTTTAAACCTACACACGTCAAATATCAAAAGAATAACTTAGCTAAACGATTTTAAGATATAGGGATGTAGCTATTCAAGAAAACATAGGCCTATATTTTCTTTTTTAGAATTTTAATTGTTTTATGTCTGTTTTAATAGAGTTACTGATAATCGATACTAAAAATCAAGCTGTTGGGTGCTGGTATTTTAAATAGGTAAAATAAAATAAACATAGAACTGCTAAAAACGACATTTTTTTTTTTATTAATTTATACTTTTAATTCCCAGCAAAAATAAAATCTCTTCGTCCTTATTCTGCATATAATCAGTTGACAGAGTACAGGTAGACGAATGGGACATGTATTTATATATGTGAATTGAGGAAGAGATTATTAAGGACATCCGAACAGCTTACATAAACTAAGGATATACCTGTGATTTGCGTGTCATCTCAATGAATGCTGCCTTTGTATTATTACTGTCACGGTATATCAGCGCAGGGTACAATGGATGCCAAAAGATAGCCATTATTTTCGGAAAAATTTCAATCTGATCACAATCAATTTTTTTTTCTTTATAATTTCCTTCATTTGAGAGTTACAGGAAATGGAGTCATGAAAAAAAATTTTTTTTTTTAAAAAAAGCAGTAAAAATAGTTATAAAAAAACGTTGTTATGTGAATATTCTATGAATTTAAATAAAAATATTTTTTTTCTTAAAAATTTCGAAATTTACTTATTTATTTATTATTTAAAATAGGAAATGCAGTAGAGTAGAATGTAGTGTAGTGTAATCATTCCACATTCCAAACATACAAATTTAATTCATACTTGAAAATAATGAAACTTTAAATTTTGAAGAAAACAAATTCTATTAACTACTCGATAAATGTATGATGCGTAAATGCAGTCTAATAATTAAAATATTTGTAATAAATGAATTGTATAAATATGATAAAATTTACAAATTACATTAAAAAAAAAGATTGGAAAAAGTTTTTTTTTTTTTTTTTTTTTATGAATTAAAATATTCTAGTTTAATTTTATAGTTTTTTATTTATTTATTTATTTACTTATTTATTTCTTTTTTTTTTTTGTATTCTAATTCAATACTACACAAATGTAAATTTATAAGAAATTAAATAACATTATTTAATGTTATGACTTTGTAGTTTTATTTATTTATTTTCATTCTCCTTTTCTTCATAATTCTTAACGGTTCCATCATCACCATCAGTATTGGCAAATCAGAGTTTTATGAAGTCAAAGCAAATGGAACATTTCCCAGTGTTCTTTGGACCCTAGCTGCAGTTCATATCACTTGTAACTAATCTAAAAGATAGACTGTTTCCTAAGCAATTGCATCTTACAAATAAGCACTTGAAAGTGTATGTACTGTCCGTTTAGAAGATAACAAGCCATCGAGGATCTCTCGTTTCTTTATTATATTGGAGGCAAAAATTTTGATTTCGTACAATTTGATTCAGTAAAATTCTTTTTCTTTTCTTTTTTTTTTTTTACATTTCGAAAAATCGACTCTTGATTTCGTATGAGTCGATTTTTCGAAATTAAAAAAAAAAAAGAAAAGAAAAAGAACTTGCTTGTATTTCACTGAAAACAAAAATTTATTCTATTTGCCGAATATTTGGGATAAATCATGACTTTTCTTGACTTTTATATTTTTTTTTTCTTTTTCTTCAGAATTCCTAGACTCCTCCAAACAGAATTCTGGCAGTCGCCATTTTCGATAGGAAAAAAAGTTTAGTGTTTAAATAGCCTTAAAACCAGTTTGTTCGAAGTCTCAGAATTTTTTTTTCTTTGAAAATTAATAATTTTCTTTTAGATTACAATAAAACTTCAACAAAATCGCTTATCTAAAAATCAAGTATTTTTTTTTTTTTAGATAACTTCTGTTATAAGCTACGATTATAATATAAATAGAAGCTCTTCTATGTAACACTTTTGTACGTAGACTAAAATAAAATAGTAGCTGTTGCACGCACTCACGGAGGGAAACACTGGCTGAGGACGCCTACAGAGGCAGAAACGGCCGTCCCAGTTTCCGTCCGTGATAGCTCAAATATTTTATTATTGTGCATTTTTTATTTACATTTTTTAACTTAATTTTTACATATTAAACTTTATTTCTAAAATAAATATCGTAACAAAATTTTATCTTTTATCCTAAATTTAGACAACAATAAATTTAAGAATAACTTTAACTGATTTTAATTAAAACGTATTCGAGTTTAAACACTTTTTTAATTACTTATATTTAAGGGCTTAATTAATTATACATTACTTGATATCGTTATACAATGATTTAATTTATTAATTGAAAAATTGAATTATTCTGTTCAAAAAATACAAATTAGCATTTTAAAAAAATCTTTAATATTCCGATTGAAGTTGTTGTTGCTCTTTAAATTTATTAAATGATAACTTTTTTATTATTCTATCTAATAAATACACTCGATTAGCACTAATTCGTATCGAGGTCGTAAGGATGTTTACGGCAACACACAAAATGAGCTCAAAACCAAACTGTCACGATTCAAAGAAAGCAAAATAAAAATTAACATTTATTCAAAATTTTCAGTGACTATGCATAGCATACACATTTTATACTCTATTTTTATTGTTAAAATATTGTTAAGTGATAAAAACAAAAACAAATGCAAGGCTAATTTCCATAGGTTCTTTCACTTCTCAAGTTGACTAATTATTAATTTCTAAGTCTAGATAAAATTTCGATATCAAAAAATACTGCACTTTACATTAATGTTATATTTATTTAATTCGACGTTTAAATAATTAAGGCGCGTAAATATTTTAGTTATTGTCATCCTTCTTGCTTTATAACCAACGCACTGAATATATTAGAAATTCTCAGACAAATCAACAGTTGTTGTTTAGTGTTTCCTAAGCAAAAATCGATGTGACAGCAACTGAGCTTGATTTATCAGAAAATAATATTTGAATTTAGAATTCACTGTAAAGCAATCGTTTACTTTAAACTAACATTTTCTACTTCGTAAATTAACTTTTCTTGTAATCAAAAAGACGAACATAGTTTGTTTGTTTTTTTATTATTATTTTCTACAATGATTCCTATTTATACAACCTTGATTTATCATTTCTTATAACTACTCTATTTAAATACTCCCCTAAGACTGAACTTACTTACATGACCTCGTCTAAGCAAGTATCGACATTCAATGCCCCCTAGATGGTCTGTTGCCCTTCCCATTTCAATTTCTAAAAATGAGATGCTGAAAGATTTTAAAGAACCGTAAGGACTTTATGTTTAGATATTTTTAAAATATAACTGTATACTTCATTATTTTTATTATTAATCTATATTATTAGTCTATTATTATTATGTCAAGTTTCAAATTTTGGGTTTCCCCAGCAAAGACAAAATGGCGGGTCAAGTACCAAAGCACATATTGTCAAGTGTAAAGAAGGAGGGTTAGGGATGTGTGGATGTGTCCATACATTTGTTTAACTATGCGTATTGTGTTATTATTATTATTAATATTTATTTTTAGTATACAAAAATATTATTCTCTTTATCCGTGTACTTGTTTTATCAGGCTGGACAGAAACCTTAAAATTTGGTACTATGTTTATTTAGGTCCAATTTAAATCATAAGCTCGATTATTTTGGACTCAGACGCTCCATCCCTCAAATTTGACCTTCTCCCATTACTGCTTGTTCAGTCTAACAATGACTAAATAATTGTTACTTATACTTTAATCTGTGTTTTAATCTTTTTGTTATTTATATCAAACTTTCAAGCACCCGCTGACAAGAAACTCATATTTTCTAAAAAGAATAATAATTTCCATATTTTAACTTATAATTTTAGATTATTATTAATACTACTTCTAAAAGCTGCCATTGATGTATGATTCGAAGGGCTTTTACAACTTGTTAATGATTTTGATCTCTTTTTCGGATGAGACAGTAAATGTAAGTGTCATTATATAGCATTTCTCAAAATGCTTGATGTCTTCCCATGCATTATTCTTTTAATCATAGGGTCTTGAATTTAACTTTGTAAACTACGAATCGGGCAAAATCTCAAACATGGAATAGTTTGAGTTTAACAGTTTAATATACATGGGATAGTGAACTTGGCTTTTTCCAACCTAGTTCACTGATCGAGAAGAATCTTGATTGTTTACCCAACTGTGTGAATTTACAGTTAACTCTGCAGGAATCCGAACACTTTTAGTTAAAAATATTGGCTATTTGGTTTCAGCTCTGGAGGTAAAAGTAGGAGAAACTTGTCTATATTGTTTGGTTTGAAAAGACTGAACAATATTTCAGTTTTCAGCAAAGAGTACCACTCTTCATCTTGGCCAGAAAGTGCTGGTCATTAAACACTTTTAATTAAAGCAAACAAAGAGTAGTAAATAAAAAAATCGATAAAATAATACTGTTCGTAAAGTAAACAATAAGTAAAATGTAATTAAATACTAATAAATTGATCCCAGAGTTCGTTTGAAAACTGCTTTTGGTGTGCACCTACACTTCTTCATCTTTTCCCATAATTGTTATATTTGTTTTACCCAGTTTATTTGGATTAATTCGTCGTATGGATCATTATGATCAAACATCGTAACACAACAAGGTAGAGCTTTAATCAAACACAATTTAAGTTTTATTGGTACTTTTCGAACTATATGGCAGGCTTCTATGATTACATACTGTAAATTAGTAATATTATTTTTTCATATTTCCAGATTTTTTAGAACGTCTGTGAGATAATATGGAATTAGTCAAAGAGTGAAGGATAAAAAAATTAGGATGACAATTATGATAACAATTAGGATAAAAAAAATTATTATTATTTTATTAATTAATTTCAAATTCATATCATTTTTTTAAACTTAAAATATTATTATAATAAATGTAGCTATTTTGTTTTCAATATGCAGGATAGAAAACATAAAACTTTAGTTTCGACTATAAAAATTTTTTACATAAAAAAATTACTGCTTATCAGTTCGTGAAACAATTCAAATAATTCAGATTTAATTTTTTTTTCTTGTGACTTGGAAAACCTGATTTAACCAAAATACCATCTCGCCTCAGTTGACCCTTAAACACTACTTCTTACTCACCCCGTATTTAAAGGCGCTGAAGGGTTGAAAGAGCCAGTTCTTTCTTTTTTTTTTTTAGGGGACTGAGGAAAAAAAAAATCAAAGAGAATCTCAAGTTACAGAAAAAAATGAAAACTTTGAAAATTATGCAGAAAATTGTGGTACTTTTTTTCTCTAAAGATTACATGTCACAAATGACTGAAGAATACTCTAAAAAGACTAGAATTCCAAGAAAAAAAGTCTCTCAATTCTGGGGAATATTACCGAGAAGAAAAAGTTAACGTTGTATTTTGAAAAATTCATAAAAATAGAATCTACTGATTTATTTATTTTTAAGATTAACATAACAAAAAAGTATTAAATCTAAAATTCAAATAATAGTTTAGTAAATACAAGTTAATAACTAACTAATTTTCCTGAAAAAGTTTGTTTCTCAGATAAAATGTTTTGTGTTTGATTGAAAAATATTAGCAAATACATTTTTTGTAGCATTAAAATTTCGAGTTTAAAATAATAAAAAATAAAATTATTATTCAACAAGTGAACATAGTAAGAATGCTAATGTGGTTGAATTTATTCTTTCGTTCTCTATATTTCTTTTTTAAAATATTTAATTCAGAAATACAGATATTTTATTTATTTCATTAATTCTGTATTCAAATTAAATCGTCCACATCGTCACACTTTCTTATATAAAAAAATATGTCTATGATGTCTATTTGTCTCAGCGTAACAGTGAAGGTTTTTTTGCGTAGTATTGTAACAAAGCATGCTTCAGTCAGACACTCTATATCATATCTGAGACCAATGTTAGTTGCAGAAAAGGCATTTTTTTTTATCTTTTTTTATGTCGTAGAACACGACGGGAACTTCCCCGATAGCATTCTGAGTAATTTTCCCGAGAAGAGTGTTATTTCACTTCCGAAAAACTAACATCAAGTAACGGGGGGAGATATGTTTGATACCTTTTGAACGTATTCTTTAGTAAGTTATATTTCCGCTAGCATAATAATAGAATTCTACCGAAAAACAACGAAACAGATCATGCTAAAAATTTGGATAGGGGTATAACCCATTGGGCTTATTTGATACTAAAATTAAACTTGCTATAATATTTCAACAAAATAAACTAAATTAAATATAAACTCCAAATTCAAGCGACGTTAACTTAAAGAAAATTAGCACTGATTAGGGGAAATATATAATGAGAGAGAGAGAAGACAATAATAATAGTCTTCAATTATTAATTTACCTTGGAAAATAAAGTGTTCTAAAAATTAAACAAATGTTAAAATATTATTTTTAAAGTGAAAAAAATAATTCGTATGCACTCGTTCTCAAATACATTATTAGATATGTAGAGCAGCCATTTTTAAATTTATTTTTTAAAAATTTATATTCAATGTGTATGTAAAACATAGTTGTATGACTTTTCATGTTTATTGCCAATTACTGAATGATTTTCAAGGAACGCAGTCAAGAAGATAAAAAAAAAGTCTTCCATTGATAGAAACTGAAACGACAGTTGCCAGTTTCGATTTCAGTTCCGCTTTCTAATTATAGCGCTCTTAAAAGAAATTTGCAAGCAAATTCAAGAACAAATTTAAGCCGTTATTTTTGTAATTTTTTCCCTTTGCTTTTACCACTCTGTAAAGAAGCATGACACGGATGCACCAACAGCAGTTACACAGGTGCTGCGTCGCAACAGGTGGTTTATACACACGGACCGATTTCTTGGCGAAAGAGGCTCAGTTGTGGCGGCGCCAAGCACGCTATGGAAAAAGATGAACAAATCATGCATTGGAATACAACAACGACAGCGAATTATTAATGGAATTTTCCACCGGGGCATTTCACTTTCGGGCCATTGTTTTTTCAAGGGCACCACTTTCAAAGAATAAGCGGGAGGAAAAGCAACCAACCACAACGATCTTTTTTATAAAAAAAAAATGTACTCTTTTTTTTAAAACGCACACCAATCCACCATTTTGTTGTGAGTTCCCAAGATGAACTCATATTGAAAAGAATGAAAAAAAAATGTGAAAATCTTTTTCTTTCAGTTCTTTATCTTCAACCAACCAAGAAAAAATTTATAAAACGAAAGTTAACTTTCAACTAAAATCTAAAGTTAACTTTAAAGGCTAAAATGATTTCAGCTTCATATGATAAATATCCAAATATAAATAAATATTTTAAATATTTGTATTCGCTCTGCATTTGTTTTGTTTACAAAATAATTAAAAAAAAAAATGTTTTATCATTACAACTTACATTTGTACAAATTTATTGATACAAATTTATTATTCTATAAATAGTTACGCTATTTTAAATAATCATAACTATTTATAGAATAATAAATTTGTATCAATAAATTTGTACAAATGTAAGTTGTAATGATAAAACATTTTTTTTTTTTTAATTATTGTGTAAACAAAACAAATGCAGAGCGAATACAAATATTTTTATAATTAATTAAAACGTTGTTAATTTAAATACTTAATTAATTTCAGATTTTAAATAAATATATAATGAGGCCCATCTGGGGAAAAAAAAATCAGGGACGAATAGTCAACTTCCGCCTAGACTCGAACCCAGCTTCTTCAACAAATAGACAATTACTTAATAAAAGTATTAACTTATTATTATTTTTTTTTCTCCTTTGACAATTAAATCTACCTCAAATCGTACACTTTAGGAGATCTGGCGTGATCTTCAAAATTTGTTGGCCATTAACATGCAATACTCAAAATATCTGAATACTTTAGGAAGTTGAAACTTCACTGACATATGAATGTTATTAAACGAGAGTTAGATGTGAGTTTTAGGACCAAAAACTACAATTGTACATTATTACAGTTTCTTTGTATATTAACAAGAACCCTAATACTCCGTAATAATTCCGTTAAGTTTAATGTTATGTTTACTTTATTCACCGTATTTCTTCACCGTATCGCGGCAATTCGATTTGAAATTTGACACTTTAACTATTCCTTATTGTTAACAAATTTTTAATACTTTACCACGCTGACTACGCAACAATTAAGAGACGATCAGATACTTTTAGATTTTTGGCAAATTCGAATTATTATAAATATCTGTTATATATTTTGTTACCGATACGATAAAAACGAATAAGATAACAGCTGTATATCTGTTTCCGATTTCAATACAATATATATATTACGTAAAATATACAATCAATTTTAAAATGATTCATATTAAAAATAAAAAAATAAAAATGAAACACAGTAAAACCTGGAAATTCCCATTACGCCGTATATTTGAAAATTAAGTGATTTATATGTATATTATGAAACAATCCCCCATTACTTATAATAATAATAATAATGAATGCTTGCATTAGAAAAAAAGTTCTCTAAAATAATATTTAAAAAAAATAATAAATTCAAAACAAATTCACCGATTTTTATTTTATAAAACTTCTCTTTTAAACAGTAAAATAAAAAAGATTCTTAATTTTTTTTAACTTTAATTATATCTCTAAAATTTATATACAATAATCATGTCAAATCATACATAAACGAAAGTAAAATAACATGTTGCTGATCACTACTGTTCGGTTTTGTTTACGAGAGCCTTCAACGCTTTTGCGCATGCGTCAGGTCTCCTTCGATTTCATTAAAATAGGTATGAGAAGAAACAAAGAGGGGATGTTTACTTTTTATAGTGTTAGTTTTACTAGTAGCTGCGTTCTATATGCGCTTTTCGGGAAAGAATAAATACTACTGCAAAAATAACAGGTACTAAAAGAAAAACAAGTCTTAGGAAAGTTCCCATCTCAGCGTATCACCCCTTTGCGGCGTAGAATCGTCCGCGAGAGGTGGTTCTCGCTTTCGAAAACGAACAGTACCTAGAAATCTCCAGTTGAGTAGGTAGAAACCATTATTTTATGGAAGGGGGGAGAGGGAGATTTACTACATCCTAATTTTTTTTTTTTTATTGTATTACTTATATTTTTTTCTTCTTATTTTATTTAAATTTTTAAATTTATATTTATAGCCATTTTCTTGAAAAGTTGGACTTTCATTTTGGAACTTCATACTTCAATAAGCTTTAATATCAAAGACTAGATCTAAAGTTAAAATAGCCATTGTCGAGATCTCAGTAAAAAGATAACCAAACCAATAACTTTTTGAAAACATCTTTATTAATTTAATCTTTATTATTTTTAAGCTAAATTATAATTATTATAATATAATTTAATAATAATTCGAAAATCAACAACCATATATAAATGTAAGTATACTTGAGCGTAAAGATATGATTCTACAATCTTTAAAAGTAAATGATTTCCATATCGAGAAGTCCCATTAATAATAATATTAAGAGAAATGAGGATTGAAACTTACGACAGTTTGCTTAACGATCACCGTTCAGGAACCAATTAAGTCGTAAGAGCGAAGTCTAGAAGTTCTGATTAAGATGGCAATTATTGGTTAAGAAACGAGATGGTTTATTAGCTTGGAATAACTGCTGCCCTTAATTCATTCAAATATGTCTCTGGTAATTTTCAATTCAACGTACTCTACATCAGTTCTGTCTAGTGCATCAACGACGGCTGGTAAATAGTTAACCACAAGTAGGGAGAGGGAATTATTTCAAAAATCTCATCCGATATTTATAATCCAATCTAATGATTATTACTTAAAAATTTAAATAGACAGAACATTGTGAAATAGTTATCATTGAAAACATTAGGAAATGGATCGTTGTTAAAAATTATGGATTCATTTTAAACTGGAGCTAAATGCTTTTTAGTTTATATACTTGAATATTGGTCTAATTTTTTTATAAGAACTTTTTGGGGTTCTGTTTTATGAAGGACAAAAAAAAAATGCAAAGCTGGCAATTCCGTTAGTGACATTGTATTTAAGAATAATAGGATATATAACATGAATAAGTCATTGGTTAGAAAAAAAAGCTTCAGTTAAAAACAAAAAAATAAAATTTTTTTTTTGAGAAATATGGAGCTTTATGTATTTGATAGCTTCTTAAATACAACATCGATAAAAAATTTATAGATCACAAGCAACGACCTTTGGTTGATCTAACAACTCAATTTCTAAATTTCTATAAATCTACGTTGACTCATAGTTAACCGCTTCCTGTTATTTAGACTCCGTCCTATTATTCTAACAAGTTTCTTACTAACATCAATCTGTATTAGATTTAGAAACATTTTTATTTAATTTTTTTTTTCCCCATCTCCTTTCCTCTCCCTTCCAATAGCATTTCGAGGTTTGTTCTCGATGTAAATTTTAAACAAGCTTCGAATTTTAAAAATGTTCGAAATTTAATAATCCGAGTTTAAATAGTGGATTGACTAAAAAGAAAAAAAAAGTCTTGGAACTGAACAGTGGTGGAGCTGAGACACAACCCCTGCAGTGAACACTTCCGGGTTATTAGGGGAGGTAGGGATTGGAATGTTTCAAGTTAATCTTGCCGCATAGAAATTACGTGATGATGACAAAGAGATCAACTGCTTCCAATTAGAAATTTCGCTATTTCACAATTTTTCTGGGAATTTTCAACATCTCTTGTCAATAGACTGACAATAAGCTCTACAGCCACTGTTTTGAAGGAGTGCCACGTGGTCATAAGGAGACTTGAGGGATGGAATCTCAGTAAATCCATCATGATCATCATTCTCATCTTTAATGGCAGTTTCTAATTGACCTTCGTGAACCCCCACCCACATATTCAGCAATTCAATCATTGCCCACCCACGTCTATTTCATCTACAGAAATTAAGGATCCCAAATATATATACTGAAATTAAGATTTTTTAACTTCGTGAGAAGTTTAAAAAAATAAACTAACATTTACTTAAAAGAAAATGTCATTATACATAACATTTATACTTTTTACATAGTTGTGACATTAGCATCACAACAAAATATATTGTTTGTTACAATGTTTAAAAAAAAAAAAATAATGTTTGTGTTTTCATTTTAATTAAAAAAAAAAGAAAAAAAAAAGTTGCCACTATTGGGTTATTTTAGTGTTTTGTCTTCATATTAATAACTGTTATTCAAATATATTTGTACCGCGACAATGAATAGCACTATTTAAATTGCGAATTAACAAGTGACAGCTTTGCAGGCGAGAAGATTAGCAAGTGGACATCACTTAATATTTCCCTACTAGCTCACCTAATTACCAAATTATTCAGAACAGCAATCTAATGTAACTAAGCGAAGAAAATATTTTTTTTTTTCCAAGAACTTCCTTTATACTTCTAGATATTTTTTTTAATAAGTCTCAACATTATTTATAAAGTACCTTTTGAAAACGCTCAAGATTACTAATAATAATCAAGCTGCTAATTTAGTAAAAAAAATCTACGTTTTTAAATTAATCTGCTACTTATGTTTCATACTAATTTGTGTAAATTACTTAAATGTAATTTTTACTCAGTTTGTTTTAAAAATATCGTAGGATTACTGGTTTATTAAGTAAACTTATGTCTTGGCTATTATTTTCGTTCTGACAGCTTCTGAAATTCTTCTTACATCTTCAGTATTTTTATGTTATTAGTTATGAAATTAACTAATAACCTGAACCACTAAATAGAAAAAATAAAAGGACACTACAGTCCGTTTAAGGTTCTGTGGCTAATAAAATGAAAGATAAATTTCCGTCTAATTACGTTAGCACATCAAATATCCAAAATTCATTATTATGTTACAAGATAGCTTTCATAAATATTACCGATGTCACCAAACAAAGCAGACATTTCAATTAATTTACAACCCACGGAATTTTGTTTTCTTGTTAACTCTAAGTATTTGAATTTATTTTAAATGCATTTCTTGATTTGGATAAATAATCTATTTCTATGTTTGTTTCAAATTTAATAATTTTCAGCACAAATTAAAATTAAAGGAGCAGTCAAAAAACTTTGATTCTTTACCCAAATTTGTAAGAAACCTATTAATAAAGTGCTAATATATTTATTTCAGTATGAAGAATGCTATTATCGCAATATTTTCATTATAATAATGAGAAAAAAAGTAAACTGTACTACCGCATTTTTTTTTTATAAATTGTACTGAAAAGTTTAGAGTTTTTAAATTGAAAAAAAAGTAACCATTGTGAAATGACTTTATAACTAAACTCCTGACAGTTGACTCCTACTTTAGGACACACTGTTCTAACTATCGCTGTGTATGATAGTACTCCTCTTGGATCGTTTAGCGAACAATCATCAGATTCCCAGTCCAATGCTAGTGACACAAATCGATGGGTGGCCACCGCTTTCCCCTTCTGGTTTCTTTAACTCTTCTAAATTAAACGCTGAAGAACTTTTTACATGTTTTAGAACTGTTTTATATATATATATATATATATATAGTATCGATTCTTATGTATTAAATGTTTGTGATATATATGCATTTTAGGCTGTATGTATTTTAGGATTCATTTTCTTTCCGTTTTTGAAATTGATGTTTTAACAGTAATTTAAAATGTTGCTCCTAACGGAAATAAGGGTTTATCTTAAGACGACTTGTTTAACGACCTTCGTTAAGAACCATTTAGGTCGTAAGAACGAAGTAACTTCTCTAAATAATTGCGCTAACTAAACTGGTTATTCCGTCTATATAAATTGAGCTATAACATTTTTCCACGATGATTATACGTTCCCGTAAGACAGGAACGCAGGATGGTAATGGAATAACGTAAATTAAATGAATAATAATGATAATGAAAATAAAAAAAAAGTACTTCATGTCCTACCGATAAATCTTTCATAATACGGAAGCAGTTATGCAGTCTAAGAAATTAAAACACCACTTGAACGGAATCACGTGAGGATACCAGTTGACTACGTGAGGTTAATATCGGCATAAAATCTCAAGGGGTTTCTTGAAAAAGATTTGTAGTTTTATAAAAACAGTATTACACAAGAAAACAACTTAAATATCTCGCGGGCTTAAAAAGAAAAACAAATCAGCGAGTAATTAAAATTGCTTTCCGTGCAATACTGTTATTTTTTTAAAAAAAACTATAAATTATAAATATAAAAACTCTAAAAATTATAATAGAAAACTCCAAAAAAAAAAAAAAATCAACATGGGTGCTAATTACGAATTAATATTAAAAAACAATGAATTTTTATTATAAGAGATTATTAATAAATTTAACACTTGGTAATTCTAACTTATGGGAAACATAAAACTCGTTTAAAAATATCTTGTGAATTTGTTAAACATGAATATGAATTACTACTGAATGACGACTAACGTCTAGTATATTTTATATTGAGTAGCAGTTTTGTTGTTTTCCTTATTGTTATGGGATAAAATTCAATGACTTTCGATTGAACAACTATAAATTATGAGACTGGTTTCATGTTTATATATAAACATCAAAAATGAAAATATTTTCCAAATCCAAATCATAGAAATTTCTTGTTATATACATAATTATAATAATATTAGTAATAATGTTTCATTTTATTGTTCAACTGCGTGTTGAACAATATTACTTGCATATATTTTCAACAATAAAAAAATGCAAAAAAGCAATTGAATTTTTTTTTTTTAAGAAACTAAGAAATTAAAAAGGGTTTGAAATATAATTTAATAAGATTTCAAAGAAAAAAATACATAATGGTTAAAATTACATAAATTAATTAACAATTACAAGTTTGAATTGAATTTTTAATTTAATCTATTCAAAAAATAGGAAGTTAAACTAATTTTTTTTTATTATTTAAAAGGAAATTATATGATCTTTTTTAAATACTTAAAAAAGAAAGGTTTTATAAAAAAGTATACTTAAGTAACTTAAAAACTCAGTGTATTCTGTTAATCTTCGTTTATTATATTTTAATTAATAAGAAATGAGTGAGAAAAATGAAACTTTGTTCCCAGTTTCGATTTCCGCTCTGCTTCTAATTATAGCGTCCCCCAAAATACTGAATTTTGCTATTTCAACTATTCAAGTTTAATTCTTTCTTAACTATTCTTACAATGGGATAATAAATATATTTTTCACACTACGATGGTAAATGATTATTCTGTATTATTTTTTTATTAATACTTAAAGCAATAAAAAAGTTTAGAACAAATTGAGACTATATCGTGCAATAATAATAATAATAATAATAATAATAATAATCAATCAAATTATGTAGACTGATAAAGTGAAGTAACTTTAAAATTGCAGTTTCTGAAATATTCAAAATTAGTAGGCTATATTTAAAATTACTGTACTTTCTAAAATTATTATATTTAAAATTTCGTAAAGTTGTGATTTTTATTTTTTTAAAAACAAATTATTCGAAAACTTCATAAAACTATGATTTAATTAAATTAAATCTTGTACATTTTTTTAAAATCTTAATAACAATAACTGATTATTAATAAACACACAAATTTAATGTTTTTTTTTTTATTGTTACCGTTGTTGAAATGTTAGCTTTTGCTCTTTTATTATTCAAGCTTAATTCTTATTTAATTGTTCTAATAATGGGATAAAAAATATTTATTTCACATTATGAATGTAAATAAATATTTTAATTTTAACAATTTACAATATCGACTTTTATTCATTTTTCATATTTATAAAAATAATGTTGCAATTGTGTTTAAATTTTGAGATTATTATTTATAATTTTGCTGAAACAGAAGTTCCGCCTTAAATTTAAATGCCTTAGAGAAGATACAAGTGTGTTCTCTGCTTTTTTTCGTACCTCAGAACCCAAGCGGGATACGTGGCATTCTCTACGGACCTTGACATGCCTCCGCCCATCGTTCGGATGAGTTCGGCCCTTTTCGACAACGGTCGGCTGCGATCGGCTCTGACGTCACGATGCTAGCGATGCTTGGTATGGAATGCTTGGCATGCTGCCATTTTGCCGCTGCGCCGAAAAATTGCCACTGCGATCGGCAAAAATATCGTCCGCGCAAAAAAAAACCAACATAAATATAAAGAAAAAGGAGCGCTAGGGTAAGGGAGGGGTAGGCTCCGAAGTGACGTGCGACGAGACGGGGATGGAGAAGTCGGCGTCAAAACAAAAGGGGGGCAAAATGTAATAATACGAAGGCAGCCATTACTGAAGTCGTGGCAGAAAGTATTGGTAGTCCAGTCAACAGCCTGTTGCTCTCTACAATCAAATATGCCTACTTTTCACTTAAAGAGAAAAACGAATTTTTGCTGCATCATTCTCAATATACGATAGTCAAATAACATCGCGAGGTGGTTGGCCGATTATTATTACTCATGAAAATAAAAATCCAAGAGAATTTCTCTAAAAATGGAACATTTCTAACATTCTTCAGTTGACGAAAACACAGTATAAAACTATAGTGAACATCACACACCCCCACATCAAAATAAAATAACAATTTTATTACTAATCGCCAAGTTTTTTAAAGTTTTAAGCAATTTTAGATCTAGTAATGTTATTTTTCTTAAGTTATTATGATTTATTAAATTTTACAAAATTTTAATTATGATGATAAATTATTGCAAAATTTAATTACGCAGTTTATTAGGCATATTTGAAGATAAGAAATTTTTTTTTTTAAGGAGATATCGTCGTAACAGTAATACTAGACGATAAATTATTATTTCTTTTTTTATACTCCTTTGGGTAATATAAATTTTTTTAAACAAAAATGATGGCTTAACTATTTGGTTTATTTTTAAATTTAAATAAAATTCAATGGAATGTCAATATCTTATTTATCTAAAATAAATAAATAAATAAATAAAGGTTGACGGGTATATCACGAATAAGTCAATATTGTAGAAAAAAAAAGAAAATCAAATGGAATTATTAAGAAATATTCTTTTGAATTTCAAGTTTATCGGTATTCAGTGAATGTACTGATGTTTTGCAATTGGTCTGTATTTTCCGAGGTTAGGTCACTTGAGTTCTATTTCTCAGTCGGTATTTTTTGTTTTAATTTACCGCCAAATTCTTCCTGAGAGGGAGAAGGAGGGAGCAATGCGAGTTATCCTATTGGAAATGACTGTACAAAGAGGCTGGCATCCACAATTCATGAATAAATGAATATAAATTGAATTAACTATTTTCAAAGAAAAATAAAATAACAAAACAGATAACCATGACGCACCGTGATAAATGTGTTGGCGAAAAAAAAAGAATGACCTACAAAAGAAACACTTATTACACTAATTCCTACCAATTCATGAGCCTTAAAGAGTTACGACTGCGTTAACTTGGCGTAATTGGATCTTATTGTTCCGAAAAAAAAAAATACCGGCCAAGAAAAAGTAAATATACACGAAAATGGTGAATTGACTGAAGTAATTAGTACTTTCTAATGGAGAAAACTACCCCTTACGAATGAACGTCAAAGCCTTCTAGATTTCCCAAAAAATTTATCTAACGATCTAAAGAAGTGTGTCAAGCCACATTATCTAAGGTTAATTTAAGTCCGTAAATGTAACAGTGAAAATTACGTCTGTAAATGGGAAAATCATAAATTACGGAGATGAGTTATACATTATATAAGCATTTGCAAAACATTGAAGCATTAGCAAATTATAGATGCTTACAGGAATCCATAAAATTGGATAAAATTAGTGACTATTTTTAGAAACTAGATATCGACTGGAAGCATACAAGAAAATCATTACTAAAGAAAATTTATTGTGCTGGTTTATGAGATCTGAAGGCAATTTCTTATAAATAAATTTTATCTCCTTTATAAAACCTATTCATTAGCAAAAAACTATATATAAATCGACAAAGCTCTGATTATGTTTCAGTAGGCAATAAAACGTTTTTCTAAAAGTTTAAAAGTATTTAAAAATAAATAAATATCGAATTATAAGATTGTCTCGAAACAACAATAAAAACCTATGACCAATAAATAAATAAATAGTTTTTTGTTACTATTTTTTTTTTAACAGTTGTATCTACGTTTCAATTTTTCTTTTTTTTTTCTGTTTTGCAAAGAATTGTTCAAGTCCTAAACCGGCGTGGCGTCTCCGTCTTTTTCTCAAGTTCTTCAGTTGAACTTGACTGTGGCTTCAAAGGAGTTCACCGTGGGCCTGTGAGCTTCTCAGCCCCTGGGGCAAGGCTGCTACTACCCGGACGGCACTGCTTCCTTCACGGCCAAATGACGCATATCGAAGGAAAAAAATACACACACAGAAGAGGTCTAACAATTTGCATAGTTTCAGAAGTAAAATCAAATTTTCATTTTAGCATAAAAAAAAATCACGTAAAATACTCGGACAAAGGAAAAAAAAAATAAATAATAATAAAAAACAAAAATAAAGCTCTTCAGTTTTAATACTTTCGCGGAAGATTCGATTTCAAAACGGAAAACTTGACGCACAACCATCCGCTTTCCGAAGTCCGTCGATGTGCGAACTCGAGCCGGACATCTGAAAAGTGTACGTTCTTTTTCTAAGATGATTTCAGCGTCTCTTTCCAGCAAACTGACATCCATTTTCGCATTAAACTTTACAGTCAAGGTCATGCACATTTAAAATCGTAAGTCCAGAAACAAAGCTCAGACTCGCAAAGCGTAAATAATAATAATAATCAACAGTATGTATGAAAAGCAAAACGATGCCTCACGGTCTCAAAATAACAAAAAAAAGGCTAGAAAAGGATTTACGTGAAAACTCTACGTTAAATCACCCCTCTCTTTTATTTGTTTGTTTATTTACAAATATAAGCGGGGGGGGGGGGTTCTTTGAAACAGGTAATATCAATAAGAACCTAAGCGCATCTTCGAAGACGAGATTCGGAAGTTATTAATTTAGAACGGATGATTGTGCAAACGTTTACTACCTTTAAAACCTAACTCGGAAATGATTACAAGAAATAACTAATTTACAAAAAAAAAAAGAAAAAAAAGTAAACGAATGAAATACAGTCCAAACGCATTTTATCGATGGCTATTATGCAACAAGCTATCTACGCATTAATGTTTTGCAGTTGATACGACAAGTACTATTAAGCTTTTTTAAAATATTACCACAAAACGAATAATAGCGCAGAAGTTTAGGAGCAAATTACAATATTAGAAAGAAATCTTATCCTCAATTACCACTACTCGTAAATTTCGCTGTAAAATTAAATTTGAAATGGGTCCAACCTACTCTCCCAGAACTATACATGCTTTTATTTTTTAATTACATTCTTTTTCATCTTTTTGATTGTTTTTAGGTAGGCGCTGTAGGTTTTGTTGTTTCAAAAACCTACATTTTCTATTCGAAAAATAGTGAGATTGATCAAAGTAATCGCGACGCATATGTACGAGGCCTCCAGCAAGATGGAAGCGACTCGTGTGCAACTGGTGTGTGTTTCAAATTGTGTGTCCGATTCAACCATTTGTGCTTAAGTAGAGTTGGTCTTCAGTATAGTTTTTGATAAATTTGGGTTTATTGATTTTTTTTCCGTGTAATTTCCAGCATGAATTTTATCTATAAGTTGCTTCTTTTAGGACAACGAAAAGGAAAAGAATTGTTTTGATCTTTCTTTTTAACTTTATTTGGCTTGAGAGAATTTACTAATAAGTTTATTAATGAGTATTGCTTTTGTATATGCAATTGAAATTAACATTATAGCGCCGTAAGAAAGATTTATTTCAGTAAGAGTTTGAGTCGTAGGTTTTATTACCAAAATAAAAAAAAAAATTCTTGCAGGCTAAACGCAGGCGCGGTCCATGTGGGAACTAATGAGTCTTCATTAAGCCCAACCGCAGCTAATTCCACGACCCCGTAATTTCTGTAAATATCTACCATTAAAGGGAGTTTGGTTCGGGAAAAGTTAAACTCGCCGCCGTAAATACGAGAAGCGGACAGCGCACGGGGAAGCGACCCTCCGTCCGGCCAACGTGCAGGCGCTCACTTGTGGCACCTCATCGGGGAAGGAGGGCGCCTCCGCCAGCCGAGAGTTAAGCCTAAACTGCACTTACCTTCCAGCCTGCTGAGCTGTTACTGTCGCCCTTATCTTTGAAGTACGCCACATTTTGTACCATCCAGTCGTAGATTTGGGAGAGCGTCAGTCGCTTCTCCGGGGAACTCTGGATCGCCTGCGTGATCAGGTCGGCGTACGACATATTTCCCCACGCGTTGCGCCGTGAGGAGTTCTTCTTGGGCAGTCCACTCGAGTCCTGCTTACTCGGATCTGGAGGCCCGGCCTCGGCCTCGTCCTTGTCAACGTAGTTCTCTGGCCGAGGCAGCGGCCACGTATTCGAGCGCGCCCGCTGCTGAGGCTCGAAGTTCGCGTCGCTGTCCGTAGGCTCCATGGTCGGGCAGAAGGCCAGACGGCCGCTCGGTTGCCCGCTCAATCTCCACACGCCGCCGCCGCTGGCACGAAGCTCTCCGGCCTGCTCCAGTCTACGCCGTCGGCTTAGAGCGACGCATCAAGAAGGAGCGGCAGCGGGTAAAACGAGAAAAAAGAAACAAAAAAAAATATAAAAAAAAATAGCACTAACACACACACACACAACACACGCTTCAATGGCGTGTAGCGATGCTGTTCTTAATTTCAAGAAGATAGGTTTATAAGCATGGAAATCCTTGTATGCCCCTCAACACCGTCTAGCATGGGAGGCAGAACTCTAGCGGGTGAGCCACTCACACATTCACGCTCTGGGTGAGATACAACCCTTCTCCCGATGCAGCCGCCTCGCGTGCACGAAGCCGAGGCATCGTATGACGTCAAGGCCAGTGACACAGCGCTGTGACGTACGCGTCGTCATGGCCGATGGTCGGACGCAGAGTGGCGCTCAATTCTAATCATCCTAGTTTGCCACATGGGCTCCACTCAGCCTACAAATCAAAATACTAACGTGCTCTTTTCCTTAGCATTGTGAGACTCACAGCCAAAATGTCCCGCTCTGAAAAATCATCAATTACTATTTACACTTTCAGAAATCAACAATCATTTACTTTTTGTAAATTATAACTTCGTTTTAAATTTTTTGGTAATTTTTTTTTCAACTTTTGCAATACAAAACTGCTAATATCGAAAACTGATAAATTACACGGTAATAATTATACAATAACAAATATTATATCTAATAGTAAGAATAATAATAATAAATTTGTATAATTTATAATTTAAATATAAAAAAGAAAATTAACTTCACTTATAACATATATTTCATATTATTATTATAATTCTTCATACAATTAAATCGTCAACGTCACTGTATTCAAACATTTTTGTTCGTCTATCCTCAGATGTAATTTATCTTTAACTATGAACCCTTAAGGTTATTAGTGCTTAATTCAAAGCTTTCAATTTATCTATTTCTAAATAAAATTCTAGGACGTACGGTAATCATCTAAAATAATTCAATCCAATGTAATATTGAAGTTTAAAGTTTAATGTTTTATTAATTAAACAATAAATTTTAATTTTGCAAAATCATATTATTTATTTCGTATCATATAAAAATTATTAAATGAATAATTGAACTGCAGCACCCGAATAAGTAAAATTTGTCAAGTTAAATTTACTCATAAACACACAAAAATCAACTGATTAAAGATTAAAAAAAGATTAAAAATACATTATATTACACCCATATTTTTATTCTCCTAAGTAAAAATTTGTTTTAGCAAATCAACATTAATCTATTAAACTTTTTATAAAGTATTAATTAATGTAAAAAAATTTTCAGTACCCTTTTGGTTATCTCTTGGTATCCCTGATTTAAGTACAATAGATTGTTATTAAAAGGTGCAAAATATAAAATTATATATGCAGATTAAAAATACAAGTAAAGTAATACGATTAATGTTGTTAACATTTTGTTACTTCCAATGAACTGTACATTTTATCATTAATTGAATATATAATTAATAATATATACTTTTTTTTTAGAAAAAAAAAAGTAAATTTTATACTTCGAAGACAAATGAATACTAATACTTCAAATGAATACTAATACTAATACTTCATGATTAATATTTTTTTTTTAATGATTATATTTATAAGTAGTTGTATTGAGCAAAAATTACTTTTTTTTTTCTTTTTTCATTTTGAGCCAAGTTAGAAGGAAATCAATCCTATTAATTACATGTATGAACTGCTTGATTAAATCCTAATAAAGTTCGGCTTCATTCTTTGTCAGAAATTACATTTATTTATTTATTTATTTATTTTATGATTAGTTCATAAAATATTTCAATTAAGTTACAGCAGTAGATTTTTTACGAAGAAATGGAGCGGAAATGATCAATATATCTTCATCAAAGTCTATTAATTACAGATTTTTAACTTGCATGGCTTCCAGAATAATTCAAAATAAGAAAAATGTTATAATGTATGGAGTTCTAAAGTCATCCGTGTCGTCTAATTGTAATTTGCCCCTTCTAGGATAGCAGAATTGACTCTAAATAACTGGTCTACTCGAGGGGTATAGGTTCGATTCCCGACACGAACTGTTTATATTTCTTCTTTTGTTTTCTGTTTTGCGATTTCTTTAGATGTAATTAGACAACCTAATTGCGTATTTAAGCCACCAATTTATTTCATTCCCTTATTACAGACGGCTGGTGGAAATCAATAAGAAATAACCGTTATATAAGATTTGTTTATTCTTTTGCTTATATGAAACATTCCGAATTTCCGATGAACTTTAAGGATATATTTTTAAATAAATACTACTTTTTGATATACAGTGTGTTCCGTGACAAACTTCGCCAGCGTGTTCAGATGCTTATTTTAAGCAAAAATTATAATAAACACCATAAGTCGATTCGGCTTCATTACCGAGATATGAACGCTGTTGTACGAAGCCGAAAAATGAAAGTAATCTGATTACCATAAAGAAAAAGCCAGCAAGGCACAAAAGAAAATCAAAAGATTTTGCCTCTGAGCTATCATCGATGAGAGTCTGAAACGGCCGTTTCGTATCAGAACCTGAGATTAAATTCCTAACCTGGTTAGTAAATCCCTAACATGGTTTCGCGATCTAAGCTTTCGATTGAGGGCTTTGTCTGGCTGATGAGTTCTTAAAGAGGACGAAACGGCCGTCTCAGACTCCCATTGATGATAGTTAAGAGGCGATTTTTTAAAATTTTCTTGTGTGTCTTGCCTCTTTATTGTTTATTATATTTCGGGCACGTTAATTTTTATTTTACTAACTATCTGATTACTTACTATCTGTTACTTTATTTATCTGAAATAGAATTACATTGAAATCATTGCATACTTCAGAGGTATTGTTCAAACTGTCTACCTCGATGCCATAAACATGCTGTGACACGTGCTTCCAGTGATTCGTGCATCCACAGAGCATCAGCAATGTCATGGATGCTACAGCAGCATCAGTTATTGCATGTAGTAATTGTTCCCGCGTTTCTGGTTTGCCATTCATGTATCAGCTTGATTTTATTCAAGTCACTTATAGAAATCTTATCCTGATAGATCAGGTGACTGAGGAGGCCAAGTTACTGGTCTGGTTTACCCCGTCCTATCCATTTCATTAAACAGCACTGTGAAATGTGCAGTGATTTCAATGTAATTGCATTCCAGATTAATAAATCAACAGATTGTTAAATGGTAATCAGATAGCTTTCATTCTGCGGTTTGATACAACCAAGTGTTTACATCTCGGGACGAAGATATAAAAATAAATGAAGATATAAAAAGATATGTATTTTGATATCAAAACAAAAAAAATCTGCTTCTGTACTTTCGTCCGAGCGGCGGACGAAATGTAAAAATATAATTTTTAGAAATGTAAAAATAATGAAATAAATAATATACTCGACAGCTTCATTTCTTTATTTTTAAACGATCAAAATAAATCAATCCACAATGGTCATAACTTTATTAATGTACCCTACCTGATTGTGGATCCGGTGAAGTAAGGTTGGCGAATTTAGGTTTACAAGAGTTGGAAAGGGGGGGG
>JAFIDM010000179.1:48624781-48658323 GCA_023159025.1 Thereuonema tuberculata
CAGTACATGCCTTATAGTTTGCAAATTTCTTCATGGGAATTCAGTTCATTATAAACCATAGAACATCATAAATTATGACCTTCGTTTTGAGAAACAGAACTCCGATGAGAGATCATATTAAAACCACCAGTCAAAAACTGAGCAACAATTCATAATAATAATAGTAATAAGCCCCCATGGACCCTATCTCCTCGCGGTGGGGGCGGGAACTACACTAGCTTTAGGGTAGGGTAAAGGGTCCAACCATCTATGATGAGAACTCGTTCTAATATACATCATGCTGCATCGGGTGTGGCGCAGGATAAAGTCACCCGCGTTCGGAGGTTAGGCAGAGGCCTCCGTTCGAAAAATACACTACAGTCTCCCGCAGGTGGTGGTGGAGAAAGTGGCACCCCATCCTGTAGTAAGGCTACCACAAAGCCCGGGCAATGCCATCCAGTCCGAATTAAGGCTACCACAATGCCATCCAGCCCGAACGGTCGGAAGTGTTTCGTCTGTGTCAGAGCAGGCGACCACCAAGACTGGGAAACCACGCCAGCACATCCGATGGTCATCGCAGATGAACCAGGATCTTATGCGCGACTTCTACACCATTACAAAATTAGGGACTCAACTCACAGGATACAGACAGGCACTACACCACGCATTCACCACACGTTATCCATCGTTAGGGCTTAGCGAACAGCGGGTAGCGGATCAGCGACGTTCCATACTAGTAAACAATCTTATTCTCCCATGCATGCATACTTGCACAACTTAGGGAAGAAGTCGCTGAATCCAACCACATAACACCACACCACACCACACCAGAAGACACCATTATGGAAAACACAGAAGCAATCTCTACCCCTCAGTCCACTTGCCCCAACAATACAACTAACGACATACTATAAGCAGCACATGATAATTTCTACATCGCACTACCACAATATACAGGCACAGACCCCGCACTCAGGCCTCCAATCCCCAAATTACACACATCAAAACAACTCACCACAGTCAAATACCATCTCTACACACACACACTATCCCACAACACCTTGACAATATCCAAACATTAGAAGACATACACACAACTCTCTACTGCGCGGCACAGGGAACCATTCGGGCACTCGGAATCAATCAACACCACATACATACCATTGCACGGTCACAAGAATACATCCCCCTTGGAGACGTCGCCTTGAGGGCCGCATCAGCGACCTTAGAGAAGGAGACAGCCAGGCTCACACAATACTGTGCAGGAAACAAAACAAAGAAACTTATGTCCCAGGTTAGAAAGATATTCAAGCCCTTAAACACTCGCCCTTCACACTCAAACCATCATAACCTGGTTCAGTAACATCTCGACACACTAAAACAAAAACTGAGTGCACTTACGAAAAGATTACAAAGATACAAACAGTGCCCTCTATTTAAACAACAGAACAACATTTTCCAATACAATGAGAAAAAATTCTACAGATCCCTTACATCTCCCTCCATTACACCCAACACAAACACTCCCACCAGCGAGGCATTACATGAATACTGGTCGTCTCTATGGTCCAACCCCATCCCCCATAATGACAATGGATCACAGAGGAACAATAACTCGCTGAACACTTACCCTTCATGCCCTTCCATGATATTACTCTCGCAGACATACAGATAGCACTAAAACATGCACACAACTGGAAGGCTCCTGGTGCAGATTGGCGTTCAGAACTTCTGGATCAAGAGGTTCACGTCCCTGCATGGAAAGCTAGCTCTTGCACTCACTGACATAATCCAACACCCAGATCATATGCCTCTTTTCCTCACACAGGATGTCACATACCTACAGAGCAAGAACACTGAAACAGCGCACCCAGCATACTACCGTCCAATCACTTGTCTCCCCACACTTTATAAACTCCTCATCTCCTGCCTTGCTGACAAAATCTACACACACATCGAGACACATAACATTCTTTCCGAACAGCAGAAGGGCTGTCGCAGGAATTCCCAGGGTTATAAGGAGCAACTCCTTATTGACTCGGTAATTCTGCGGCAGGCGCGCGCGAAGAATAGGATCTTACACATCGCGTACATCGACTACAAGAAGGCATTTGACTCAGTCCCCCATTCCTGGCTTTTACACACTCTTCAATTTTACAAAGCACACCCTAATATCACGGCATTCTTGGATGCCACGATGAAGAGTTGGAACAAAACATTATACCTACGCACCTCCAACACCTCCATCACTACAGTTCCCATTCCCATAAGGAGAGGTATTTTCCAGGGAGACTCCTTGAGTCCTCTTTGGTTCTGCCTCGCCTTGAATCCATTAAGCCACATGCTAGACAACACAAAACATGGTTTAGGCTTACCTCAGGCACTCTGACACCATACAAAATCACATACTTACTCTACATGGATGATATTAAACTATACGCCACAAACTTACTAATTTACTACAAGTCACAACACAGTTCACCAAAGACATTGGGATGGAATTTGGAATCGACAAATGCCGCAAGCTACATATAACACGCGGGAAGACTTCGAATTTGAAGGGTTTTGAACTGGACCACGGGTTGGCCATCCAATCCATGGAAGAGGGAGAGTCCTACAAGTACCTAGGCTTCCAGCAAGCGCGCGTCATTGACAACGCAAACATCAAAAACGCACTCAAGAAAACATACTGTGCTCGCGTTCACAACATCATCAAAACACAACTCAATGCCAAAAATAAAATTAAAGCCATTAACACTTATGCCGTCTCCACAGTAACATATACGTTCGGCATAATTTCATGGACAAACACTGAACTCGAAGCATTACAACGCACAACACACACTACATTCACGAAACACAACGTGCATCAACCCAAGTCCGCTACGGAAAGGATGACTCTTCCCCGCAAGGAGAGAGGCCGAGGACTCATCAATCTCATCACCCTACACGAAAAACAAGTACACACACTTAGAGAACACTTCCATCTAAGAGCACAACACTCCTCACTCCACTCAGCCATTGTCAAGGCTGACACACACCTCACACCCCTGGACCTCGAAAACCCTTCTCTAACACTCACCACTCCCGACATCCACACACAGCAGCTGTGTGAATCATGGGCTGGTAAGGAACTCCATGGCAGACATCGCCACGAACTCAGCCAGCCTCATGTCGACATGGAAGCGTCGAACAGAGGGCTGACGAGTGGTGAGCTGTTTGGGGGGACCGAAGGGTTTATGATCGCGATACAGAACCAAGTCTTCCCCACACTCAACTACAAGAAACACATTCTACACGACGCAAATACACACGACGACAGATGCAGGAAATGCCACACTACACATGAGACGATCGACCACATAATATCAGGCTGTTCCCTTCTGTCCCAAACAGACTACCTCCACCGAAATAATCAGGTAGCGTCGATCATTCATCAACAGCTAGCACACAAACACTCACTTATTAAGAACACGGTCCCATACTACAAGTATACACCGCAAAGCATACTAGAGTCAACCTCACATAAGCTGTACTGGGACCGCCCCATTCACACATACAAAACTATACATCACAACAGACCTGACATCACACTTGTTGAGACCTATCTCATTGATATTGCAGTGCCTAACAGCAAGAACATGCAGAAAACTCACGCAGACAAGATCAATAAATACACCGATCTAGCACACGAGCTCCAGAAGCAGTGGAGGCAGGACCAAGTACGTGTTGTACCTATCATCCTGTCCGCTACTGGTCTGGTGCCTCACACATTGCACCACAGCCTCAGCACACTAGGACTTCACAAAAACACTTATGCACAACTCCAGAAGGCTGTGGTACTCAACACAACACGCATAGTTCGGAAATTTATGGACACAAGCACACATCCCTAACTATTCTTTTAATTTTTTTTTTTTTTATACGCTTGGCAATATGTGTTTTGGTCCTTCACCCGCCATATTGTCTTAGCTGGGGAAACCCATGATTTGAAACTTTTTCGTTATAATAATAATAATAATATTAGTTAGTAAATTTATGGACACAATCACACACATCCTTAATCATTCTTGCACACGTCTTTACACTTGGCAATATGTGCTTTGGTCCTTGACCCGCCATATTGTTTTTTTTTGCTGGGGAAACCCAGGGTTTGAAACATGCAAACATAATAATAAACACTTCTCACTCCATTTGGCCATTATCAAAGCTGACACACACCTCACGCCCCTGGACCTTGTATCCAACATTCAGCACCCTCGACACCCACACTCAGCAGCTACGTGAATCATGGAGTTCGTAAGGAGCTCCATGGCAGACATCGCCACGAACTCAGCCAGCCTCATGTCGACATGGAAGCGTCGAACAGATAGCTGACGAGTGGTGAGCTTTTTGCGGAGACCGAAGGGTTCATGATCGCGATACAGGACCAAAGTCATCCCCACACGCAACTACAAGAAACACATTCTACACGACGCAAACACGGATGACGACAGATGCAGGAAATGCCACAATACGCATGAGACGATCGACCACATAATATCAGGTTGTCCCTTTCTCTCCCAAACAGACTACCTTCACCGACACAATGAGGTAGCATCTATCGTTCATCAACCGCTAGCACACAAACACTCACTTATTAAGAACACGGTCCCGTACTACAAGTACATACCACAAATCGTATTAGTCACCCTCACATAAGCTGTACTGGCACCGCCCAATTCAAACAGACAAAACCAGACATCACAACAGACCTGACATCACACTTGTTGATAAGGTCAAGAAATAGACCTATCTCATTGATATTGCAGTACCTATCAGCAAGAACCTGCAGAAAACTCGCGCAGTAAATAAATCGACCTAACACACGAGCTCCAGAAGCAGTGCAGGCAGGACCGAGTAATTGTTGTACCTACCGTCCTGTCCACCACTGGTCTGGTGCCTCACACACTGCACCCCAGCCTCAGCACACTAGGACTTCACAAAAGCACTTCTGCACAATTCCAGAAGGCTGTGGTACTCAACTCAACACCCATAGTTAGGAAATTTATGGACACATCCACACATCCCTAATCATTTTTGCAGATTTCTTTACGCTTGATAATGTGTGCTTTGGTCCTTGACCCTGCATGTTGTCTTTGCTGGGGAAAACCTAAGGTTGTTTATCTTTAATTTTGAATAACATCTCTACAATTGGGTCCGGATTATGAATTTAAATCAAGATAGTAAACGCAAGGGGCAAAAATTTAAAATTGTTATTAAAAAAGAAAAGTGAAAACGAAAATGAAATTTGGAATATAAGGGTACTGTTTACAAATTAAAATGTAGAATTTGTCAAAAAATTTATTATGGAAATTCAAGAACTTTAAAAGAGAGTACAGGAACATATTGCTGCTTTTAGGAACAAACCAAAAGCGTCGGAATGGGCGGAACACTGCATAATCCGGACCCAATTATAGAGATTTTATACAAAATTAAAGACAAAAACACAAGATATATGATAGAAGCCTTTTCTATAAAAAGTTACCCATGTATCAACAAAGATAGAGGTTACATAGTGAATAGCAATACAGTATCTCATTTCCAGAATATAATGCGGCACAAAGAGGAGAAATTTAAATAATGAATATTAAAAAGAAACATGCATCAATAAAGTTTACACGTGAACAGCCATTGCATATGAATTGTTAACATTATGCTTAGTACATATTATTGTTATTTTCTTTTGCGAAAAACTTGATAAAGCGGAACAGTAGTTTTCCGCGAATATCGTTGAAGAATTTTGAACCGATGAATGAAAACGGAAGGAATATATTTTCATTAACATATGTTTACAGTCGCCATTTGTCGTGGTTCTTCAGTCGAGAATTTTAATACCCCGCAGTAACATGTTATTTTATAAGAATAAAAAGTAAAAGTGTGCTATAATGTTTTGAAAAATAAAAACAAAATCAGAAAAAAATATACTTTTATTTTCATTTTGCTGAAGTTTCCTAGAACCCAATTTTGCTTCAAGTTTAATGTCCTATTTATTTTTATATTTTTATTTTCAGACTGACTTCCAAATTATAAGTTCTTACACCATACTTCTTTCTAATTTCCTCTCTTTTGGAAGTCTTAATATTAAGCATCAACATAAATAAATGTAATAAAATAAATTTTATTACATTTATTTATGTTGAGTATGTTGATGCTTAATATTATGACTTCCACATGGTTATTTAGAAACGATGATATATCATTTTAAGTTCCCGAAACATGCAGGATGTTTTGAGTCCGACTGACTTTTTTAAACATGAAAGAATCAAAATAAAAAATTATGAACCTATGATTTCCATGGATTGTTTCTGATTTCTTTTCATATTTTGTCCTCTTGATTGTTGAATTTTTTATGCTGCTGCACAGTCAAAATTATTTTTTTTATCTCAATTGTAAATGCGAAAACTTAAACGCCGATAAGAAAGATAATAGCAGATGAAACTTAACGACAAGCCATAGCGAGAGTTAAAGACCATCAGAATTCCTGTTCCATCAGAATTGGAGGAAATTGACGAAACATCTTTAAAAAATAAATATAAATTAAATATGACTTACCACCCATGTTTTAATTATAGGTGAATCAACAAACAATAAAATAAAGAAAAAGAAGAAGATGGATACACAAGGATATCGCAAATAAGCCAACAAGGCGTCATGAAATCTTAAGGAAGGAAGTTACAGGAGAATATGAAGATTTGTTGCAAAATTTATTTCGAATTGATGGCAATAGTTGTGAAATTTGCCTACGACTTTTTTTCTGATAACTTTACTTCATTGTCTTGAATATTAAATATTATTGATATAACAAGTTTTTGTTGATTCTGTATCAACTTTTTCCTTTTATGTAGCCTATATAAGTTTAGACTGTATCTTCCTTCTCAGAATTTTCCCCCCAATTATTACAGTAATCGATACGTTAATTCTTCCTATTAGATTCATCAACATGAAGTTACGAATCTATCGTTATCATTTATATGTGGGTTTAGTGTTATGAACAGCATTTACTGGATTTCCAGTAGAGGGGCTGAAAACTGGAAACTGATTAGACAATGAAGTTCAATCCACGTTTCTATAGTAGGGTTTCATGGACCTAGTTTATTCTATATTTTCAATGAAGAAGCTAAAACAAGTAGTGGATGAAATAGCATACAAGCTGGTAAACCAACCAGGACTTCTTAATTAGTAATTAAGCGTTTTTAACGCATTTAAAGAGATTATACTTGGAGTGGAACACCACATGATAAATCATGTCTTGTAAACAGTTACATGAAAAAAAACTATACTCTATATATCACAACATTTATTCTACTGTATATCAACCATTACGTCACTATTCAGAGACCTCTTACTGAATTTCCAATTTACAAAGAAAATTTAATTTAAAAAAAAAAATTATTATGCTGTCTACAGCAAAATTTTGTTAGCTTTAATCATTAATTAGCGGCGTTATTACACATTAAAGGTTGACAAAGAGCTGTTGATCGCTTTCTGTTCCCAGATCTTTAATATAATTCAGATTAACTAAAATCAAAGCTTACATTAAGTAACATCCATTTATCATTATAGTTTCAATTTTCTAGGATAAATTAGTTTTTGAGTTCTCGTGTAGCTTTTAAAAGGAATATACTTTAACAGCTAGGCCTATTGGTCTTTTATTCTTTAAAATACATTCCTATCTAAAATATATTAAAAGGTACAAGAACCTTCTGCAAATATCATCAAGAATCTACAAGGATTAAAATCTACAAGGATCATCTGGTTGTTCGCGAACCTTTAGATTCTGCAGTCATACTCTATAAGAGTCTGCTACAAATTTTCTACAATATTTGGTCTGCCGGGCTGACCGCTTTGTTACTTTTGGTTGGGGTTTGGCTGTTTCGCAAAGATTCACTAGATGAGTTTGAGATAAAACTAAAGTTTTGAAAAGTAATCGGAGTTAGAAAATATTAAACCAAAATCTAAACTTTCTGCATATACAATTTCTCTTGATTATAATGCTTCATAAGGCATGCGAAACTTCGATGTTCGAATGTATTTTGAATCAGATTGACTAGACTCGGTGTTATTAAAAACAAAATAATCTCGACTCGATATTAAAAAAAAAAAAAAATCGTTTATCACTTCGTGAATTCATGAGAACTAGGATTTATTTGGCTTTTTTTTTTCATTTGTTTTGCTTGATGAGTCAATGACTGATTCGATTTGACGAAAAACTAGAAATCTTACTTGTAGTCAAAGTCTTCCATATCGCGACGACTTTGAATCCTAAGTATTTTAATTATATATGCTAAATACGGATCTTCAGATTTTACAGTCTCAACGTAATATTAAATTTTGTTTAACAGCTGTGTATTGATATTTATATTTAACATCTGTATATTTTGATTTCTATGACTTATTTTTCGTATTTCGGGTCCAATGCTATCTGGATTTAATTTGAGTTATGAGAAATATTTGGTAAGTTTTCGTTTATGAGACCGTTTATGAGATTATTTTTCTATTAATATTACTTCAACTGTTTCCAACCGTCTCTTTGTCCTATTGTTACCAGATGACTGAACTTTTTTCGTTATTTTTCTCTGTTTCTATTTTATTTATCTTATGATCATTTAAGATATATTATGTTGATCAGAAATTCTGTTCTCCCTTTAAAGTCCGTTAGGTCTACATCTGATCTATTTGCTTGGATAGTTATATCTACGTGTGTAACTACTACTACTTTCCAAAATTAACTTATTATATTTATAAGTAAGGCATTTATTCTTCTGCCATTACTGATGTTTCAGGGTCAGAAGATTATGCATTAATTTCCTATTAATTTCCTGTTGTAACATACGATTATTATTAGTAGTAGTAATAATAAATTTAATAGTTAAATTTATCAAACTTTAATGCTTGTTGAAGGTCACTTCTCATTAATAGGAGCATGGAAATTTCAATGTAATAAAACTGTATCCTAATACAAAATATTATTGGGTCCCTAATCGGCCATCAAGGTTTAAGCCTTGTGAAGTAATGGCTCTCAATGAGTTTAACAAAACTCATAGAAATCAGGACGACAGTTCCAAATTTGCCTACCTTTAAAAAACCTGATTCCAATTTTAATAGAGGCCATGAATCTAAGGCCTCTGGAAAGAAATCAAAAGGGAAGCTTCTCCAATACCGCTCCAGATAGCTTCTGATCCTGTTTTTGCATACAAGCGCTTATACCGTTTAAGCATCACTGCACTACCTTATGTATATTTAAAACAAAAATATTTCTCTACAAAAACATTTCAAGCCATTAGGAGTCACAAAGTAAAATAGTACAATTACAATATTTTCTTTAATGTAAATAAATTAGTTTTGTTCATTTCTATATTATATACTTTTTATTTATTATAAGCCGTTTTCTTATTAGCAGTTTAATATTCGAAAACTTTTCATGTTGAAACTTAGTTTGATTTACAGCCACTAAATTAAATGTTATTTTTTTTTAATATACTGAAAATTTTTTTTCTTAACGACTGTTATAAAAATTGTTATTTGTCTTAATTTTCATCTTCAATTTTAATTAATATTTTTTTTAATTATCTAGGAATATTTATTAGTACAATAATTTTATTCATGTATTATAATGATGTAACAGTAATGTCAAGTAACAGCTTCTTTTTTTTGGATTCCGTA
This sequence comes from Thereuonema tuberculata, assembly GCA_023159025.1. NCBI lineage: Eukaryota > Metazoa > Arthropoda > Chilopoda > Scutigeromorpha > Scutigeridae > Thereuonema > Thereuonema tuberculata. The sequence continues at coordinate 48,634,466 of JAFIDM010000179.1, forward strand.
AGTTATTAATAATTCATTTTTCTTTTTTTTTTATAATTTAATCACTTTTTTCAATTTATTAAATTCTAAAATGTCCGTAAGTAGCCGATAAGTTTATTGTAAAATTAATATCGTAATCATTAATGGCATAATAATAATAATAAGAATGTGTAATCTCATGGCCAAAATTGTTTTTATAAGAAATCGATTTTATTAGTACAATAATTTTATTCATGTAAAGATCAATTTTTAAAGTTCAAAAATCAATTAAAATAATTACCAAAATCTCTACCACAGAACGTAATCAGTTTTAAGAAATTTAATTTGATGCGAAGTTAAAAGAATATAAGAGAAATCACTTTAGATATGAAGGTAAAAAGTAAATACATATAAAAATAAGAAAATTGTGCAATACGAACAACCTTTTAATATTAGTCTACAGTACACTATTTTTGAAAGTAATTTAATTCCAATTATTTTTTTATATTTTGTAATTCCTACATTATAATCAATAAAAAAAAAAAACTAAAAATGACTTACTTCTACTGTATGTACAAAATTCTTTTTACGGGCGATCGATTAAAAACGTTATACAGTTTTAGCGATGGATCGATGGGTATCTCAAGGGCTCGCAAATAATTGTAAGATATCAGTCATTATTTTTATTATTTTTTTTTTAACTTTATCTCAAAGCAAGAGATACAAGTTTGAGAGGAAAGGACTTTTATAGCTACTTACAGTCGTTAAGTATTTCATTTATTTATTTATTATTTCTATTTTTTTATTATTATTTTAAATTCAAAGTACAATATACGTTCTCTATTCAAATACTATGCTATAGCAATGGCTTTCTTCACTTCGGTTCCTTTACAACAAAAACACAATTTGTTAGAAGCAAAATCAATGTCAATATAGATTTTTGTTGCCTGAGTCATTATAATCTTCATTTAAATTTCAGTTATGTCTATAATTTTGCCAAGTATTTCTTTCTGCAAACATTCAAAAGAAATTAATTATTTTACAAACATTTCGTTTTTGTGGTTTTCTTGCAAAACAATTATAGGACAAAGACCTTTTAGTAAGTGCAAAGCCATACAAGCTTAATTTTAAAAATGAAGGGAGATTTTCAAAAAATTATAACGAAAACATCTATCACCGATTATGTTAAAGGAACTGGATTTTTTTTTAGAAAGAATTTAATTTGGAATGCTTAGAAATAAGGCATATTGCGAGTAAAATATGTAACCCTAAAGGTTTTTTTTTAGGTTGGACCAATACTAAGTATGTCAATATGTATATATATATATATATATATGTAGTCCTGCGATATCCTTGGGGTATTAGTTCCAAGATCTCCCGCGGATGCGAAATTCCGCGAATTTCAAGTCCCTTATATAAAATGGTGTAGCGTTTGCATAGTCTATAACATATGCGTATCCTTCCGTATTTCGTATTTATCATCTCTGCATTAGGTATTCGCAGAACCCGCGAATACGGAAGACCAAGAGCTGCAGCAAAAAAAACAAACAAACCATAAAATTTTAAAAAAAATCAAAATAAGTATTTATATTCTTTAGACCACGATAAGTCAACATTATGTAGTCCTATCCTGATGAAACGGATGCGTTATCAGATTTTACGGTTCCTATCTATTTTGATATATATATATATATAAAACAAAAACAAAAAAAACACCCAAACGAAGCCTTTAAAGCAAAATAAACTCCGTAACTCAAGTATTATTTATCGTATATGCAGCTTCATTTTAATTCAGCATTAATGATCGCCAAATCAGCTTCCTCTTGATTTTCACACATACTTAGCTAAAAAGCCGGTTCTGAAGTATACTGTATATACTTACATTTTAAATTTGTTTCTCAAAACAGACTTAAAATTTGTTCTAGGATTTCGTATCAGCAATATCTATCACGTTAAGTGAAAGGTTCTGCCTATCGAAATCTTATATTTCAAACACATAAACTGGATTGATATGTTCTGCTACCGTCAACACCAACTCATCATATATAAACTCAAAGAGAAAACATCAAGAATTATATCTTTCGTCACCCAAAGTCGATACCATTGCTTCTTTGGGGAGCCCTTTCCACATAACAACTGACTGTTGTATCAATGCATTCGGTTTCGCTTATTTAAAAAGGAAATATTTTTTTTTTAAAGGAAAGAGGGAAAATTTCAAGAGAATTTCATATTTATTTAATTTGTTGCTTAATGGAAAAAAATATTTAAAAAAAGAAATGTGCCAAGACAGCATTAAGCTATAACTTTTAAAAGTATTTAATTTTACCTATTGTATAAAACTAGGCCATCCCCCGCTTGTTTTTTATATCACATAGAATTTGGTTAAGTAACAATATTATATTTAAAATATTGCAACGTTTCGGCAATTATATTATATGTAAACGATTCATACCTTGTCTTCAGTCCCTCTCTTTTATAATTTCTATTATTAAATATCTTCCACATCACACAAAATAAATGTTAAAACTTCTACATTTATTCCATAAAGCAAATTTCCAAGGAGAATGGCCATCTCCTCTTTTTCAAGCCTGTTTTTTTACATAATAATAATAAGTTGCGAAATTAAAAAAAAAACAAACCAATATTTGAAATGCTTCATGTTACATGATATTAACTCTTTGTTAATAACAATTAATAACACTTTTTTTTTAAAAAATTTTTCATCTTGAAACAATATTAGAAATACTGCACTCTACATCATAACAATCCGTTGTTCAAAAAAACAATTAATAAAAGAGATCTATTTTTTAATTGTTTTTTTTTAACAATCTAATTCATTAATTACAACTCTTTTGTTACTACTTAAACATCCCTTATCCAATAATTCTTTAGCTAACTTACTGTACTCTCGTTTATCTCAATTCCTTCATTTCTATTTAAATTTTTCTCTTGTATTTCGAATATATATACTTTCAATTATTTTTCTTATTTTTGCGTTTTTCTCCATACATAAAATTTCTGTCTCGCTGTTGATACAATGTGTTTTTTTCACACAATGCTCTGCTACTTCATATATTTCTAGTAATTTATTTCTTATGCAGTAACCATGTTCCAATACACGCTCTTTCACCGTTCTTTTGCTTTCTCCTAGATAAAAGGAATCGCAATTCATGGAAAAAATGTAGAAGTTTTAACATTCATTTTGTGTGATAGGGAAGATATTTAATTATAGTTCTAATTGTTGTTTTCAAATTACAAACAAACATACGGATCGGAAATAAATAAACAATCTTGAGATTCAAAAAAAAAAAAAAAAAAAAAAAAATTGAATACATTTATTATTGATGGGGGGAAGGGAAAGGAAACATAAGTCAAAAAACAATTTAAAGTGAGTTGTAGTCCCCGTGGCTTAATGGATAAGACGTGTGACATCGGATCAGAAGGTTGCAGGTTCGATTCCCCTCACGGACGTTTCATTGTAAACGTTATTTCTATTTTCCATTCTCACAAGAAATTGCGCCGGATGGAGAGACAGATGTAGAAATAAAAGATTTTAGTAATATAGATTGTGGGAAAAAAAACAAGAATATTACACCAAGCACGGAATTTTTTTAATATTTAATTTATTTTTACTTTTGTTTAAATGTATTCAAAATTGTACGAAATTTTCCATTATCGTTGCTTTTCTACTTCTTTTCTCAAAAGCAGATTCCGTTTTTTCATGAAGCGCCGTAACGTTGAAATGGAAATGTTTAAAAACAAGATTCTTCATTTCCAATGACTTCAGTTAAATTATTTTTGCGTAAAGGAAAGATGAAATCTCTCAAAAAATTGTAGTTTTATGTCAAAAATCTCTTGTGTTTGTAGAGTATCTTTATATAGAATTAATAGAATGAAATGCTGTGTTTTGAAGAAACTGGAGATATTATTTGAAACAGATGGTGAAGTTTACTCGAAACTTTCTAGTTTCGGAAGGAATTCGTGAATAATATGATAACAGGAAAACAAATATTATAAAATTCACAGTTTTGAATGATTTTTTTCTTAAATATAGCATTACATATTAAAATGAGGGTCTTGTCAGTGAAATCAATTTCAGTAATTGAATTTCAACTTAGTTCCTAGAATTTATTCTAGACATCCAAGAGTAGTGATTATCATCTTTTTCTTAAACTTAAACATAACAAAAAACAAAACAAAACAAAACGATAGTTTCGAAAACAGCAGTAGCGTAAAGAAACCATTCACAGAAATTAGGTTTTCTATTGTTTAGGATCTTTACTTACAAGTCATGTCTATATTGGATAGTCTAAACCTAATATAAAACTTTCCGCTGTCTAAAGTGATACCGTAGTCGTAGACCAAATGGTCGGATTTGAAATTGCATTGCAGTCTTTTTTCTTTTCAGTGCTTGCTAATATATTACAAAGTGAGAATGAAGTTTACTGGATCAATAAAAAAAAACGTTAATTAATGCTAATCATTAAGTATCAATATTATTAATAATGGATAAATTGTTAATAGTGGTATTTATAATTACATTCCATTGTGAGCTTTAGGAATGGATAGAATTCGATATCATTGGAAGTTAGTTTCCTTTCCGAATCTACATTCCAATATTGCTTAGTTTTTTGTTTTTGTTTTTCTTCCGGAAAATTCGGAATTTTCGAAATTTAATTTTTTAAATAGATCCATATTCGAACGCCTTAAGAGTTTTATGCTTTGAAAAGTGATTGATTAAAATATACATCCCTGTCAAACATTTCAAGCTCTTCTTGTACAAAAACACCAGTAAAATATATCCTACAAAACGGCAAATAAACATTGTTAGAATCCTCTGGATAGATTTTATAGTTCTCTATTTATCTATCAACTTATCTCATTTTTTTTTTTTAGATCTTCTTTATAGATAATTACATAGAAATAGAATCTAGGTGTATTAATCTTAAGAAAATAAAATAATAATTTATTTATTTCTTTACTTAATCGTCATTGTTAGTGTTGGTTTTCATAGCTATTAAATGGCTTCGTGCTTGCAACCAGTCAAAATTTCAACTGTCGCGCCATCTGATGTACTAATAGGAAACTAAGTGTCGCAGTTATCAACTAAGAAATTGGAAAAGAAATTAGAGTCGGTAGGGTTGGGGGGGGGGGGTTACAGTATACTATTTGATTAAATAATATTAGAAAATAGTATTAAAAATTTTTATTTAACAAATTTTTTTTTGGATGAATGTTCTAAAATGATTTTACTATTTTTAAGTTATATTAATTAGGATTTTCATGTGGTTAAGTTTTTTGAAATTTAGAAATTGCTTCTTAAAAATTGGATACTTTTATTTATAAAAAAAAAGCAATACATTTTTTGATAACAGAAAAAGTAAACGACAACGGTATCTTTTTTAAGTTAAAATAGAATTCCTTAAATCAATTTTGATGAAATTATATATCCGATGAAATTATAAACGAAATTTTCTTTTAAAATTAATACAATAAATATTAAAAATTAATATTTAACTACATATGTATTATTCCTGGAATTTTGATGTAAGATATAATTAAAAAAAAAACAGACTAGAATTTTTTTTAATTGTAACCCTGTAGTAATAAGGTAAAGTTCAACTAAACTAAACTTCAATCAACTGAGCGAGATAAAGTTGGCTTGCCAATTTTCAAATATCCTCATGCTAAGACCGGAAAAAACCATATTGCTCGGCGATAAACAAGAAACAAAAGTAATACTAACTTGTAAGTAGATACTTCGAGGCTATCGCAAATTCAGAAGAAAGAATTTTTAATAAATAATATGATAAGGATAAAAGCGTCATTTTGAAAGATTTAGTCAATGTATATCCTTTGTAGCAAAATATGTGTGTCATAATATTGTGTGGTTTGATCAACGATAGGAGTGGCTTTTACATATACTCACTACGACTCTTTCCTTTCTTTCTTTTCTTTTTGTTTGTTTCAATATACCTGGATTTGTGATGAATGGAGGAGATGTCTGTAAGGACTGTGCTTGTAGGAGATCGTTCTAAAAAGAAAAGATTTTCTCCCTAATCTTGTTGTAATAACATAAATTAAAATATATAATACGGTGTAATATTATCAAAGAATTTTCCTAAGTAATGAGCACTGACGGAATTCATTTTCAAGAATATTTAAAATTTTAACAAAATCTTTATTCAATTCAAATTGTGCTATTTCAAATACCACTGCGTGATATCAAAATTTGTTTACGTCAAAATTTATATTAAGATTTATAACAATAATCCTTTGATTTTCTAATTTAAATTTATTTATATAGATGAAACCTTTTCACTTAAAGACAAATGAAAAGATAAAAAATCTTCTAATTTCAGGTACAGTAATTCCAAACTATTTATGAATATTTATTTTTATATTCTAAACTGAAAATATACTTCTTTTTGTTTTATATCTTTCTTTCATAAAAACCACTGCTTAAGAAGTAAGTTTTACTGAATTTTTAGATTGTAGTGTCTTACACAGAATTTTCAATTTGGCTGACAGTTGTCACTTTGTTCATTTGCAACCTTTACTTTGTTTGCATTGTGAATACATAAAACTTTTCCTTTTAATTTATAATCATTTCTTTGTGTTTACATTGTGTACGATATCTAATGGATAAATTTTAGATATCGTATATTGGAAACAGAAATGACTTATATCGTTCTGATTTGGAATTAAAAATGAAAAAAAAAAAAGACGAAGTATTTAGCAGTAATTTGAAAATAAATAAGTATAAAAGTTAATTAAAAAGTTGATTTAAAAAAATATTTCAATAGCTATTTTAACGTGTGTGAAAGTTCGATTGTATTTTAAATTAAAAAACTAAACTTCATAAAAACTTTTTAACGCATTAAAAATACAAATCTGACCAATTTCTGGTCGCTGAAGAAAAATACATAAGCATTATTGTTTCATGAGTCGGTCAATGTAGGGTTGGTTGTTTTTGCTTTGTTTTTCTTAAATTCCTGGTCCGGGTCCTGGACGAAATTTTGATGTTTGTTTCTGCATGTCAATTGTTCCTGAAGCAAGCTTCTATTTATCAGACTCCTGTCTATAGCTGTTCACTTGTTTTTCCATTTTTGAGGGATTCCTGTTCTTCATGCAAGATGTGTTTGCATCACACCACTACTGTCATTTCATTGGTTAATTTCCATATGTATAAGCCGCTTATACCTTTCAGGAAATTCACGTGTCAACGGGTCGTCAGCGACCCGAAAGTCAAATTTGTATTTTTAATGTGCTACAAATTTTTTTACGAAGTTCAGTTTCGGCCTTTTTTAATTTAAAATGTAATTAAAAAATATTTCTTGTATCCGTTATTTGCATGTTTCTAAACTTCATTCTTAGACTGCTAAGCATTACCGAATTCCGCTGATGAGGATTTGACAAATCGAAACAGATGTCCTGGAATCGCAATTAAGGTAAAAATTATGAAAATGAAAATGCGAAGAAAAGAATATCATCTAGAATTGGAGTTTTTTGTTTTTCTAATTTCTCAGCTTGTTAAGTTTTGTAACGATCAAATACAATACGTGCATTTTTAAATTTACAAAAAAAATATAAATATAAGGGCGTTTCCATTGCAGAAGAGGACTGATCTTGCAGCACTGAGGGGTCCATTTCGAAGATGAGAAGGGGGGGGGGGGAGTGAAGATAAAAATAGTCGTGTTCTTATTTGGATTACAAATTAACCATCGTATCTAATGTTAAGAAATAGTAATCCAGTCATTTTACCAACAGGTTTCAGGAGTCAGATTTTGAGGGTGGGATGGTTGGCGAACAAAACATAAGGGCTATGTTTTAAGTTGGACCTTTATTAAGCTACAATTTTATTGGAAATCCGTTCAGCCGTTTTAATGTGGGTGCACACAATAGACAAACAGAGGATCAAAAATAGTCAAGTGAAATAAGTCAGTTCAAATGTTCAATTGAAATTTGAATTAAAAAAACAAAACAAAAGCCAGAGGAAAAGTAGGCAATATCGTAATTTCTTTGAGATATTTTTTTAAAATTCAATTCTTATTTCCTTTGCTTTACTGAGCAGCTCTTGTGGTCCGCTTGAAGCATTTCAAGGAATTGTAGTCTACATATTGACGATATTTTCCATACTTTTTTCCATAACTATGGAAAGTCATTTTAATTTCTAATTTTAGGATTATTTTTTTTAATCATTCGTCTTTGAATCTTTCATAGAATATCTATGATTAAATTAATTAAAGATTTTAGAATTAATCTTTTATTAATCATAACTATAATTAATTTTATGATTTCGAAGCATGTTCAGAACATTCTGTACTTGTCTGTCAATTTTTTTATTTTTATTTAAAAGTATTAACAATTAATAAAATTATTAATTCTAAACAGCAATATTTAATAATAGTTAATTTACCAATTACGTTTAACTCAAAAAATCGTACATTCCGTTTTTTATATCATTCTGATGTTTTTCTCAAATGAGAATTTTAAATTAATAACATTAAAAAAAACAAAACACAAACGAACATTCTTCGCTCGTAAGTTGATTTTATGGAGTACATTGCAGTAGATTTGCAAGTAATGTAAAAAAAAACTGGTGTTTCTTTTTTTTTTCTTTACACTTATGCTTTAAGTTCATCAAAATCATATCACGTTTTTTCATTAAAAATACAGATAAACAGACATGACGAAAACAAAAGCGCGTTTCGTATGGGAAAAGTAAGACTAAGAATAAAGTTGGATAAGTATTAAATGCCTATGAAGCAAAAGAACGTCTTAAATGTAATTTAATTTGTAAAGTTATTTACACACCTTAGGTTAGATTTCAAAGATCGCGGGATCTTATTTTTAACAGCAAAACAGCACGTAACAACCATTCGGAAAAAGGTTGTGATACACAAGATGCTGAGCAAAGACCGAATGTACAGTTGTTCTTTTGAAATGGAATGCCCAAACATTAGCAACATTTCTCATATTAACATGAATAATGGCTTCAATATTTCGAATATAGCAGAAATACCCTATTAAGATTTCAGTTTCCTAGAACACATAGTTCATTCGGTGTAAAATTAATGACAATTCATAAAATCCGAAATTATTGTCTTTAATCGCAGATTTTACTTTAAAACCTGGAAATGAACTAAAGAACATAACATATGATTCACGTTTTAAATAAAGAAAAACATGTGACAGCTGGTATCAATGTTTCAAACAGTCGCAGTTATTGATTAGTTTTAGGATTAAAAAAAAAAATGGGTTTAAAGAAAATAAAAGACTAAATATGATATATGACATCATTTGTGTCGCAATGCATTGGAATATATCCGAGTAAAATAATAGATATGAATAAGGCTAAATCAGGTCACATATGTTGAACTAAAAAAATTGTTTCCTAGATACTTACAAAACATTTAATATGTTTTTAAACTTATTTTGTGGAAACTACGCGTCATGTCGGTGATGAAAATAATAACTTAATTTGATTTGACTTCGGAAGGAGAACCTAAAATTAAGCAAAACCTTAACTTTCTGCTTGTCTTTTTAGTGCAGTCTATATTAGTTTAGGGGAATTTTATCCTTAGATTTATTACTAATCCAACGCAAGCAAATAAATAAATAAATAAATAAATAAATAAATAAATAAATAATGTAGACTGTTTGCTTAACTACCTGTAATTGATCAATGGTTCTGCCTCTATTCAAACATAGCGAACACTGCGAATTCAAATCAGAAGAAAACTATTTAAATCATCTAAGAAACTTAAGCTCCCTGGCGCTAACTTTGCATTCGTTGATTCTGAAGAGTCATGAACACTATTACTAAGGTGTTCATTTACTTTTACACTACTTTTTACTTTTACACTACTTAATAGTACACTATTACTTTTAGATCTATTTCAATATTTTTAGATCTAATATTTGTTTCGTAAATTTCGCTGAAAATAAAAAAAAAAATTGAATAGAAAAGAATGACAAAATGAATAAACTGCAAGTAGAATAAAAGAACTATAACGAATTGCATAAATACAAATGAACCATATCGAATTCAATATAATTCTAAAAGCTATACATCTATATTGTAAATGAAAAGTATTCTTACGTAGGCCCATCGGCGTTTCCCGACCAGCGGGTCTAAGTTCAGAGAGGGTGGTCACCTTAACGCCTTTAACCCCAGGGAAAAGAAACCCGGTACTCATATAATAGAAGGCTGGATGCATTCTAGGAGGAGAGTTCAGCGTGGAAAAATTCCCGACCTCGGCCGGGGTCAGGAATTGAATCTGGCTTTTCCAGGTTGCAGTCAAGCGCATTACCAATTAGCCAGCAAATCCACCTACATCTACGTACATTGATGAAATTTTTGTTTTCATCAAAAGTGTTACTGAAAGATATTACTGAAAAGTTACTTCGCCAGTTGAGATAGAATTTTATTTCGTGAAGGGCCAAGGGCAGGTCTCAAACAACGAAAAATAAAAGTTATCTTCAAAATTTCCGGGGAAGGGAAGAAAGCCCCCCCCCCCCCCCCCCCCCCCCCCCTGTATACGCGTATGAATTGCGATTAGATGCCAATACCAAGTAAAGCTCGATTTCTATTAAGATAAGAGAATGATAAGATTTTTGCAAATAACATTCTAACATCGGTTCTACTTTTGTGGAGAAATCAAGTAGGAATGGTGAAAATCTGCAAAGGAAAAGCGTTTATACGAAAGAAGTTAACTTAAGTTTCATTTGATTTACGCCCTTTTTCTTTTTTTCATATTTTATTTTTATTTTCTTTTTTGACGTTTGATTTTGATGAAATTAATGACAGCCTTAAGATAAGAATTTCAGAATTAATCGATTTAAAGAATATTGAAAATGAAAGATGAAAACTCTGTGAGATAATTGCAATATTCAATATTACTCTCTATTATCAAACGCTTTTCTTTTTTTTTTTCAGTCTATTGGAAATTGAAAAAAAGGTTTTATTAAACTTTATGACCAAACAATCCAATTCTTAGAAATTTCAATTTAATACCTTAATGACTTTTTTATTTTTTTGTTTGGCAAATAAAGAGAACGAAAAGTAAACAAAAGTTCTTGAAAGAACCTTCTCAAAGTTATCTTTCTTTATTTTTTATCTTCTTTCCTTTTTTTGTATTATTTAAATAGTGAAAATAATGAAACAAACGAAAGACTCAGATTTTTAACTTACATTGTCTGTCAAATACAAAAAATTTACATAAAAAATTATGCTAATACTAACTTGCATTTCAATTAACTAATGTAATTTTTCAGATATATCCTTTAACAGTCCTTTTTTTTATGTAGCAGCAGATATATTGGTTTAAATCTTTGTTTTAGAAAACGAAGTGAAGCGTCTATCATAATATTTATGATAGAACATATTCTAATATAGAACACTAGCTTGACTACGTTGACTAACACTAAATAATCTTTAGGAAATTATTCTTTCTAGCGACTTTTCCTTTTTTCTTCAATTATTCACTTCCTTATCTATACCATAAAGTGATCAAACTCATTTTTGTTTTTTTCCAAATATAAATTCGAAAGTTCTTTTAAATTTTCTCCATTTTAAACAGTTGTTGATGACCATTTTATCAAGGACAAAGGATTACAAAAAGTTACTCATGCATTATTTATCAACCACCACTATTAATATTTCGCTATCTATCTAATAGTATCGTATTGTCTTTTTAAAATACTGTTTTAATATATTCCATAACAACAAATTTATCTGTTCAATTTGATAGATTTCAATTATTTGAGGCTTGATTTCAGTCACTCGCTTTCGACTGAATAGAATATTTTATCGAATAATGATTTCCCAGTATTAACGACAGCAAAATTATATCCGAGGAAAGTAAGAAACACAAACAGTTAAATAAGAATTCGAACTATTTTCTTATATTACAGCCGCATGGTAAACCTCTTCATTTGCTCAAGAGCTAAATAGAAAATTAAAATTGCCCAATTGTTATTTGGGTGAATCTACGGAAAACCTGTAATTCGTGTCACAGAGCAATAAATTGAAAATGATTGAAAATATTTGTCATTTTTCAAAATCACACTGAAGTACAAAATATACTATAGTTTAGTATAATGCTTTTTTTTAATTTTATGGAATTTCCAAAAAAAAAAAGTTGTCCACAGAAGGTGATTCGTCACTTCCGTGGACTGTCACAAGCTACAGTTGGATAGCTTCTAAAGATCCAAACTGCTTTATTTTTTAATATTTTTCAAATAATATATATATTGTGAAATCAGAAAATACATAAATTTAACATAATATTGAGTGAAATTTTTTTTCGAATTATCAGTAAAATTTTTTTACAACCTCAAGTCTGGTCACAAGGTTTAGCCATCACTTTTGTGGACATTCCTAAACTTTCTAAAAAATCCACCAGATGCGCTAGTTGTCTTCCATCTCACTTAAAAATGAAATTTTACACGGCGATTTTGGATTGGGAAGTGATTTTATTCGTCTGAGTCGCACATTTGTCAGGAAAATATTACCTTTTTATTCATTTTTCGTCATTTGCACAGCTCATTCCATCACTTCTGTGGTCTTGTTTAGAACCTAATTTTTTTATGGAAAAATGATTATTTCTAGGCATGATAATTGAAATAATTTTGGGGTCCATGGAAGTGATGATCATCAACAATAGCGGCTACTATGTTTTTCACGAAGACTTGTCTTTCACTTCTAGTCTTTGTTAAATGCCAATAAGGATATTTATAATTATATAAATATATATAATATAATATATGATACATGTAATTAAATATTTACATTTTTGTAGACGTTTAAGATTGACAGTCTGATTCATTTTTATTGTACATGATTTCCTCTTTTGATAAAAAGTTCTTTTAATTCATAAATTATAGTCTTCTATTTATTTATTTCATAGTTTTCCCATGTAAATTCACTTTTTCGAATATAATTTATATTAAAATTGGACATCGTTATCAACACAAGTCACTTCTGTAAACTTAGCCTACCATCATTTGTTTTTTTTTTTTTTAAATAACCAAAATGCGTTGATCTGAACCACATATTTCATGGATGTAAGAACGTCAAAAGCAATCATCTCAATTTTTTGGAAAAGGAAATCTTGTAATTTAAAATCTCAAATTTTTTTGACTGAAATTGCAGGTTTTCTGTAGATTCACCCATTTACGTCTTTCGCTGCCTACATAAAAAAAATTAGGATAACTGTCTAAAGTTTGTTGAAAATAGATAATTGAATGTTTAGATTATATTATATTAATTGAAAGTGGGTGGCTTGACTGCCGAGCACCTCGACCTGAAAGATCTTTTATACTATCCCACGGAAAGAAGGAGAGAAAGACTGAGAAAGGATGGTGTCAGAAATGCAGAGGAAACGGGAGAACCCCGGGAAAACCTGCCCAACGCGGGTCGCCACCATCAACGAAACCCACATGAGAACCGAACCCGGTACTCAGAGAGGAGAGAGGCCAGTGTCTTAGCGACATCGCCGACCGCGCGGCCTAATTGAATGCCTAACTGCAGTATTTTAATCTAATGCATCCATTTTAGTGATGTATATCCTTTGAATCCTTGAAGTTCTATCGAATTAGAGTTTAATGAAAAGAAGAACTTCCTGGTCTATTTCCAAACTTATCTTCAGATCTGTTTATAACAATATAAGTTACTTAGCTACGATAGTTGAGCAAATATTTTTCAAAGGATATTAGTGCACAATGACATCAGAATTCTCGTGCATTCATGTAAATCTACAACATAAATCATGTAAATTTTCTAAGATTTTTCAGATTTCTCGAATAATTAATTCTTGTAAATTAATTTTTTCTTTTTTTTTGCAGTGTATGAAACAAAAGCAAATATCGGCCTGACGTGAAGAAGAGAAAGGAGCTTTTGAAGAACTAGTTATCTTTGAGAAATCTACTTCTAAATATAAATTTATTGCTTCTCTGATCAGTTTTAAAATAAGTGATAAAAATAAAAGTTCTTTTTTTTTATTTTTTATATAATACATGTTGTTTTTCCATTGATATTTTTTTCCCGCGAACGACATAATAATCAAGAAGGATTCCAATTTTTGATGCTGAATTTCCTGATTTTCCGGTACTGAAAATAATGTGAATGATTTTTTGCCGCAAAATTGACACATTAATGTAAAAATGACTTATTTAAAAAAATAAATTCTTAATATGAAATTGCTGATATAATGAGAGTTAGATTCTATCTTTGTTCTTTCCTTCTCTTTGATTTGTACCTTTTCGTTCATCATTCTTCTTTTCCTTAAGTTTTCTTAAGGGCTAACTTATTTTAATATTAGTACGTCTGAGTGAAGCCAATTCACGCTGCTCGTCTTTCGTGTGTGGTTGCGTTGCGCTGTGTCAATGAGTCCCCTTGGATTTTTTTTTCCCCTCCTTTTTTTTCCGATTCGATGTTGCTCTTTTGTTTCGTCGACAATGGCGCGTGGCTAATTCGCTGTTGGCGTTTGCCCTGTGCGTCTCCCCTGTGAGTACTACGCCCGCCGTAAATTTGCGAGCGCGCGGATTGATCGAACGCCTCCTGGGCCTCTTTACTGCCTCTTGCGAATCACATAATCCATTGAAGATGCACAGGGTGGGTTTCGAGATAGCAGGAATAGACACTAATTAAAAAGTTCCCAACCTGTCATCCATACAAATGCCCATTTTCACAGAAATAAAACGTATTTTAAAAGAAGTATCTCCTAAAACCATTCCAGTCCACTTTTAAATCGTTCAATGATTCAAAACTTTCATCAGTTTTATTTGGTTAATAAATTTTGTATCTCTAAGAATTATTTAACAAGTATATTTAATAAAAAATGACTAAAATAGTATTTATTTGATACTTCTAAAATGTTAGTGTAAACAAAAAAATGTAATGAAAATATTAATCAAAACATAAACAATAAAGAAAAACTGTAATAAAGATTTTCTTTTCTTTTTAAATTATATAAAACTTAAATAAATAAATTCACTACAACTAATTCTGAAATGACCTTGCAGTACAGTTCCGAAAGGAAGAAACAGCAAATAATCTTTCTTTAAAAATTTAAATGAGCAACCTTTATAGCATAGGGGTCGTTCAAGTACTACGTAAGCACATTTTGAATCATTTTAGACCCCCCCCCCCCTTGTAAGCAAAAATAAAAAAAGCTTGAACCTTTCCCCCCTTACGTAATACGTGAACAGCCCGATATGTAAAGAAAAAAATAATAGTTTAAAATTAGCGACATTATTTATTGTTTTACGAGTTTATATAACTTATATATTGTATTCTTCTGCTTTTGTGAAGCAATTTGTTCACATTGTAATACAGGAAGCTGTTAATATTGTTCAGATATGAATAGATGTTTACAGCAAAATAAAATTGCTAATAAGGCTGAAGAGTAAACGGATAAAACGAATCCTTTCTCTAAGGCACTGCTTTTTCCTTCATTACCAAAACCGCTAATCACAAAGTCCTTTTTACCCAATGCGTAAATTGTCTAACGGTAAAACTAAAATGATGATTTTAATAATAACAAAGTTATTATACTTGTAATAATAAAAATAATAATAAGAGCTGTTTGGTGAGACCGAAGGGTTCATGATCGCAATACAGGACCAAATCATCTCCACACGCAACTACAAGAAACACATTCTACACGATGCAAACACACATGACGACAAATGCAGGAAATGCCACACTACGCATGAGACGATCGACCACGTAATATCAGGCTGTCCCCTTCTCTCTCAAACAGACTACCTCCACCGACACAATCAGGTAGCATCGATCGTTCATCAACAACTAGCACACAAACATTCACTTATTAAGAGCACGGTCCCGTACTACAAGTACATACCACAAAGCGTATTAGAATCACCCTCATATAAACTATACTGGGACCGCCCCATTCACACAGACAAAACCATACATCACAACAGACCTGACATCACACTTGTTGATAAGGTCAACAAACAGACCTATCTAATTGATATTGCAGTGCCTATCAGCAAGAACATGCAGAAAACTCACGCAGACAAGATCAGTAAATACACTGATCTAGCACACGAGCTCCAGAAGCAGTGGAGGCAAGATCGAGTACGTGTTGTACCCATCGTTCTGTCTGCCACTGGTCTGGTGCCTCACACATTGCACCACAGTCTCAGCACACTAGGACTTCACAAAAACACTTATGCACAACTGCAGAAGGCTGGGGTACTCAACACTACACGCATGGTTAGGAAATTTATGGACACAAGCACACATCCCTAATCATTCTTGCACACATCTTTACACTTGGCAGTATGTGCTTTGGTCCTTGACCCGCCATATTGTTTTTGCTGGGGAAACCCAAGGTTTGAAACATACAAACATAATAATAATAATAAATAAATGCTTAAAAAATAGGCAAAAACAGGTGAATTACGGATCGTACATTGATCTCTTATGAGAATTCGCTACAGTCGGAAATATTATTTATTAATTCTTAGTCAAGTATTACTTTCTTTAGAATACTTCTTCTGTACTTTTACGATAAATCTTAATGTGTATTCCGAGAAGTGTCGTTTCTCAAAGAAAAAACACTTTTACCCAATTTTGGGGTAATTTACCCAGGTTTGGGAAGCACTTTGCTGTACGATATATGCTTTGTTGAAAATGACGTAAATTTCTGTCTGAAAGATTTATCTCAAGTGATTATTTCTATTGCAGTATTGGTATGTTTTATCGTTTCTCTTCTTTCAATTACGAAAAGCATACAGACAAAAATAAAGCCACAAATAAGATATTCCTACTTAAAGCTTTGTATCTTTTACATGATTTCTCTGTCTCTAAACGTAGAATAATATTTAAATAATTCGGCTACAAATAAAACATGAAGCTGATATACGATATGAATGTGAATATAAATACCCAATATTTTCGAAAATCACAATATAATTAGAAAAAAATTATCAGCTTAAATATATGAACTTGTTTAATAATAATAAATCCCTAAGTACTATACAAATTTTTGAATTAGAAAAATTAAAATGATAACATCATATGTTTGAATTTGATCTGCAAGATTCATCCAGACTTCCTAAAATTACGTACATATTTAATTGTCAACCAGGACGATTATGTATATATTTATATATATTAATAAGTTAGCTGCTTTTAGGCGGTTTTGTGTTTTTTTTTTTTTTTTTTGGTTGGAGGTAAAAAACAGCAACAGATAGAAAATGTATAATACTACGTAATAGATATAGTAGATGCGATAATGTTATACTGTATAATTTTAGGATGTTAGAAATAAGATTTCAAGAAAATAAAATTTTCTTTACTAAAGACTAAGCTCGATTTATAAGAAATAATTTATAAGAAATTTGTGAAACAATGCGATATGTATTTTAACATTGAAAAAAAAATGTCGTTTTTTAATATGATTTCCTTTTTAAATGAAACTAATAAATGAATATAGTTAGACTCAACGCCGACGAAAGTTGTGCACTGCAAAATAGTATTATTTTGTATTTATAACAGTATTTATAACAGTATTATAAATAGAGTAAATAAACAATAAAGTAAGTAAGTAAATACATAAATAAATAAATAAATAAATAAATATTGTGTTTTACTTTCTAAAAACTGAATCATGCACTTTTTTTTTTCTATGTTATCGTAAATATCAGGTGCTTTCATTGTAACGTTGCTCCCGATTTCTTCGTATTTTGGCTGTCTATCCATAGGTTTTCCATCTGTTTCTGTTCTTTAAGCCGCGGTCTTATTGACAAGATGAACTTTTCACTGTTCTAGCCATTACAATTCATTTAAATTTATCGGCATTAGTGAGGATTGTACCCAATGTTGATTCCCTTAATACAGTTACTCTCACGATGTCACATGTTCTCTCGTTTTGTTCAAAACACTTTATTATTTCAAGCTTCTCTTCAGTTGTGCTAGTGCTTTTCTTTCTCCTTGCTTAGATATGATTTACACTGAATAATGACTTTTTTTTTTTTTTTTTTTTTTTTTACAAAAATAATTCGTAAACAATTGATACGAGAACCGAACCACCAAAACAATATAAATACTCGCGGTCAACTAAAGACAGTAGGTTCGTGTGTGGGTGCGCGGTCCTTAGGTCGGCTCGGGTCGATTGGACGGACCGAATCGGCGTGATTAAATTCGAATTCGTAATTCAAAGGCGTTGGAACAAATTCGATTTAAAATACTAGCATAATAATAGGAGGATTTCTTGAATAAAAAAAAAAAACAAAAAAAAAAACTTACTTATTCCAAATTCCTGTGTAGTCTTGCTCACATTCCTATTTCACAATAAAAAAATAAAATTATAAAGGGAAAAAACATCAAAATATTTTTGCCCAAAGGAGCTTGACAGGTCAGCGGTAGCTGTGATTGTATTGGTCAACTCCCCCCTTGTTTTTTTTTTTTTTTTTAATTTGGAGCCATACTTTAACTGATACTACTTTTATCCTCATTTACGGGCCAGGTAGCCAAGAAGATAAGGCCCTTAACTTGGGCTGGAGGAGGAGGATTCAATCCCTGACAGAGGTCGATGATTTTTCCACGCTGAATTATCGTCCAGACGGGTTCCTTGAAATGGGTTCGGGTATTTTTTTTTCGCCGGGGTAAAGGCGGACGAGCGTTGGACTGAGCAACCGATCTCATGTCAGTCTCGGGGAGTCTCATGTCAATGAAACTATGGAAATCTTATCTCCAACGTCCCTATAGGCCAGTGCTCTCTGGGATTTACCTAAACTTATACCTATACCTTCATTCCGTCAAGCCCACAACGCATTTAAAATTTAAATATATTAATTTTCTTTAGAAATGAAGTGTCATTTTCTCGTAATATTTATAGTCTATTAAAATTGTAGGATTTTGGTGGAATAAATGTAGGAAGTGTGACTTCCACAATTAATATTATTAAGCTTTAAAATTATTTCCTATAAATCAATCAACCAATTAATTGTAGTTGATTAATTTGAACAATTAAAATAATTACTAATAGCTTGAACTTATTCCAAATCCCGATTACTGGTTTAGCAGAGCAATAAATAATGCTAAGATTTCATATTTAGAAATCGTCGCCTAATTATAATAGTTCTTCCAATTCAGGAAACAACAGTTCCACAAAAGTTCACAATTACTGCTTTCCGTATTGTACTTCAATAGTTCACCTTTTTCACTTGTGTGACTTAATTGAATAATGTTCCCATTTCACTTATATGAATCTACATGAAAGGCTTTTCCATGTGTGAATAATAACTCATTCAAAAGTACATAACTAATTTCCTTTAGTTATTTAATTTCTTGCGTCGCACTAAATGACGTCAACTAATTTCTTCGAATTAGAATAACTTAAAGTTCCATTTCAAATTATCTTTAAATTTCCCTTCAATAGATAATTTGATCTACTATAATTTATCTCTTAAATAGTTGCCTATTACTTCACTTCTAGTTGAGCCTAATAATATAACCAGAATAACTTCATTTGCATATTTCTCACGATTCAATTTCATTAACTTGAATTGCTTTACAAATGTAACTAATAATAATTTCCGCTACTTCTGTTCTCTCAAAATATTGACTAGAGATTAATAATTAAGTTCCGTTCACTGTTCCGCCTTTTCTCGTTAACATGTGGTATTTTCCACTAACTTCTCGGCTTGTCAATTAGATAAGTTCAATTCTTCTTTCCGTATCCCTCAATGGACAATGAATAAATAAAAGTTCGTTACTCACAGTAAATTTGAGTGCGTTGCTTAATTTCTACGCTGTTGAAGGTAAGACATCTCTGCCGACTCAACGAATCCTTCGCCTGGCAAATCGAACCTCCCGCCGCAGTTCATTCCAACGTAATGATGACGTTCGCCGCTCGCTGACGAATCCCACGTCACTCCTTCATTAGACGATGGATACGACCTCTAGTAATTCGCAACGTTAATACAAAACTGTTTAATGTTCCGAAGTCACCTTGACTTCATTAATACTAACAAGAATAATTTCTCAAACCAAAATGAGAACATCGGAACTCCGTGACCAACGGATAGAAATGGAAGACGCTCGTTCGTCAGTGAAAGAGAGAGAGAGAGACCCAGATTGAGGCTTGCTTCTCTCATTTTATCCAATCAGATTCTGACGTCACAAAATATTTTAATATTTAAATTTCCATCGTTCCACTTATTTTAAATACAATTAAAGCTTTACCAAAATAATAATAATATTTATTTATTCCTTATAAATAAATAATTGATTCACTACAAAAATATCAGTAGAAAATATTTAAACTTTTTTTTATGTTGAAAATAATTCCATAAGAAAATTTGCAAACACCATTTTTTTTAACAATAGGCTAGTAATTCTTTACCTATACATCAATTTATGCTAAAAGAGATACATTAAAAAATTGAACTTATTTGAGTTTTAGAGGAAATCTGAAAGAAGGCGAACATTGGAAGAGCAGAACTATGGAAGATCATCTGAATGCTATCTTTAACGACGATGCCATTGTTTCCTTTACGATAGAAACAGAAAAAGAAAGAATAGAGAATGATAAGAAGAATTCTTGATAACTTCTTTCAGAAATCGAGCCAGGCCTAAAAAAAAAGGCAGAAGAATAGTAAAGGTTAAGTCTCTAGAGAATAAAAATGTCGTAAAAGATAGTATTGGAAGGAAGGTTGATGATAAGAGAGAAAACTAAACTTATCTAGTGGATTTTCCTAAGAAATATTGAAAGGAGTACAATTAGAGAAAAGTAAAAGGGCAAAATTTAGTTTATCTTACAAATAGGTGTAAATTATTTTTTTATTCATGAATTTATACTTTTGCAAATTATAATATTTTTTTAACCTAGTTTCCTAAGGAAAGTAAGACTCAGTAGATCTGTGTTATTGTCTGTGTATTCTCTACATAGTGCTTGCCTATTTATCTAATGAAAAAAAAAAAAAAAAAAAACCCTCAGTATTAGAAACGAAAAGATTTAAGTCTCACTATTGATTTTTAACAACTGTATTCATTTTAAATCTGTTCATTACATTTAATTGAATTAACTTCAAAGATTTATTGATTTTTTTATTTTTTATTTTTAAATCAAATCAAAAATTTCAAGATAGACTGTTAATATTGGTCGGGTTTTGTAATTCAGTTTTAGGGAGAATTTTTTTCTTTGTACTGTTCTTCATGTTTGTAAAGAAAAGGCAATTTTGAGGGCTAGGTTTTTAAATTTTTCAGAAATTTCTTGTAAAATGCTTAAAACAAAACTTAATAGCTACAATTTATCTGATTGTAAGATTGGAATTTCAGTTTTGTTACAATGTGTAGAAGTGACATTTGTTGTATCTAGAAGTGGATGATGGTCAGAAGAAGGGAATAGATTTATGGAGGACCCAAGAATTTGGCAATGTATTTTACACTGCAAAATTCTGTAAATTAATTGAAGTAAGAAACTAATAATGAAAGGAAATTTAACGTGAAACTAATTTAACTTAAACTAATTTAATAAGAAACTAATAACTTAAAACAATATTTGTTAAGCTTTTGTTTATCCTCTTATGAGAAAGAAATTATATGAATTGTACTGAATTTTAAAATTTCAGCATCCACTTATTTGTTGAATATTGGCATTATTACATTTTCGATATAAATAGAATTTATTGCCTATCGTAGAAAGTAAAATGAAGTTTTTTGCTTTCATGCTGGGTTAGATCAACACGTTGCTCTTGTTTTAACTCGGAGAGTAAATTATTATTTAAGGAGATTTTCAAGTAGTTTGATTTAGAAAATTTGTGTTTCAATAAAAAGATTAACTCCCTGATGTGTCAGGCCAGACAAGGTTGCTGATATCTCCTAGACAAATTATTACATATTTAGAGAGAACTGGTTTGGAATATTATATGACTTTTTATGACAAAAGATACTTTATGTTTCTTTAAAATCTGACCATAGTTTTACTTTCGCCTAAATAATTAATAAACTATCCTTACATTTTCTTTCATATTCAAAACTTCATTCCTTCTTAAATAATTTTTTCTTCTTAATATCAACGTAAATGGTCTTACTTATTATCTACTGTGGATATTTTTAGTTTTAGCCAATCATTCAGACTGTTCATGTGTGATTGGGTTAGTTCCTAACATCTCTTGAACCCCTGATGGATCTTCCTGAAATTTCGCAGCTTTATTTACGGAAAAAAAACGACAATAATATTTGTATTTGAATTGCTGAAGTTGAAAATTTCTCCTTAGGAGTCTTTGATGAGAAATTAGCGCATGAAGTTGACAAAGATTGCCACAGAAAAGCATCTGAACCGAAACAATGGATTTCTATGGATGGTCTATTAATGCGTAGTTAAGCCACTGCCTGTGCTGTGGTATGATTAAAAATAATCGGATAGGATAACTCAAGTAATGCGGATTTCATGAATTTTTGTACTATTTGTATTCAGAATATATTAAATTTTAATTTAAAAATAAGGGAAGAAAAATCAATAATAAATTAAAATCAATTTAAAAATAAAGGGAGACGTCTGTTTCTGTTTGTAAAATAAAAAATAAAATAAAAATTAAAAAAAACCCAGAAAAGTCGATTTTTTTTTTTTATACGATTTGATTTTGGTAACAAACTAGCGACATAGGCTGTTGAGCAATATGAATAATTGAAATTTTTTTCAATCTAATTGCTACAGCGCACTGAAACTTCATCATCAGTACTTTGAAATTGGGCGAAGTAGAAGAATAGAACTGTTTCAATTTTGCCAAATAGAAACAACAGAAGGAATACGGTAACTAATAATTTTACAGAAAACTTTCGAACGTTTTCAATGACCAGTATTTAACAGCTTAAAGAAAACTGAAAAAAACTACAGTTATACTGAAATAATCCACGGTAAGCGGAGAGATGTATAATCCATCCATCAAAAAACAAACTCTGTTACGTCTAACTAAGGGTACAGAAATACTTGAGGTCTCATCTACTATAAAAGACATCAGGAACTGCAAGAAAATAACGAGTGACTCTTGTTATTTTTATGAGTCAATCTACTGTCAAATCTATTCTCTAGAGACTGATCTGATTAACTAATGAAATTCTGAAAAAAAAATCATCTATTATTGAATATTTTACTAAAAAGCAGAAAATCTCCAAATAGAAAAGGAGATTGTTAATCTCATTGGTGGTTTCCCAAAGAAGTCATGTTAATGTCTTGCCTTTTTTTGCTACGGCCATTTGAATCCCTTAAGATGTTTGTCATTGGAAGTCAGGTCATACATTCCAGGAAATTAAAAAAAAAATGGTTCAATAACCCTGAAAACCGGTTTTTTTCCTTGTTAATTAATTCCATTAATTAAATTTCAGTTAATTATATGTAGAAGTATAGTCATCAGTTTTGTTTTGTTTTTTCACTTCGCAGGAGTGATATATACTAATATATTCACTTTCCTATCACTTAAAATTATTCATTCAGATTTATTTATTTATTAATATTGTCTTTATTATTGTTTTCTTTTTTCCTGTTACTTAAATTAAACAAAGTTTATAGCTTGAACTTTTTTGAGCTCTAAC
Organism: Thereuonema tuberculata; assembly: GCA_023159025.1. Taxonomy (NCBI): domain Eukaryota; kingdom Metazoa; phylum Arthropoda; class Chilopoda; order Scutigeromorpha; family Scutigeridae; genus Thereuonema; species Thereuonema tuberculata. The sequence continues at coordinate 48,658,002 of JAFIDM010000179.1, forward strand.
GACCCAAAAGCGTCTGTGTTTCTTTTGTCTGTCTGATAAACAAATGGCTTTCCCTCAAGTATTTTGCTATTTCTTAGCCTATTCCAAATTTGGTCACATTCGGGTATTTATTTATTACTACGATTTTAATTTAGATTTGAGGAATACTGAAGGATTTTGATTTCAATGAAAATGTTATTGCAGTTGTCAAATTATGAAAACATTATCTGAGAATAAGCAGTTACAATATTTCGATAAATAGATATAATATAATAGATCGATATAATAGATATAATATATATATATATATATATATATATATATATATATATATATATATATA
>JAFIDM010000179.1:48658723-48674293 GCA_023159025.1 Thereuonema tuberculata
TTAACATTGTAAGGTGTTCTAATTATATTTTTAATCTCTTTGGCTTATTTTGGTCTTTCTTTTTTTTTTAGAAAAAAAAGATTTACATAATTGGTCTATCAATTTCTTCGGGTATTCATTATAGTAAAGGATTTTTTTGAAATCCTCAATCTTACAATGTTAAAATTAGAATGCTATTGAATTATTTAATAGTAATGATGAAATCTCCCATTTAACTACTTTTAATAATGATAATATGTTGGCAGATTTCATCTTTATAATGCTGTGACATCAAATTACAGGAACTGGAAGTATTCTTTAATTGCAGTTGAAATACTTAAATGTGTGTGAAATGATTATTGACATTAAGAACGTTAGAAAGCCACTCCATCTGTTGCCATTGTTATACTAGAAGCAGCTATTGTTATAAGTTTGAACTTCGTCATTTAAATCTCATTTGAACTTCGAAGTCAATACCATCTTCACATTCGCATTAGTTCAGCTTATGCTGCAACTTAAGTAGCAAATGCATGAAAGTCTACTGCCATGTTACGAAAAAATGGCAGAATATAGCTGTAGGTTCATTTATAGTGTGGATTTCATAGGAGATGAAATCAGATGTTGTAAATATAATCGTAGCAATTTGATTTTCTTTGTAAGTGTTGATAACTAAATTCATCGTGATGTAGAAGATGAGCTATTTTTCCAGCTGTTTTCCAGCTGTTTTTCGGCTGGAAAAACAGTGTTCATTGTTCAAATCAAAACACAAGAAGCTATGAGTTAGTGGTCGACATACTACGTGATAAAGGCGAGCAGTCGTCATTGTTTCTTGGATTGTCGCACGTGAGAAGCAACCACGTAAGGTTGGGAAATGTTCTTATGACAAGGCTTTCTGCATCACAGCGTTGCAAGGATCAAATGCAACGGGAGCCATATATCCTTCAGCGATTAGTAGTGGTGAAATAGAATTTCAAATAACTGAAATATCTATTCTATTAATGATTTCGTTTATTTTAGTATGTTTGCTAAAATGTGTGTTTAGTGTATATTTGCAGGAATAAAATCTACGGACGTTCCAATGGTTCACGATGGCGGAGTTTGGATTTCACAGTGAGGATTCGAATGCACGTGTTTTTGGAAAGAGAGACGAACGAGCCTAAACGATTTCAGGAGATGTACACCGGTTTGAGAAGGGTTGCTGAGGTTTGATAATCAAATTCCCTAGATGATACATATGTAGAATTTACTTATCGTTTTTCGTTCGGACAATTAGAAGACATCGTCTAATTGCAACTTAAGTATTTCCTTATAAATCTTAAATTCAAGATTGAATTTTCCGAAAGGATTAGTGATAAAAAATAACAATTTTATTTAAGTGCAGATGTACAAAGGAATTCTCAAGAGAACTTTTATGTTAGTGCCATTTCGAACAAGTATTGAACTTTCTATTTTGAACAAGTGTTGAACTTAGATAGTGTTAAAGCAACATGACAAGTGTGACTTTAAATCAATATTAATACAATAAGAAAAGGTTGAATATATATCAACGATTGACTGTGAACTTTTATTGACGTACAAATAGAAGAAATTGTGTTATTATTATTTTAAAGAATATTGATATATCATATCAGTTATTGGAACGATCTTGTAGAAGCATCATTGATAAATGCAACCAGAATTATTTATATTGTAATAAAGAGAGAAACTGAAATTCATGTTGTTGATTATAATTATTTCTTAATGGATAAGTTACTTTTGGTTTCTAATTGAGAGCAAGCTTAAGTCATAGATAATTCTTATATTGACAATCTCACTCTGCTGGAAAATAAAAGGATAGTTAACTTTTCTTTTATTCATAGATATATATTTATTGTTATAAATTCAATAAGAAATATAACGTATAGCATTAGCAGAACATAAAGAACAAGGTAGGAATAGTGATTAGTAAACCAATCACAGTGCTTCGCAACGGCTTCTGAGTCACCTTTACTTCAGAATAGACTGCGCCGGGTGGTCTAGAAAATGCTCGCACGAGTCTGTTTGCGACCCAATGCTATCTTACTCACCCCTTTTTATATGGAAAAAAAAATCGTCATTCTTAACTCAAACATTGTTAATACACTGAATTCCTAATAATGATTTAAAAAAAAAAATGCCCAGGAGGAGATCGAACCCACGATGTTATTAGCCAAACAACGACACTCTAACCGATTGAGCTAACAGGCCACCTACAACATTCAACATTGAGGCCACCTACAACTGAGCTAACAGAAGCCGTTGCGAAGCATTGTGGGATATGTGTCCACAGACAGACAAACCGGAGATATAAGTCGTCTTTCAGAAGCCTAATAAAACCGACTTATTAAACAATCCGAACAACTACAATGTGGCATCTGGAAGGAAATGAAAAGTAGAGAGAAAAACATTCGAAGAAAGACAAATCATGGAATCATTCGGAGGGTAAGATGTTAACATAGCGTCATCTAAACTCTTGCTAAACATTTCTTCCAATAGTTCTTAATTTAACAGTTATTACTTTGACTATAAGTTGCATGTGGATTTTAATGCCCTAAAAATAAGAATTTTTTTTATAAATTTTCTAAACGAGATTATAATGCAATTACAGCTATTTATTAAAAATACAAGGTGTATGAGTTGGACCAGATCAATTTTGTATATAGAAGCAACAATCAGATGACACGTGAAAAATTCGAGTATATTTTTTTCAGACTTTTCACCAACGCGGCATGATGATGATCTTAGTTCCTTTCGGTAGTGATTGTGTTGTAACTCCTTCGCAGCATGTTTTGTTGCAACAAAATCAAATGATGCAACAGAATTTCTTCTTCACGTCATTTCAGTCATTTTTTCACGTTTCGGAGAAAACCATATTCCTCATCAAATTAATGTCTTACTGGAAAGCTGCTGCCTTTAGACTTATAAATAAACTAAATGGCACGCGCGCCTTGCTTTGACGTGAACTGAATGCACCACTTTCCCTGCGTGACATTGTGAATTATCGCACGGTCACTAACGCGGGTTCAATGTCAGGGGGTGCTCTTACTGAAGTCAGGTACATGCCGATTATTGTATACAGGTCAAGCATTCCGGTGTCCCCCTAGTGTTAGGATACTGTTATTCTTGTGAAAACGTATAATCTGCAAAAAATCGTATAAAATGGCTTCCAGGAAGAATTTATCGGGCTGACCGACTGATACACCCTGTATATTCTGTTAACGTAGATAAGTTATAAATTTGGGATAGAGCTAAGAAGCATAGTTGCCCTTCTCTGTTAAATTACAGTATTTAGACGGTGTTTTCTTTTTAAATCAGAAACCACCATCAACAACAACAGTAATAATAATAATAATAATAATAAAAACTCTTCATCAAAAACATATCATCTTGGAAATAATTAAACAATACAGTACACGGTATACTTGTAGTAAGTGTAGTATTTGTGGCATCAACATTGTGGCCTATGTAAAGACGCAACAATACAGATAAGTTGATACTTCTGAATTTGTTAATGAAACCCGCATTCACGAAAATTAAGAATTAGTTGATGTTAGTACATCTTCGAATGCAATTCCCCATAGTTTAATTGCAATTAGGTTATGGCAGTGGTCCGAGAAGATCATTACCACACGTGATCTCCCATGAGTTTCGCGTGATCCTAATGCCTCCGTCTGCAACGAGAGGGCGTGGCGGTGATTTGCAGCTCATCGCTGTCCTCGAGTGTCCCAGACTGCTTTTCAATCATGAGACGCTACGATACAATCGACATCAATAAGACACAAGTAAAGGAGGGCAGCGTATAAATTTCGATAGGTAAAACGTTTTAAAAAGAAAAGAAAAAAACGCACACATAGAAAGAGCTTTAGAAATTTTAGTGTAGGCTAAACAAATCCATCTTCTTTGAATGTTACAAATTAGGGAGAAGAATTAACCTAATTCCGCAAATTAGAAAATACAGCATTTTCTATTCTCTGTGTATCATCATTGAAATTTTGATAAATTAATATTAAATTAGTTGTAGAAATACTCTTAGTTAGCGTTCTTCATTGGAAAACAAAGGTTTTTTTTTTTTCGGGTTTTTCTTTTTCGGTAGCTTAACGATAAGTCAATTCCACATTTCGGTCTACCAAATAAAGAATTATACATCAATAGCTATTGCCCTATTAGTATTATATGTTTTTTTTTTTTAAAGTAATATGGCAAGAATAACTAACAAAGAGTAATTTACAGATTTGATCGAACATTTGTAATCGCCCTAGTAAGGATTTGAATTAAAATCCTGTGAAATGCAATTTCCTACAGTTTGTCTATCAATTCATGAGCGGGTTATTCCATGTCAAGTCATCCAGGCCATGTCACCCACTACCTAGTTGAGAACTGAGATTTTGTGTATTGCTATTATACTTAATTTCATGAACTTTTGCCAATTTTTATTGCTTTATATACATTCTGTTGGTAATAATAGCAGAAAGTTTGATGCAATTTGGTACTTCAAAGCGAATTGTGCAAATTTGAAAATTGGCTGCAGTTTTTAAATGGAAACAAGTAGGATGACAATTTTTTCCCTGAATATGCGTTGTGACATGTAGTTTATGAAAACATAAAAGAATTGGCCGTATAAAATTTTTTTTTAATTGTTTTATAATTTTTTTTTGGTTAATTTAAAAAAAAAATTTGGACACTTGCTCTACTCTGAAAATCCTTGAAAAAATTAGGAAGTGATTTACAAATAGTAAAGTTTTGTCACAAAAAAAATCATTTTGTAGAAATGAATTGTTCTTACCAAAAAAAAATCGTGAAAGAATTGGCCAAAAAAAATTTTGTAGTTTAATGTTTTTTTGGTTAAATTTCTAAAAAAAAATTTGGATACTTGCCCCCATCTGAAAATCCTTGAAAAAATTAGAAAGTGATTTACAAATAGTAAAGTTTCATCACAAAAAAAATCAGTTTTGAGAAATGAATTGTTCTTTCCAAAAAAAAATCGTGAAAGAATTGGCCATATAAAATTTTTGTAGTTTAATGTTTTTTTGGTTAAATTTCTAAAAAAAAATTTGGACACTTGCCCCCATCTGGAAATCCTTCAGTTATAGGTAAACTTCAATTATACAAAATTTCAAAGTTTTCTGTGAGGGTGGGTGACATTTCCTAAAATTTCTGGATGATTTGATATGGAATGACCCGAGCGTTGTCTTTTTGTTTTTTCTCTATGCAGCAGAACAATATTAAAAGCACTAGAGATGGTTGTTCTTTTGATTGGGCTTATGCATTTTTTTTTTTTTGTCTCTTCAATAGTTAAAACTGTTATAACCAGACGTTCTCGGGTAATTTTGTCAGATACGCGTATTTGCAACGCCGAAACAACAAAATAAGCTGCATAATACTGAGGAAGCTTCGAGATCATGATAAAAATTAATGGAGTTCAAAAATCCATCTGCGCCCACTTGTTTTGGAGATTTTGTGACAATCATTAATTAATTGAGACCCTAGACTGGAAATTTTATTCTAAATCTTTTTCTTTCAGTTCTAGGATGAATATTAAAGAGATACAGTCGGACCTCTATTTAACGAACCTCTTTTTTGCGAATTTCTCTATTTTGCGAACTTTTCTTTGGAACCAAGAACATTTTAAAAGCTAATTTCTTCGTAAAATAACCTCCAAATAGCGAAGTGTATTTTCTATTTAACGAACTTTTTCGTGGTATCTATTTTTTTTTCCTCCTTGAAATGTTTTTATTATCAATATTCCCTTAGAGAAAATGAAAGAAATGTGGATACAGCTGAGGGAAAAAGAAGAAATTAACGATGATGTGCTGATTGATGATTATCTTTCACTTGATTTTGAAGTTGAGACTTTGGAGACGCTAACTGAATCGGATATTTTGGACAGTGTGAAAAATAAATACAATAAGCCATGAATTGAGATGAAGATGATGAAAATGGAAATGATCATGATGCAGAAATCAAAAAACAGTCGTATGATGAAATGCTAAATCATTTGAAATAATCCGACGTGGATTTCAATTTGAAGAAAATACTGAAGGGGTTTTTGGTGCATAGCAAAGATGTGAGACGTACTATGAGCGAAAACACTTTTTAGAAAAAACAAAAAAAACAAAAAAAGACAAATTAACAGACTTTATTAGTAAAATTTAAGTGCTTTATGTCATTAAAATTATTACTTTTTCTAATAACATTGAATAATAAAAGGTGAATCTCTATTTAACGAATTTTCCATATAACGAACTTTTTTTCCCGAAAAAAAGCGATTTAGCGACTTCGTTAAATAGAGGTCCGACTGTATTTCAAACATTAGACTAAACCTATAAATCTTTCTTCTCCGTTCACGTACATATGTAAAAAAAATAAAATAAAAAAAAGACGAGAAATTTCTGTAAGAAATTAAATCCAACTTTCCTTTAATGTTGCAGTTTTTTTTTTCTTTCATTCATTTCAAGAATCGTAAAAATAAATACATGAAAAAAAAAAAATCCGAAATCTGAATAATTGATGGAAATTGCAGATTCCATTAAACAATTTTAGTGTGGTTCAATTTTAATGTGGATCCTTATCACTTAAGTTAATCCTCATCAAATTGAACTGAATTTCAAAATGGCTAACATTTTGTTGTTTTAATTCGATGATATTTTTTTGCTTATTCTCAGTAAGAGTTAATTAATTCGATCCTAATATTTTTATATGGAAATTTTTGTCTATCTCAGGGATCATCATGGTTAATTATTTTAAATAAAAAACTCTTTTTATTTTTACCTCTTAAAACATCTTTTAAATTTCAAGAACGTCAATGCAATGATTCATTAAGGAAACGCATACATGAATCGAATCCACCGACATGGATTTCATTGACTTTCCTTGGAAAATAGGCTAACAAGAAATATCAAGAATGCGCATTTTAATATGACATTACAGTTGCGCATACTTTTCATTTATAATGATTTCATTCATTATATTAAATGTATTCCTAAAGGCCTGTCAATAAGCCAAACCTGAAGTTGTTTTTCAACTTTTGTAAAACTGATAAATAAAAAGTTTTATCAAGTTTTGTCCAATAAGATTAAAGTTGTTTCCTAAGAACAGACGGACGAATGACGTTGATAATATTATTCGCGCAATCGTATCTACAAAAAATAAAAACCCTTCTCGTTAATTATTCATTTTTCTTTGAAATCCTTTTCTAGTTCCTTCAACTTGCAACTTGGAATAATCTTTCCTGATTTTACCAAACACTTCAATCACTTCCTGGAAGGTTTCCTACATCAATGTTACAGGATGCCAGCAATTGTCAGCGATTTACAAGAAAGTCAGCCACTTTATTTCCTTCAGAAATTCTTATAAGTCACTTGTCCGTTAATGTTATCTTGAAAAAGAAAAACAAAATGATAAAGATATTTTGTTGTTTCATAAGAACTGGCGAATGTAACCATCAATATCTTTATAGTAAAGTTACTTATAATAATGACTTAATTCCTTTTAAAAAAAAATGAGTAATAACTTTTTTATTTGCAGTACTGAGAAAACTGCTTTAGTCTAAATATAATCCTAGATGTAAAATATTTTGCCAAATAGGCCTATTCGGATATTTTCTTATAGTCTGTAATAATTATGGTAGATTCTCTCTAGCTCTAATGTTAAGGTACTGTGTTGTGTTCTCCTCGTTTCTCATTATAAATCAATAATTAAAAAATAAATGGATTTATAAAAAAGTGAATTACGATTTTTTTGTGTGCTGTAAGTATTAGTCAAAACAAGAAAATTGGAAACAAGGGCAGCACAAGAATAAATAAATTGCCTTTCTGATTCAAATTGAATCAGAAAGGTAATTTATTTATTCTTGTGCTGCCCTTGTTTCCAATTTTCTTGTTTTATCTAATACTGACAGCACGTAAAATTCTTTCCCTTAGGTAATTCACCTTGTTGGAATTTCAATTTCTTTACCATTAAAAGCCTTCAAATTCTATCATTTATTATGAAAACGTTTTTGGTTGTGCAAAATAGCACAATATTTATTTTTATTGATTTTTTTTGTTTCCGGAGGTTACTGCCAGGTGTGACAGTGGCCTTCACTTAAGTTCTTGCCTTTCTGGGTTCTTTATCGGATAAGGCGGATCGGGCTGGTGAACGAAACGGCCGTTCCCGATTCCCTCCGATAATTGAATCAGAAAGGCAATTTATTCTTGTGTTACCCTTGTTTCCAATTTTCTTGTTTTGACGATTTTTTTTTTTATCAATTAACAATTAAATCCGATTGAACAGTACATCATAATGACTGGTAGTTGTTATGAGTGAAAATAATATATTCAGGATATGTTGCAGTAAATCGTGATTACATTATTAGTATTGAACAGGTTTTTATACTCTGAGAAGTATTTAAAGCACTTACTATTTGATTTCATATAGTTTTGTGGAAACGTTTCGGATCTAAATCCAGGAGATTTCTCGGGCAAACTGATGAGTTATTAAGGGAAGTTGTTTTCAATTATGAGAAATATATATATATATATATATATATATATATACATATAAGAATAAAATTAACTTCTATTACTTAACGTATAAAGTCGGACAGTGATGTGAAATTTGAAAAATCCCAATGCAAAATTAAAATCACTGTTTCTATGGAGATAAGGCCAACCGGTTCGATTACCGGTATATATGCCTAATTTTGAATTTTGTATATTATTACTTCTTATTAAGGTATTTATTTATTTATTTATTTATTTAATTTATTATATACTTTAACTCAATATTAAGGATTTTGCTCTTTTTAATTCTTAATTTAATTTCTAATTTACATATATAACATAAAATAGAAAAGAAATAAAAAAAAGATATATAAAAAAACAAAAGAAATAAAAAAGTATATATAAGATAAAAAAAGAGTAAAGTCTTTAACTATTGCGTTTTTGTTTTTCTAAATTTTCTAAATTTTAATTTCTGCTTTCGCCGCTTATGCCGCTGATGACATGGAGATAAATTTGGCCGTATCTCCATAGAAACAGTGATTTGAATTTTGCATTGGGATTTTTCAAATTTCAATCACTGTCCGGCTTTATAGATGTATATATATATACATATCTGCAACTATTCCAACCTGAGAGTATTTTTTAAAAGATTACTGAAAAACTAAATGCTATCTTACTCATATTTTGCAATAGAAGTAAATTTGCTGAACAATTTCTCAATTAAAAGAATGAAGGGATTCTTATCTTTCTTTCATTTGAGAATTCTGTTGTGTAATGCTTATGTTTTTATGTTTTTTTTTTTAATTTTATTATGAAATTAATTTTTCTAATTTTCTTACGTAAAATAATAATTTTATGAAGAATTTTTAGGACCGAAAAACTCCGTTAAACTGTAACAATCTTTTATTCATGTGGAAAAGGAAGGACTAAGTATCTAATAAGTGGAATAATTGGCAATATTACAAATCAGCAGTGGGTCATTGGCTGTTGCGTCGTGTAACAAACGATTGCCTCTGCCGCTCTCCAGGTGTTGTTGTGTGACAACTGGGCGTTCACAGGTGAGGAAAACGCATACTGTGTTTTAGAATATCATGCAACCAGGTCGCTTAAATTGATCGTACCATTTACGAATGGAATTCTTGGCAGATGAGTCATTCTGAAATTTGGTGCGAAAACCACACTGCACCACCGTCACCGATCTGGTTGTGTGATATTCTGAAACCCAGTATGCGTTTTCCTCACCTGTGAACGCCCAGTGGTCAACAACACCACCCTGGCGAGCGGCAGAGGCAATCTTTTGTTATACGACGCAACAGTCAACGACCCACTGCTTTCGCGTTAGCCAGGACTGCGTACTTCGGGTTTCTAGTTGCCGTGTTATTAATGTGGATCATAGTTCACAGTTCTGAGATGTACAAAAAAACTTGAACATTTGCTCTATCCAACTGTACCATTCGTCGCATCATAACTGCAATAGCGCTTTTACAGGAAATTTCTGAAATCGTTCAAAACATTTGTAATCATCCCGTACTTATAATTTGGATTTAAAATCAATGTTGCGTTTCCTATTTTTACTTTGAAGTAATTTTGATTTTTATAGTTTTGTAGCGCGTAATAATTTGTTAATATCTGGAATTACTGTAGTTGTCACGCTTATTTGGGTGAATATTTTATTTGTTTTTTTTTTGTAAGGAATAAAGGGAATCATTGTGTCTAAAGTATTATTAATAACTCACCTTATTCAGATTTAATAAGCAAAATAGGAAATTTTTAGATAGGATAAAAAATTCTACAAATATCAGCAAAGAAATAGACCCTTAGCCTAATGATATCTTCACATTTTTTTTTTGTTAATCTATAAGTTTTATAATTTTAAAATTTTTAATTACCTGAGTAGAAACAATTTACTAATGAATAAAAATGAAATATATTTTGTAGTATATTATTTATTTATTTAAATATATTTTATTATTTTATAATTTATTTTTCAGTTTTCTTATCCTTCTACTTTATGTAAAAACATGATAAAGAGTTAATTTAATTTTTGTTTGTGAAATTAAATATCTTCATAATAGCTTTTGCTAAAAATTAACTTTGGCTTTTGAATAAGTAATTTTATTCTCGAGAGCTATTTAAAAATAAGATTGCTTTGCAAATCCTAAGCGCTTGAAAAAAAATTACCAAAAAAAAAAAAATCAATGGTTTAAATAAACATTTTTTTATGAAGTCAAACAATAAAACCTATAATTGTTGAAAAAAAAAGAAAAAGCAAGGCACGATTTTGTTCCCTAAAGAGTGCAGTAACTATTTGCAATCTTTCTACAACAGGGATCTCTGGAGCCTCCACATTCTCAAGAAATCTTATCCTTATAGTAGTCTTAAAATGTTCATCTGAATCAGCATTTCTTTTAAAAGATTGTTATATAAATTCTTCTAAACAATTTTTAAAATTAAACTATACCATAACAGGTCATACAGGTCCTGGGATGCGCGAGGGGTTTAGGCTCCCAGCGATTCTAAACCAAAGGGACTAGTTGAGATAGGACGCTCGCCCGCATTTAACCCAGAGTAAGACATTGTACCCTTTTGACAGAGGCTGGGTGAACCCTTGAGTCCGTCTGGAGGAAACAATTCATTACTTATGATTAATGATTGATCATATTCTATATATTATTCCTTTTTTTATGATTTTAGATCCAAAGCACCAATTAACAAAATCGACTGAAATGAATCATCCGTTGGATTTCCAATCGCCATATTATCTACAGTCGATCCTTTTGAAGTTCAAAATCAAATTCGATAATCTATAACCATCAAGATCACCACAAATGTTGAAAACATCCCGATTTCATCAAATTACGAAAGAAACTGAAGCAGATTTACGTCATCAATTTCGTCCCCATTAGGCTAATGATCATAAAAGTCTTTATCTCCTGTGCTGCCTAGCCAAAGTAAATAAGAAGCTTCACTTTTCAATATCTAAACCTGCTGTTAAAATTTAATTTCCTGAGGTAAATAATATTTAAGTTACTTGATCTCAATGCACTTACAGAATTTTTTCGACTTAAAATTGCACTGTAAAAACGCTTTTTGTTATTAGAATAAACATATTTAACGTGCAGTTGTATTTTATTTCTGATGGTGGGAGCCTTTTTTGGGGCTCATCGAAACATGTCATTGTCATATGTTTTTATTATGAATGGTTAGTGTGGTAATGGTCCCCTTGCTTTTTGTTATTGTTTTTGTCGTCCTAACTATTTCTCTAGAATTGTAAAAGAGCTTAATTTGTAACCGGTCGAAATTCGGATTTAAAATTTTCAGTGAAACTTGTAAATCAGACAAGAGATATTGTCTTAAAATCAACAGTAATTAGTTTTTGTTAAAAGACTTTATTTATAACAAAGAAAATACTTATTTGAATAACGACATTTAATTATGAATTTTCTGTTTTGAATTCAACATTAAATTCCTAATAAAACTTAATTTGTACTGCTATTACCATATGTAATGCTAGAAACATTAGACGAAAACCTTAAAATGGAAACTTATGTTTCTCTTGCGAAATATATAACGAGAATTAAAATAAAAATAAGAAAACAATCTTTCCAGTTAAGAGCCGAATGGTTTCGTATTACTTTCGACTAAAAGTTTCTACGGAAAAAGCAGGCTGACGAGGGAAGTCAGGCGGCATGCCACGTGATGCCATTCTACCGCTCGCGTCCTATTCTAATTGAATATGAAAGAGCGTCTCAACGATGAATGGCTTTGTTTTGTACATTTCAGAAGAAACGTGTGCTGGAAGGAGTCGCTGCCTGTACAGTATGAACCGTCACAATAGAAAAAGCTGTTGACAAAAATCAAAAAGCACAAATGGAAAGAAAATCGTCACAAAAGATATTTTCAATTGCATATTTTTCATCTTTGTTTACCATACGCGTGCAGACAATCTCAGCCCAGAAAATATTAACAAGGACGTCACCTATGTGTTAGATTTAAATTTTATTTATGTAAGTTTGTTGTTCTAATATCAAGAAAATCTAACTCAAATTCCTTTTACTTAGATATAAAGAAAAACTTAAAATAATATATAAATCAGAATGATAATAATAGGATTTTTAGACATTTTCACTCTAAAGTTAACAACTCGGCATTTTCCATTCAATGCGTGTTTAAAACATAGTTGTGGAGTTAAATGAAAATAGTCAACACACTAATTAGTCATACAAAACATATATTTGGAAATTGTAAAAGAAAATATATACAGATTGGGAGCTTTCGGACACTTCAGCAGAGCCCATTGTCAACCTAAGTTGTTACATAATTGATCGATTATTGGTCCACATTACGTAATTGGTAATGTAACAAATTAGGTCGACAAAGGGCTCTGCTGAAGTGTCCGAAGTTCCCAATATGTATGTATGTGTCTTTTATAATATAGTCTATGTTTTACATGACTTAATTAGTATGTTGATTATTTTCATTTATTTCCATTCAATGCCAAAGCTACGTTTTTAAACTGTGAAGTAGTGACTAATCTTAGAAAGAAAACATAACAAAACGTAAACTTCTTTAATTCCACAAAATCTTCGTGACTTACACAATATTTCGGAGGCCTAAACGGCCTTCCTTTTGCAAGCTTTACATCATAAATAAGAAAAGAAAATCTCTTTTTTTTTGGTTTTCTTTTCTCATTTATGATGTAAAGCTTGAAAAAGGAAGGCCGTTTAGGCATCCGAAATATTGTGTAAGTAACGAAGATTTTGTGGAATTAAAGAAGTTTAATAATATTATTTTATTTATGAGGAATTTGTTTATAACAAAACGTAAATTTTATCAACAATGAAACTTACTCGCACTGATTGTTCCAACTAATATAAAATTACTGTGGGATTCTTTAGCAACCAACAGGACATATTTATAATAATTCAGTTCATCTATTGAATTTCATATCATGTAATTCATTTCACATCAACATCAAAGAAAACAGAAGGTTTCAAAATTAAACTTTAAAGGAAAGAAAAATCTTTCATTATGTTGTCGCTAGCGAGGAAATATTAAGAAGTCAACTGCGAGAATTACACCTGTAATAGAATCCGTCTAATGCTTCATAAAACACTTAAAGCAAAGATTTATTTGGAAGATAATTATTCTTACACTATATTTATTCTGTTATTATTTATTATTTAACATAAAGAAACACTTAATATTAATGCCATTTCTTTTTCTTTTCCGTTTTAAGTTACATTCGCCTTCTTTGACTAGCTTCAGCCATACAAGGGAATATAAAGTAGTAAGTTCCATTGCCTTTTACAAAAAAAACAAAACAAAACAAAACAAAACCGGATAGAATGATAGAATTCAGGGAAAGCCTTTTTATGATGAATATAATAACCATTATCATTATGGAATCGAATGACACAAGACCTTTGAGGTGTAAAACTTAGCCATTCCTAACATCACTATTATTAATAAGGATAAATTCAAAGTTACTTTTCCAATATCAATATAAATTAGACTACTTAGACTGCTCCTGTAGTTGTGTTTGAATTTGTCTTTATTAGTTCTGTGACGTTTTTCAAATCATCAACTTTCTGAAATTATTAACTGTCAGTTATATAGTTGCTTTTCTTAAAAAATAATTTTTTAGCATTATATTATTATTATTATTTGAATTACAGTAAAACCCCGGTTAACCGAACTAAAGGGAGGGGGGGGGGGGAAGCCGTTTCGGATAACAACTTTTTCGATTAAGCCATGAACATCTAATACAGCTACAGTATTTTGTAGTGTAACTAGTCGGCTACCCGTCGCTTCGCTCCGGAAGCCTCCGCACATGTAATGGAAAACAACTTTTTATTTATTAAAAAAAAAAAAACACACATACAAATTACATCAAGTAAACTAAAACTAAAATTTTTTAAAAGTTTTTTTTTTTTTTAATTTAATTTTTGATGTTTATATTCTGTCAATCCACGACTGCTTTTAGAACCAGCGTGTGAATCATATATCTATGATATATTTTTATTTTTTATTGAGATTAGAATGTAGTCCTCGTGGTCTAATGGCTAAGACGTCTAACTTCGGAGCAGAAGGTTGCATGTTCAATTATCGTAGTGAATTTGTAGAAATTATTTCTATTTTCACAAATTACAACAATTGCACCAGACAGAGAGAGAAATAAAAGCTTTAGTAATATAGATATACTCTCCTTTCTGATTCTTTTATCGGGGAGGGCGAGGTTTGGGCTGATGAGTGCGCAGAAGCACGAAACAGCTGTTCCCAATTCCCTCCCCATAAAATGAATCAGAAAGGCGATTTCCTTTTGTTTTGTTTATTCTTGTGCTGCTCTTGTTTTCTTTGCTTTTAATATAGATATACTTTTCAGTGGTGTTTGAGTTACAAATAGTATTGGTTTTTAAGTTACAAATAGTGATTTTTCAGCATTCTGCCTAATAGAAATAGTGCTTGTTTCTTTCTTGAAACTCTTTTTTAATTATAATTGATACCTTTCAGTGGTTTTTGAATTACAAATAGTGATGGTTTTTGAGTTACAAATAGTGATTTTTCAGTATTCTATCTAATAGAAATAGTGCTTCTTTCTTTCTTGACTCTTTTTTTTATTCAAACATCTACCGTGTTCACGTGCTTGTTTTTCAATATCACATAGAATTTGGTTAAATCAGAATATTATTATATTTAAAATATTCCAACATTTCGGCAATTATAGTTCTAATTGTCATTTTCGAATTAAAAATAAACAGACGGATCCGAAATAAATAAACAATCTTGAGATTCAAAAAAAAAAAGGTTGAATACATTCCTTATTGATGGGGGAAGGGGAAGGACAGATAAGTCAAAAAACAATAAGAAGAGAGTTGTAGTCCTCATGGCTTAATGGATAAGACGTCTGACTTCGGATCAGAAGGTTGCAAGTTCGATTCCTGTTCAGATGTTTCATTATAAAAATTATTTCAATTTTCCATTCTCACAGAAAATTGCGCCGGACATACAGACAGACAGAGAAATAAGAGATTTTAGTAATATAGATTACAGTACGTATTTTTGAAAAGTTTTGAAGGTCAAATGAATTCAA
>JAFIDM010000179.1:48674303-48687807 GCA_023159025.1 Thereuonema tuberculata
TTTTGAAAAGTTTTGAAGGTCAAATGAATTCAAAAATCTCTTTGTATGCTACACTTATGTTCTTTATTAAAGTTAAAATTACATTTTCAGGATTACAGTAGGCTACATCAATATACAGTATTCTGTACTTAATAGTTTGTAGCATATGAATTACTCTTTTAAAAAAAACTCAGTAAATTTATTTGTTTCTTGCGTCCCTCCCAAAGTTTTCGAGCAGCGATGTCCCGCCATCTTTTACGTGCAGTACAGTAATATTGTTTGGATTTGCGATTTTCGGAGTCGTTTCGGATAACCCGGGTTTCGGTTGACCCGAGTTCGGTTAACCGGGTTTTACTGTATATGTTTTTCTATAAATCAAATTTTAGGCATTTCGCTGTACTGAAATATCATAATTAAACTTTGTAATGCAGTTTAAATGTAGACTATTTATCTACGCTATTATCAGAATTGATCTGAATATGTAGATACCTGACAAAATATTTTTGCTAACTTGGAGACCCTTTCTGATGTCAATAAAAGATATTCATAAATTATATATAAAAATTTTCAGCTTAAAAAAATAAAAACAATGACACCAAAATTTTAACCCATTGACCCCTAGGTCAAAAGTTATAAGCTTTTAAAAATCTCCGAACACAGGAAGTGACGTGATTTATTATCACCACACGAGCGCGCCTAGCGGTGAAAAGACGAAAAGTTTCGTTTTTTCGATTAAAATGATCATTTTAGTTTCTATTATTTTAAAGATATATTTAACATTTTAATACATTTATTAAACATTCATGTAAGACTGTTAAATACAGTATACTTTCTTAAATGATTTTTAATTCTAAAAAATAAAATAATCAAAAAAAAAAAAAAAAAATCTGTAGAAATCTGTATAAGTAGAAAGAAATTTGTATTATCATTTTCAAAAATGCTAAATTGGTATTAAAAATTTATGTTTAATTAAATTTATATCAAGTTCAGACTGATATCATTAAACTAAAATTTAAAATAAATGCAGCACCTACATACAGGTTTTAAAAATATAGTAAGTCTCGGAAAATAATAATAATTAGAATAATAATAATATTTTTTTTTTCATTAAAAGGATAATACAATACAGTCTTGTTAGGGACAGAAAATCCCTATCAACGAGTTCTGGCAATTAAGTAAGAACGAATTTATGGTTATTTCAAAAAATAATAGTAATAAATAATATCATTATCCAACTATAATTTCTACAACAGTTATAATGTAGTCATCAATAATATTCCTTACAATCAATTATTATTTTACATTAATTCATGAGATTGATTTTAAATCAGTATATCAACATATAATTTACAATAACAATCATAATTTTTATAGATATGTATAATTTGAAAGGATTGAAATAATGATGACAATAGTGATCATCTTAAATGTTTTCAATAATCTATATTTTCAACTTCCGTTTTACAATTGAGATATTTTCATAATCATCAAATATATTTATATTTATGTTATTTAGAAACCTTTCATGTTAAAAGAATGAGTGATGAAAGACCCAAAATCGCTTTTGATTACAAAACAAATCAAAAATGGAAACGAGGAAGACCACGAAAGGCTTGGATGGACGTTATTAAAAAAAGTGATGAGGGTTAGGGGTCTGGAAGAGGAATGGACTCTTGACCGGAAGACCAGGAAGAGACTTCTTGTAGATTCTTTCGGAAGGCGACACCTGACGCCATAAACCGAATTTATATACATAAAAACAGTGCTGTTTTTGTAAAAAAAAAAAAAAGGTGGTGGAACGCTAATAATTTTTTTTTTTCAATTTTATATAATATTTATAATACTATGAAGACGGTGCACAAGCAGAATCGTCGAAATAATTTTGTTGCCATTTGCCGACCTGCTCTGCTCAACAGGGCGATTCTATTTGGACCAAACATCAATTTAAATAAAAAAATCCGTCGGAAAAATCCGTTGGCGTTTGTGGAACGCCGTTCCAATGCGTTCTATGATATGTATGGATAAGTTAATTCAATATTACTTTCTTTCCTTAAATTGTAGTTTTGTGTATTATTATTTTTTATCTTCCATACTTCATAGTAATTTTGGAGTATTATGTTATATAAGAATTTTTATTTTGGAAACAGTATTATAATAACTACTGTATTATAATAATTAAAATATGTATGAGTGGGTAAACATTTGAGGGACCATAAATTTTTAATACCAATTTAGCATTTTTGAAAATGATAATATAAATTTCTTTCTATTTATACAGATTTCTACAGATTTTTTTTTTTGATTATTTTATTTTTTAGAATTAAAAATCATTTAAGAAAGTATACTGTATTTAACAGTTTTACATGAATGTTTAATAAATGTATTAAAATGTTAAATATATCTTTAAAATAATAGAAACTAAAATGATCATTTTAATCGAAAAAACGAAACTTTTCGTCTTTTCACCGCTAGGCGCGCTCGTGTGGTGATAATAAATCACGTCACTTCCTGTGTTCGGAGATTTTTAAAAGCTTATAACTTTTGACCTAGGGGTCAATGGGTTAAAATTTTGGTGTCATTGTTTTTATTTTTTTAAGCTGAAAATTTTTATATATAATTTATGAATATCTTTTATTGACATCAGAAAGGGTCTCCAAGTAAGTACAGTGAATAGTAACTGTGGAAAGGGACAACCAAGAAAGAACATTCTCAATAGATATCTGAAAACATACGAAAAGCCTAAGGAAAGCGCACATGAGAAAACGTATGACCGCCGACCTTATTGAAATTATAAGATAAAAATATAAAGACTTGTAATTTTTAATATAACCTGATGTAAAGTTGTGTGACTGAGTATGTATCTCCATCTTTGAGGAGAATAAAGACCTAACTGTTGCGGTTATTGTTTGGATCTAGTGATTAACCAAAATTCCTCCCAAGCTTTCTTTGAGTAAATTATTCTAAAATTTAACACTTAGTTACTAAGTTAGTGTCCCAAAAATAAGGCCAGGGAATCTGTTAGCCTAGATGTAATTTCCCTCCCCTATATAAACCCTAAAAGATAATTAAAAGATAACCCTATTTTACTGATAGCAGTAAACTATTTTACTTAAAAGACTGTCACTAAAAAATGTTTTTGTTTTTAAGATGTAACCACTATTAGGGACGATCCGAGGCAGGCCACAAATCAGATTCAAAGACATTAAAACCTAACTTTTATAAAAAGAGTCTTGGACTTGATAATTAATAGGTAAGATAATATAAAAAATTTCAGGAAATGAATTTTTTTTTTTTTTGATAATGAAAATTTTATACTGTCTATAATTACTATTCATTTTTTTAAAAAAAATAACGTTTTTTTTAAGAATTTCTGATTACTAATGAAGAAAGAGGTTAGAGAAGCGATAAACACTCCTAACCGGATTCTCATCAAAAGGTTTCATAAATACATTTAATATTCTTTTTAACGAAACTTCAATGAATTCAATCTAATAGATTTAAATTATTTGCTATTTTAATAAATGAATATAAAGACACGTGTACAATCTTAAACCCCGTAGAACGATAGAAGTGTTTATTTCTATCTGAAGGGAATTTCTCTGAAATGGAAATATATTTATGGTGGAGTGCATTACTTCTTGACGATAAAGATCAGTCGACAGCCGAGACTGACTGACGGCGAATAAGTCATTGCTGTCACTAAAATTTGAAGGAGAGATGACATCAGGATTGTTTAGGCAGTGCCGCCGAACTTATAACGTATTCTCTACAACTGAAGATGGTTTGCAAGGATTTTGTTTGAGAAAAAAACAAAATATTCTGTTATCTACGACCAAACGAAATGACGTAGTCAAACAATTTTAAAAAACAAAACAGAATGGGAAAAAAAAATCAACACGAAGTTCTCCTTTTTTTTTTAATTATATATGGTAAAAGAAGATAGAATCAATTAACGTTTAACTTTTGCAAGTCAAGAAATTTCCCAGTAAAGAAATCAAAAAGCCTTGAATTAATTTTTTAAGCAACAAATACTAAAAAAAACCAAAAATTTGGAAGGAAGAAAATTTTATTTAATAGCAGTAAATTTTTTATATGTTTTTGAGGTGTTCTTTTTGTTTCTTAGTAAGTAATTCCAGTAAAGCAACGATTAGTATTATGTTTTTTCACCCCATGCGATTGAAAACGAAATGCGATTTTATATTATATTTACTGTCGTTCGTCCGTTATTGCAGTTACCAAAGAAATAATAATAATAATAATAATAATAATAATAATAATAATAATAATAATAATAATAATAATAATAATAAAAACTTGATTAGCTTTAACTTTACAAAATGTTTAATTTACAATATTGTAAATATATTTGTTCTAAAACTGAGACAAAATTAATAAATTTTGAAGTTATAATTATCAAAGGTTTTCGTTGTAAGTAAATTAGAATTTATACTCCTATAATTGGATAATAAGAATAATAAGACTTAATTTATCAGTTTAACGTGTGGTAAAAATTCTTTTTATCAAACGAACATATTAAAAAACTAGCATATACTCCCATCAGCAATAACGGTATAACAATGCGATGGCTTTTAAATAGAGTGTTTTGCCCATCATATATAAGCTTTTTTTAATAGAGTGTTTGCCCATCATATATAAGCTTCAACTATGTGGCAAATTGACATCACTCGGTTAAAAAATCGATCCTGGGAATAGTGATGATATCACCTCTGCTGCTTTCCGAAAGAACTTCTGCCATGATTAAATTGCGATGACACTCCAATCGTGTGCCCTTACAGAGGCCTTTCTTCGGATTGAGATTGCGAAGGAGTATCACAACTGATCCTTTCTTCAGGCCCAGCCGATGAGGTGGCCTCCCGGAAAATGTGAAGAAACTCTGCAGGATAGTTTCGTTCATCACTTGCATCATACGACACTATTACATCTGCGCTGTAGCACATGTGAGACTTGCAGGGCAGCTCTCTTGCGTTACACACAGAAGGATACACAGAACTGGAAAACCATATAAGAGATTACAGTCACACATTTAAAACAAGCAAATTAATATCCGCTCAAATTGTAACTGAGATTCCTAGTTTGACATTTATGAATCTGTGCCACGCAATGTCTTCTGATTATGGTCTCTGAAAGCCGATTGCCCCAGACAACGATGGTTTGATTAATTTCGATGGAAGAGGAAAAAAACAAAACAAAAAACAGCCACGGTTTCAAGATAAACAAGGTAGGAAAAGCGATTAGTAAACCAATCACAATGCTTCGCAACGTCTTCTGATCATTGATATTGCTTTAATTTCCTTGTGTTTATTTCCAATAAACGCAACAATTGCGCCTTTTGACAATCACAACAATCACTATAAATTGCAAAAGACGCAATTGTAGCGATTGTTATGATTGTTGTGCCATCATAACAATTTAATCATTAAAATGTAATGAGATTTTAATGATACTTGTTCACTGACGGACAGACACAAGGTGAATATTAATCTGCTGATCTAGATTTTTTCAAGGAATTTCTTGATTTTTTTTAAATGTCTATAATTTGTAATATGTTCGTCTGATAATAATAATGACACTTAGAAATATTATTCAAAAAGGAATTGGATAATTTTTGCACCTACTATAAAACTAGTTGTACTACAAAACACTGAAATCAAGAATTTGCTTTTACCCTTTAGCTCCTTAGAAATTGAATCTGTAGCGAATTGAGTAATTCCTTCCGCAATCAACTTACAGCTTTCTCATCAGCTTTAACCGCAATAGACACATTTTGGTTTTTAGCTTTTTAACTGTTACGCAAAGTGCATCAGAATCAATGGGATGTGGTTTATTAGCAGTATAAACTACACTACTATTCAGTTTTTCTTTCCTACGAGAAATAGGTTTTAAGTTAGTTTATCAAAGACAGAAGAACAGACGTACATCTATTCCGACTTAGAATTTAACTGTTTTGTTGCAATCCTTCGACATTTCAAAATGAATTAGAAAACTTAAGAGTTATGTGAATATTCAAATAGCGTTTCGCAAAACTATTCCTCTGATGCGTTTAAACAGCATTTATCAATGTAATTTCTTGCAATATAAGGAACTTTATAAGAATAAACTGATATTGTTTTTTTTTAGTTACTACATTGTTTATCTGTTTTATCTCTGTTGTTTTCAAGCAGTGATTTCTAACCTCAGGTTGTAAAAATGTAAAAAAAAAAAAAAAAAAAATTCAGGATTTCAAGGAAATCCTAATGCTACCATTTTTAAATAGTTTTTCCTTAATATTTTGAATATTTCACAATACCTTAAAACATTTTGGATTTTTTCACAATTCAATTTTTTTTTATGATTAGCAGCAAAGTTCCATCATGTTTAAGGAATTGAAATAGTTCATTTTTTGTTGATTTTCAATATTTTTGTTTTTATATCTTTTTCATAGGTTGTGGATCAGGCACGAATGATAGTTTAGAGATGCTCTAAAAAACAAGATTGGAAACCTATGTTTTAAAGTAAAGTTATTTTGAAACTCTTGAGAAAGATTTTTTTTTTTAATACAAAGCCATAAGTTTAGTAATGAAATGGCTTGAATTATTTCAAATAATATTTTTGCTAAAAATAAAATGGTTGCTAGGTTTTTAATATCAGAATGGCTTAATATTCTGAAGCTTTGATCCGAACACTGCTTTTATCTTCACTTAAAGACGAATTTATATTTCATCAAATCGAAGTAATAGTGGCGGTTTTAGGCAAACAGTAACC
Organism: Thereuonema tuberculata; assembly: GCA_023159025.1. Taxonomy (NCBI): domain Eukaryota; kingdom Metazoa; phylum Arthropoda; class Chilopoda; order Scutigeromorpha; family Scutigeridae; genus Thereuonema; species Thereuonema tuberculata. The sequence continues at coordinate 48,681,045 of JAFIDM010000179.1, forward strand.
TAGGCTTTTGCTTAGAAGAGAACGCTGTTACTGTTCCCGCACTTTCATACAAACTTCCGTAAAGGAACGTAGCACTTTTACGGAAACTAATGGAAAAGGACCTGATAAGTCCAAGTTCCCACTTAAAATCCAGTCCTATCTAACAATATGCATATAGATAGATCCGATACAAAGAAGGGGAAAAGATCATTGAAGTTTCCATTGTATGCGAGACCATATTACATTAAGGCTCACTTTGAATACTTTTAATATTATGCTCTGATACGTAAGAAAAGTGTGGCTGTACAGTTTTTGGGAAAAAAAGTGTAGGAGCTTAAGAATAAAAATTATAAGGAGACCCTCCCACACACAACTACTTTTGCTATATTATTATCAATGAAAAAAACCGTATGAAATATTATATGAAATTGTATAATAACATATAAATATAAATATATGGTACGCAATTTAAATAAATATGATAAATATGATATGCATTTAAATAAATATGATAAATTAAATATGATATGTAATTTAAATAAAAAAAATCGTGTTAAATAAAAAAAAAATTCACAGCTTTCTTAATAAATGAATTTCGAATTAATAGCTTCAATAACTTCCTCTTTTTTTTTCATTTTAGAAATTGGAGACAAATTCTGTTACATCAGATTTACATTGAAGACTATACTTTGATAAGTTCAAAATTTAGTTCGTATCAGCATTTACAACAGTAAAATTAAACTACCAGCAGTGCCTGTGGGTGGTAATAGACTGACAATAGACTACTGCTCTAGACTATTTAAATAGAAGCATTATTTTAAAGGCAATTAAAAAAATGATGAGACTTTTTGTTTGTATATAAGTATATATTAAATAGAAATACTCTCATCCATTCTGAACTTCATTACTTTCTGTCGTTATTCATTCAATTCCTTTCTTAATTTGTAATTTTTATTCTCTTTCTTCTGCCCTTATAAATTAATAACTGATCATTTTTTTTACATCAAATTCCTCTACCAATTGGAATTTATCAGAGGAACGCTATCGAATCTTTTCCATCTTCAGTTTTTTCTTTTCCCATGTAATGAGCACCTATCTCCTTTCTTCAGAACTTCCGGTTGTGGGAATCCCCTTGACGCAAGTGGAAAGCTCCACTTCCTGCATTCAAAAAACTCTTAAGACTGTCTGTATGGTTTGAAAGCAGCCAGAAAGAAAATTTTCTTCAGTGAAGAACTTAGTTACTAAGAACCAATGAGAAATGCGATATGTCATTGCAATCAAAACAAGCAATCCAAATAAACAACACTTGTCTAGTAAACATTCGGTTAATAGAATCTTACGTTTTGTTTTGATTTTTAATAATAATTAAAAAATAAATGTATGGAAGGTAGATTGGATCCATTTATCTAATAATGCGCGAAGCTATGACTTTTCTCTCAAAAATTGTCGATTAATTTGTCGCACGAGGTTCCATTAAAACAATTCTGTTTATTCTGTCTGTCCCACGATTTAATTAAAAGTAGAAAATAGAATCGGACATTGAATAGAGGAAAAATTAAATTTAAAAAATGCTTCTTACGACTCTAAATTTCATTCGCTAATTTCTGTGGCTGTAATTGCACCAAAAAAAAGGGAATTTCGCGGATTGCTAAAAAGTAAAAGGGAAATAAAAATAAGTAAAGCAAATAAAAAAAAAATTCAAAAACTTGCTTTATGTAATATCTATTGTAAAATGAGATAACAATTCAGATCTCAGACAAAATGATTGTGGTGAAAAATGGGCTGAAGTGTAAGATCATGATCATCCTAACTCTATAAATGGACAGAGTTGTCAAAGGTTTTTTTTTATTTTTATTTTGATTAAATGCGAAAGGGAGGTAACGGACCGCTCAATCACTTGCCATTTTTACAAAGAGATTATTATTATTATTATTATTATTATTATTGTATGTATGTGTATATGTATATGTTTGTATATATATGTGTATGTGTATGTATGTATATATGTATGTATATAGTATGTGTATGTGCATATGTATAAGGTTTCAATTGCATTTTGTACTAATTGTACTAAATGTTATTAATGCTATTTTTGTTTTTTATGTATAAGATATAATTACATATACAATTGTATTTACTTTTGAGATTAATTTTCTTTTCTTTATATAACTTTTAATGATATAATTAAAATTTGTATTTTAAACTTATATAAATTTATATAGTTAAAACTTTTTAAAGATTTCATTATATAATCTACACTAACATTATCTGTTAACTACACTTTTTTATTGTGTACTTTTTATTTTTATTTTTTTTATATATACACTCATGGACAAAAAAATTAGCGCACCAAGAAGAAGTCGTCAAAATGAAACGAAAATTTACATACGTAATGACTAATTTGATATAAGTAAATGATAAGAAAATCAAAGAAAAAGGATAATTTATTTCAGAGAAAAAGGCAAAAGAATGGAGGAGTTAATACTCCGTTGGACCCCCTCTAGCGCGAATGCACGATGCGATACGATCGGGCATTGAGTCATACAAGTTCTGTATGATGTCTTGAGACATTTCGTTCCATATTTGCTGTAACCTTGCCTCTAGTTCGTTCAAACTCGTGGGATGCCCAACTCGTCGTCCCAAATGATCCCAGAATTGCTCGATTGGAGACAAATCTGGGGATCGGGCAGGCCAAGGAAGGGTAGTAACAGTGCGGAGAAAGTCTTGTGACACCCTTGCCGTATGAGGCCGAGCATTGTCTTGTTGAAAAATGGCTCCTGGGAGCCGTTGCATGAGTGGCAACACATGTGGTTGCAGGATGTCATGAACATACCGCTGGGCTGTCATGGTGCCACGGAACAATACTAGGGGTGACCGTGTATTGTAGGCAATGGCATCCCATACCATCACACCAGCTGTGGGAGCGGTGTGTCGCTGTACAGCAAAGGCAGGATTGAAGCGTTCACCACGGGCTCTCCACACACGAACACGATTGTCATCACTGCCGAGATTGAAACTGGATTCGTCGCTAAAGGCGACCTGGTTCCTTTCCGCTGCAGTCCAGTTTCCTCGTGCGCGGCAAAACTCCAAACGGAGGCGTCGATGGGTGGGCGTCAAGGGCAGCACACGTAATGGGCGCCGCGATACCAACTGTCCTTCAGCCAGGCGCCTTCGTATGGTTCGAGAAGACACAGCGGCCCCTAGTGAAGGTGCTACCTGTGCCTGGATGGCGGCCGATGAAGCTGTTGGCTGTACGCGTGCATTTCTGACTATGTGGCGGTCTTCTCGACGACTGGTCTGTCGAGGGCGTCCTGAGCCTGGTCTTCGTGTACATGACATCTCTCGGGTCCAATGGTTCCAACACCTCCTCACAACACAATCAGAGCGGCCTAATTGACGAGCTACTCGCCTAGCTGACCACCCATCTTCCATCATCCCGACGATTCTCCCTCTCTCAAACTGCGACAACTGCGTATACTGTCTTCGAACACGGCGTAATGGCATGTCTACCTCAGCTCCTTTGTAAATGATTCAGCACACTCAAACAAGCTTTGGTTACCTGTTTTATACTCCACAGAGTACGATGTTCAACGCCCTCTACCGGCTTTACGTAATGCGCAATCACGCTGCATTTCTAATCACTTGCATATCTCCCCGACATGTACCTTCATTGCAAGTTTCGTTACGATCCCGCAATTATTTCTTGGTGCGCTAATTTTTTTGTCCATGAGTATATATATATTATGCTAGCTTTGTAAAACTACTTAATCCCAGAACCCGTTTGATAGGGATTCTTATTCCTAACGGGACTGAAATGTAATTTAAAATAATTAATGAATAAATAAAAAAAAAAAAAAATTATTCACAAAAACACTTACACAATTCTAGAAGGCTGTGATTCTCAACACAACACGCATAGTTAGGAAATTTATGGACATAACCACACATCCCTAAACATTCATGCACACGTCTTTACACTTGGCAATATGTGCTTTGGTACTTGACCTGTCATATTGTGTTAGCTGGGGAAACCCATGGTTTGAAACTGTAATAATAATAATAATAAGTGAGCAACGATAGTAAATGCAGATTATGCAAAGTGAAGGATGAAACTATTGACCATCTTATCAGTGGTTGTAGTAAAATTGCTCAGACTGAGTACAAAAGACGCCATGATAGAGTAGCCAGTATTATTCATTGGAATTTATACAAAAAATATCAATTCCCAGTTTCCAAAAACTGGTGGGAACATTCTATTGAAAAGGTGCTAGAAAATGATGAGGTCAAAATTCTCTGGGACTTCAGAATTCAAACCGACCGTCATTTGGAACACAACACTCCAGACATAATTGTAGAGAGGAAAGATGTTTTTCTAATAGATGTGGCAATACCTGGAGATGCACGAATTGTTGAGAAAGAACTGGAAAAGATCACAAAATATAGGGACCTGACAATTGAAATTTCTCGTTTGTGGAACAAACGTGCCACTGTAACACCTATAGTTATTGGTGCCCTCGGTGTTTTATCTAAGGAATTTGTAAAACACTTTAATAGCTTGGAACTTCATGAGATTTCAATAACAGATCTGCAAAAAACATCATTACTAGACACTGCTTATATTTTGCGAAGATACTTGGACAATTCTTAGGTCTCTGGGTGAGACTTGAATTGCTCAATTAATCCAGTCAAAGATGTTGTCTTTGTACTGTGTCAAATAAATATAAAATAATAATAATAATAATAATAATAATAATCATCTTTTTCTAAGTACACTTAGTTTTTGTTTTAGTGTGACGAGATGTTCATGAACCTGGTGATGATGGTTTGAGTGAAGGGCGAGTATTTATGTGCTTGAATATCTTCCTAACCTGGGTCATAAGTTTCTTTGTTTTGTTTCCTGCACAGTATTGTGTGAGCCTGGCTGTGTCTCCTCTAAGATTGCTGATGCGACCCTCAAGGCGACGTCTCCAAGGGGGGGGGGGATGTATTCTTGTGACCGTGCAGTGGGATGTTGTTGTTTTTATTCCAAGTGCCCGAATGGTTCCCTGTGCCGCGTAGTACAGTGTTGTGTGGATGTCTTCTAATGTTGAATATTGTCAAGGTGTTGTGGGATAGTGTGTGTGTGTTCAGATGGTATATGACTGTAGAGAGTTGTTTTGATATGTGTATTTTGGGGAGTGGCGGCCTGAGTGTGGGGTTTGTGCTTGTGCAGTATAGAAATGATCATGTACTACTTGTAATATGTTATTAGTTGTATTGTTGGGACATGTGTATTGAGGGGTAGAGATTGTTTCTGTGTTGCCAAAAAGTTATGGTCTTCTGGTGGGGTGGTGTGTGGTGTCCAGTGGTTGGATTCAGCGACTTCTTCCACAATTTCTGCAAGTATGCATGGGGAATAGTGGGCCGGGTAGCCGAGTGTATTAGGGCGCTTGGCTGCGGGTTGGAGGTGGCGGGTTCGGTTCCCGGCCTCGGCGGAGCGCGGGAATTTTTCCACGCTCCTTTCTCCTCCAAACGAGTCCTAGGGCCTATCCAGCCCTCTCTAGAATGGGTACCGGGTTTCTTTCCCGGGAGTTAAAGACGGGCGGGCGTCGGGCTGACCCCCCGTCCTCAACTTCGTCCCGTTAGGTCGTGAATGCTGGAGCCTATCCTCTTTGTAGGCCTGTAAGTGGGATACTTTAACTTTTTATGCATGGGGAATAAGATTGTTAACTACAATGAAACGTCGCTGATCTGGTACCCACTGTTCGCTAAGCCCTAACGATGGATAACGTATGGTGAATGCGTGGTGTAGCGGCTGTCTGTGTCCTGTGAGATGAGTCCCTAACTGTATAACGGTGTAGAAGTAGCGCATAAGATCCTGGTTCATCTGCGATGACCCGGACGAAACATTTCCGACCGTTCGGACTGGATTGTTTTACCGGGCATTGTGGTAGCCATACTATAGGGTGCCAATTTCACCACCATCACCTGCGGGAGACTGTAATATATTTTTCGAACGGAGGCCTCTGATTAACCCCCAAACGCGGGTGACTTATCCTGCGCCACACCCGAAGCAGCATGATGGAAACGTCAAACACATGGCTGGCGAGTGGTGAGCTGTTTGGGGAGACCGAAGAGTTCCTGATCGCGATACACGATCAAGTCATCCCCACACATAACTACAAGAAACACATTCTACACGACGCAAACACGCATGAGGATACATGCAGGAAATGCCACACTACGCATGAAACGATCACTACATAATATCAAGCGATCCCCTTCTCTCCCAAACAGATTACCTCCACCGACACAACCAGGTAGCGTCGATCGTTCAGCTAGCAAACAAACACTCACCTATTAAGAACACTGTTCCGTACTGCAAATACAAAGCATATTAGATTCACCCTCACATAAGCTGTACTGGGACCGCCCAATTCACACAGACAAAACCATACATCACAAAAGACCTGACATCAAATTTGTTGATATGGTTAACAAACAGACCTATCTTATTGACATTGCATGCTATCAGCAAGAACATGCAGAAAACTCACACAGACAAGATCAGTGAATACACCGATCTTGCACTGCTTCAACTCCAGAAGCAGTGGAGACAGGACCGAGTATGTGTTGTACCTATCGTCCTGTCCGCCACTGATGCCTGACACCACAGCCTCAGCAGACTAGGATATCACAAAATCACTTATACACAACTCCAGAAGGCTCTGGCACTCAACAAAATACTCAACAAAATATTATTATTATTATTATTATTATTATTATTATTATTATTATTATTATT
>JAFIDM010000179.1:48687817-48711639 GCA_023159025.1 Thereuonema tuberculata
TTATTATTATTATTATTATTATTATTATTATTATTATTATTATTATTCACAAAAACACTTACACAACTCCAGAAGGCTGTGATTCTCAACATAACATGCATAGTTAGGAAATTTACGGACACAACCACACATCCCTAATCATTCTTGCACACTTCTTTACACTTGGCAATGTGTGCTTTGTTCCTTGACCCGCCATGTTGTCTTTGCTGGGGAAACCCAAGGTTTGAAATAATAATAATAATAAAATATGACTGTCATTTTAGACTTTCACAACTTTTTTTAATAATGAATTATTTGAAATACTGTTTTCTTCCACAGAAGCAAATGCTTTGGTATTTCATTCATTTTGATTATGGAAGATAGTGAAGATATTGATTGTAAGAAGTATTTTAGAATGCTGATACATTAGTGCAAAAAGAATACATAGAGGAGGCCTTTATTCCTAAATCACATTAGAAAGAATTCACGATGGCAATACTGTAATTACAATTACACACCACCACATTAATGAGCAGTTTACACATCAGGTAAGTATGGAATTAAGATAGGATTCCCAACCGTTTGAATTACTAATGATACCTAAGCTTTTGGTGTCGTGAGAGTAGCATAAAGGCAAAATATTGTGAGATTAGCTCACACTTCTTGGAACTCAGAGTGACGTGATGGTGCTCACTACCTCTCACTACTACGAACATTTAAGCTTCATTATTGCTACGAAAGAAACCTATTTTAAAAATTTTAAATTAGCTTGAAAAGCTTATAATCACATTACTTAAATATCAACAATGAAAAAAATACAAATAAGAGGTGAAAAATTTAACTTAGTATGAGCTCAAGCTGTTGGTATGAAGCGCCGGAGCGATGCGTTTGTGCCGTTTTGCTGTAGGTGAGGTAAGATGAGATATGACCCCCTCCAGGATTTTTATTTTGAAAAATTTTAAAAATTAGCTTATCTGGATTGAAATAGAAAACATTTTTAAAATTTACTAAATGCACTGCACTAATCTCACAAATGATGTGCGCTACTCTCCCGTAACCAGCTTTTATAACTACTGTATATTCAAATTAAAGATTTATACCTTAAAGTTAAAATTATATCGTTACCTCACTGTACGATAACGATTTATTAAGTATTTTTTTACTGGTCTCAGCTAAAATGAATTTTAAGATTAAAATACTTTCATATGCCTCTCCTAATTCTCTTATTTTTAATTCTTCGTCATTTCTGTAGGCTTGATGTGATTAAAATTTGATTTTGATTTGTGTTACCGATACGCACCGCAGTGCGAGCTTCGTAGCCGAAGCCTCCGTGTTCCAGGGAGCGCTAGTATTCCCAAGATGGCGAACCCCTAGCAGACTCCCTAGAATTTCAAGGGAAAGATACTGGGGTGGTTTCCCATGGCCTTCCCCTGGATGCCATTAAGGAATGACGTCAGACCGAAGAGAAAGTGAAGAAGAGGCTGGACAACACAGGAAAGGAAATTGAAACAACCATGCCACTGCCGGGATTCGAACCCAGATACTGGCGCACTGGCCGCCACGGCAGACCGCCGCCGAGACCGCACGGCCACGCCAGCACGGCGATTTTGATTTAGACAACTTAAAAAAGTAATTATGGACTTCATTCATTTTCAGAAAATAGGAAAAAAGTGTATGACTTTACTGTCATTTAAAAATTTAAAATTATAGTAAAATAATAATAATCCCCCACAATAGTTTATATAAAATTATTTAATGTGCTATTCAATATAAGTAAAAACTGCCGACCATAAAAAGCACATACAAATTTAAAATTAATTAAAAGTCATGAAACGTTTCGGACCTTCGGCCGTAATTAAGGTCCCTTCTCAAATACCTATCAAAATCCTCCCTAGCGGGATTCTTTAACAAAAATGCTTCAGAAGGGACCTTAATTACGGCCGAAGGTCCGAAACGTTGCACGATTTTTAATTAATTTTAAACATAATAGCTTTTGAATGCAAGTTTAAGACGAAATATACAGTCCTATTTGGTAATCAAAATAACTCGTAATTGTTTATTTTAATTAGCACAAAGTTAAGGGTAGGTTAAAATTATTAAGCAAGATTTCTAATGATTTTATCTTCTCCCTCCATTTCGATCTTTTAGATCTTTCCCGCCTCATTTTTAGGAATGAATTGTCCAAATAGTTGTTAATCGTGATAATGCTTGCAATGAAGAGCATACTTTTAATTAAAGATAACTAAAAGCAGACTGAATCTCCCTTAGATATTTTCGCTGATAAGTTCTATCCCTATTGAATTTCACGTATATGAGAAATGTGGATAAAAAGTTAAGTTCTGAGAATTGTTGTTAAGGACATCCATCCAAAAAAATAAAAATTATGAGGGATTTCAAGGAAATGAAGAAAATGAAAGTACTCTTCTAAAGATTTACTTATCTAGCTTAATTATCAAAATAAGTAGCGAGGTAACACACATACCCGATTAAAAATAAAGATATAAGGTTACAATGAGTTTACTTATTTATAATTAAATACAAGCAGTACTAGTTTCGCATGTGAGAACATCCGGCCTCTTCGGGTGACAAGCATTACAAAGAAACGGGATTTATTCAATTCTAGATGGCTAAAATTTGCATCAGCTATTCTAGCGGTAGAACTTAAGTGATGATATGGTGACGTGGCGACAATATTCCCGTCTACCTCCAAGGGTCGCGTCCATTAAACCATGGATTGGAATGGACCGTTTCAGTGTGTCGTCACAACCTACGTCCACAGTTCAAACAGCCTGTTGCTAGGCTCCGTCGCTAGGTTTTAGCATTGATATTAGTTACGACCAAGCGGGTGTTTATCTTAGTTTTTCTTTGAGAAAAGACCCCCCCAAAAAATAATAAAAAATTCTCAGAACGCATTTTTAAGACTTCAAGAAAGCCCACCTTACGGTTTTCCCCCCTTATTTTTGTGAATTTTAGGAGAAATACAAAGGATTGTTGATGAATAAATAATTTTATAATTGTTGGCTAATATAAAAGTATTTATTCTTCTGCAAGCCTACTTATGAAATGAGTTTCAGTACGTCAAATCGGTACTTTGTTATTGGAGAATGGCTTTTGAGTTAACCAATCAGATGCTGTCGACATCGGTTACAAAGTAATCTATGGCAGTCCGAACCTCAAAATTTACATAAATAAAGGTTTTTTTTTTTTTTTGTCTTAATATTTCTCCTAAAATTCACAAAATTAAATGGTCCATAGCTTGGAATGTGCCAGAAGGGTTGACCAACATCAATGGGGGAAAGTCATCACCAAAGCTTTATGAACACGACCCTTGGAGGCAGATGGAATATTGCCGCCAAGTCACCATAACATCACGTAAGTTCTCTCCGCCTGATTGACTGATGCAAATTTTAGCCATTTAGAATTGAATAAATCTGACCCTCGTTTGTTTGTAATCCTTGTCACTTCAAGAGGCTGGACGGACTTGCCAGCGAAACTAGTAGTACTTGTATTTTTTAATTGTAAATATATATCTTTATTTTTAATTGGCTATCCTTACTTAATTATCACTATATTCCGAAACACGTTAAATTTCAAGGTCAATTTACTTATTTTCCCTGCCATATGTACTATAACTTCTACATACTTCAGATTTTTCAAGTTGTGAACAACATACATTTACAGACAATTTTTCTGACATAAGTATAAGACATATCCAAGCATAACGTCGGTCTATTACAGCACCGTTTAATGCTCATGATTCACTTAAGAAAAACAATTGTAATGTTTTCAATATTGAGTGTATCACTCTGTAGTTTATATAATTGGTTAAGAAAATAATAAAATGATTCCTTATATTCCAAAAACTTTTAAAAGTATGAGTTTTCCTATTCCATTTCATCTGAAGAAGTCTTTTCACTAAGGAAAGACGAAATATTGTGATTAAATGGATGTTTCAGGAGTCTCTTCAAGATGTAGACTGTCATTTATTTAAAATGATTCCTTATTTGATTTACTTGATTACTAACTTAAATCTGTAGTTGGAAGCTTAATGACGTTTTTGTTTTACAACAAGTTTATTGGAAGCTTTCTTTTGTGGCCTCCTACTGAAATCCAATAAAGTCATCTCTCGACTTACGTCCTCTCGAGTTACACCCGTTCGAAGGTACGTCCATGATCCCGTAAGGGAATAAATAACATTTTCGAACAAGATGCAAGCGAGCGTGAATTAAAAAGGTTTCTGTTTAGCAACTTTAGTATCAAGCGCAGTGGCAACAGCGCATTCAGCGGCAACTTCCCTCGGCAGTCGGTAATTGGCATGTGTCTTCAACAGTTCCTCTGTTGATTTTGTTTTTGAGAAATAGGTTATTTGTGTATTTATCGTTAAATATTTATCGTTAATTTTCGAAATATTTTATGCAACATGGCTCCTAAACGCCCAATCATAAACCCTAGTGATGCATCACAGAAAAAGATGCGAGCAATTGATCTTGAAACGAAACTGCAAGTTATAAAGCATTGAAGCTGGTACGCTCGACAATGGATTGCACATGACTTCATCCTACAGTGACGACCATTTTGAAAAATAAGGATAAAATCGTAGAGGCTGTGGAAGGATCTGCTTCCATTAAATCAACGATAGTTACGAAACAACGACCAGGTCCTTTTCTAATCTAAAGCTACAAAGTTCACCAACAGTGAATATTAAGGTCTCATCTTCTATCTTTCATCATTACTAATGTTTTTGTTATTTTATCAATAATAATTGTTAACAATCCAATATCAGTGAAATATACAGTATACTAATTACGATTAAGTCCCTAATCGATATAACTCTGTAGATTTAATCGACTTATGTCCTGCTGGATGGAACGGAACATCGAGATAAGTCGAGGAATGACTCGTATATTAGTACCATATCAGTTACATATAGTAATTGACGATTGAAGCAGTTTTTTTATTATATTCAATGCTAGCCAAGATTTCGAAAAACAAGTAGCGTAAAGTCAAATCTCTTTACTGAGCTTTCTGCTAACAGGAGACAGGATTTGTTTCCGGGATGAAAGCCATGCGAACACTGGACTTGAACATCGGATCTTTTATCTTCTTAGCCCCGAACTCTGTAGGCTCAAATAAAATTATTCACCTAAAGAGAAGCATTTATTTATTGTTATCAAAGTAAAAAAAAAGAATTAGAAGTAAATATCATCCTCACGTTCGCTAATCTAGATTCCAGAATTAAAGCATTCAAATAAGGAAATCTAGTCGATGATAACAACAAAATGTCTAAATACTGAAAGTTATTTTTAAGTATATATATTATACAACACATTCATTCACTAATGATGGTTCAAATCCTTAGTTGGCTTGGATGCTTTTTTTTTTTTCTCTCTCTCTTTTCAGTGAATGTTTTTCTTTCTTTCTACGACCAGTTCGCGATTTTGTATGTTGTGTCTGGAGCAGCTCAGCCTCTGTCGTTCCTGCTCTATTAAAAATCACTCATTGAAAAATGTATGCTATCAAATAAACAAAACACACTCACTCTCTCGCAAAAATTTAAGTGTAACTAAATCTGTTCAAAGAAAATTAAGCAATCAGAAAAGGTCTTAAATTTGATTTATTTATTCCCATTAACTTTACTTCTAAATCGATGTAAAGGGCCATCCATTAATTACGTGAGATTTTTTTTAAAAATTTGGCCCCCCCCTCCCCCTTGGTGAGATTTCGTGAGATGTGGTGGGACCCCCCCCCTCACATGAGATTTCAAAAAGTCAAAAAATCAAAAAAGTTCAAAAAGTCAATATTACAAAATGTTGTAATCTATTATAATATGTACAAATAAAAAAGTTGACGTCAGATTTTCGTTGACCCTCCCTACCCCCTTGGTAAGATTTGGTGAGATTTTGCCAGACCCCCCCCTCCCCCTTTTGACCTCACGTAATTAATGGACGACCCCTAAAGTAATATTTACCCAGGAGCTCATAACAGACATTATGGAAAAAACATTTTTTTTCCAATAAATATGAGATTATTAAACAAATCACAAACAATGGATCGAGCTGAAACACACGTTGTTCTGAAGCTAATGATTCAAGATTTAATGATTCTGAGTAAAAATTTCGTAATAGTTTTCCTAATTTCAAAAGATATCATTGAATTTCCAAACATTATTAACTAGAAATTTTTAGATTTTCAGTAAAATAGTAATAATAATAAATTCAATGTATGTAAATTATTTTTAAAAAAATACATCGGCACTGAGTAAAGACTTCAGACCTTAATTTTATTAGAAAAATATTGAACATTTAGAAAAACTCTGTAAGTAAAATATCGGTTGTTCAGTGTTCGCTACTCAGAATTGAGAAGAAAAACCTAGAAGATTCCATGATAGTTTAAAGCGATGGACTGGAGTTATGAAAGTCGTCTAATGCTCGTTCTGTTAATCTAAGCACTTCGTCGTTAAATGTCAGATCTGCTTATTTAACGATAAGAGGTTGAAATATGGCTTCCGAATGACGTCATTATTAAGTAATGAAATTCAAAGGCATTCATTCACTGTATAGGTCTCCATTGCTTTAGAAATTTCATGCAAATTAGTTTCAGAAAACTAGACATTTTCTATTCCTATTTTTATGAATTCTATTTCTTATTTTTAAAGATTAATAAAAAAAAAAAACGGAAAAAAAAATAAGTTAATTCATCAAACACAGTCCCGTTAATTTGAGCTTTTCTTTAATTTAAAATCATTTCATAAAATTAAAATTTTAGTAGTGATGTTTTCTTTTCACAGACTTAAGAAAAATTAAAGTTCATCCAAATGTATTTGTAACTTAGCTTTAAGTCGATGTATTTTCTAAAAAATATGCATGTAAATTTAGCTATTGAAATTTTAACTATAAAAGCGTTCAATAAAAGCCTGACATATACATTAAAATTTCCATTTTAATATTGATTTATATTTTAAATCCGTACCCAGGTATTAAATCATCATTTTACGAGCAATTTTTTTCTCGTTATTCTATAATCAGAAAAAGATTCCCTAATATGAAGTTATTTATAAGTTCCCACATGCAGACACTTCATAATTAAAATTCATCAAATATTTCCAGGTCGGTCAAACAACCACAGGCAATTCAAACTTTTATAGAAATTCATAGTTTTTAGAGAAGAAAAGGAAATCACAAACATTGATGTAGACAAATACGTAAAAATTTACAAATAACGGACAACACACTTTACACCCACTGTATGCTAATGATTGTCAGCAAAAGTACAATCATCGTTAACAACTAGAAATTTCTCAGCGATTTACGGTTTTATTTCAAAAATTGTCCGTCAGGATTACAGTCTGATTACAGTCTCTTTAAAATTGGTAAATTCAATTTTCTTGCTAACGGTCAGCGCAGATTTCGTAAACTTTTAAACATATTTTAATATGTTACATGTCTTCTCTTTTATTTTCTTAATAAACAAGAACTTAAAGCCTACTTCTCTTAAAATGCTGCCATTTTTGTTATCTTTGTTTATATGTATATAAAAAAAAATACAAGCGAAAAGTTTTCGTGTGTAAGTTTGATCTGTAGAACGGAAACAGCAAAAAATTTTCTGAAAAAAAAAAAAAAAAACCCAATTAATTTTAATCATATCAAAAAACTGCAGATGGGGATTATTCAATGAACTAATATACATTTTAAGCATAGACAGAATTTCAACTATCTCCCTTCTAATATTTTCTGTGGGATTTTTTTTTACTTAATGCGAATTTTTCTACAGAATCCAGAGAGAAAAATTTTCAAATACAAAGGTCAGGTATTCTCTAGTACCAAGCAAATGAAAAAGTAATATTTCATCATCTGGGTTTCCATCAAGGATGGTGGATCGGGCTGATGAGTCCTTAAAAAGTGGACGAAACGGCCGTTCCCGATGCCCTCTGATGATAAACTGAAAGGCGTGATATTTACTTATTTACGTGAAGTCTTTGGTTTTGATTCTTCGGGATAACTTTTGGTTTTTGAAAAAACAAAATAAAAACAAAAACCAAAAAAAAAAGAACAAATTTGATTATTTTAAATAAATATAAAAATAAAAACAAACAAAAAACTCTTAACTACTATTATCTAACTCAATCCGAATTACAGTATAAAGGAATCGTATATAAATTGACTGAATAATGTAAACTATAAATGAGAATGACTGAGCAATTGCTGTGTAAATGGGTAAAACAAAATTTCAAAAAAGTTACGTTTCTAAAGAACCTTTAGATCATTTATGACGTTAAAGTTTATTTGGAACATCAAAAACAATACTGAAACTGTAATGAATTGTCAGCATTTAATTGATTGGTGTAACAATAACGCAATTGTCGTGGGTTTCTAAATAT
Organism: Thereuonema tuberculata; assembly: GCA_023159025.1. Taxonomy (NCBI): domain Eukaryota; kingdom Metazoa; phylum Arthropoda; class Chilopoda; order Scutigeromorpha; family Scutigeridae; genus Thereuonema; species Thereuonema tuberculata. Next base: position 48,696,174 of record JAFIDM010000179.1, read on the forward strand.
TACCTTCAGATTTAAAAAAAAAACAAAAAAAAACACATTGTCTTTCTGACAGCCCGAAATTTATTGGAATGGGATTTGAATATTTCAGGATTAAATTGTATTTTAGTCTCTTTACTGATTGAATGTTTCGAGATATTATTAAACTCCCACAGAAGCTTCTTATAAATTATAAATCTGTTTAATAAAACGTGTTCTTGTCTTGTTTGCTTAAGCTTTCAAAAGAGGCCACTTACTGTTATTCGCTTCGGTCGGATATTTCTTCAATTTCAAAATGTATTTGTTGAAGAAAATATTTCACAATCAGTAGATAAATACTTCAAAGACTCTGATAAAAACATCGAAGAAGAAAGAGTATAAAAAGTAAGAGTATTTAAAAAAAAAAAATTGAAAAAGATCAATTTCGACTTTAAGATAGCAAAAACTATTGACATAAGGCTATGCATAATACTGATTCAATGTTTATTGCGATGAAATGAATTAATAAGTAAATTCTTCCTTAAGACTTGAAAATAAACAACAACGAACAAACAGAAGTCACAACCTTGAAGGAGATCAAGTAAAAAACATGTCAGCATCCTACATGTTTTAGGGGACAATCATTCTTCTTGGAAAGATCTGGCTATGCTATTGATTATAAAACATGTAATATTATTCTAAATATATTTAAGAACTGTATAAATAATAACAAAGTTGAAAAGCAATAGATGCAAAATATTAGACATTTTTTTTAAGATAATGCTTTACTGAAAAACAATGGAAAATTTCTTATTACAAAGGGGATAACTGATTCGGCATTTGTTAAAAAGTATATTCTCAGCGTATCTAGAGTTTTGCAAAATAAGTCAAGTAATTTAATTTCCTTCCTTCCGACAAGTGTTCCAAAAAGAAGGTTGTTACTTAGCGCTAAGTTGTAATTGACTACATTCGCATCATATTATAATAATTATATTTTTTTCCCTCCTATTTACATTAGCATGTCTTCGATTTGTCTGGTAGCTCTTGCTGAATCGAGACCGATTGCAGAGATGACACAAGCGATAACACATTAGCAATTCTGAACAGCTTCTTGAATTGTGTGCTCTGTGTCCAATTGCTCAGTTGCGATGACAATGCCAGATAACTCTCGTTGCCAGTTGAGTTGTATTCAGACTGTTGACAAAATTAAGAACCACAGACAAGTTCTTAGAAACTGAAGCAATATCTGCAAGCATGGTTTTTAATAAATAAAAAAAATCAAGCTTTGCTAGCGTCAAACAAGAATCAAAACAATAGTCAAAACTGGTTCACCTAAATAAAACTTAATACAGAAGGTCTCTTGAATAGTTAAGAATGACTTAAAATGCAGTTTGAAGTAAACAATGATACGTTGTTCTGCTATATACTTTTATAAGAATCTGCCTACACCAGATCAATATAAATTTAAATGGCAAATTTACTTCGATGTTATTTTAATTTTTTTAGTTTTATTCATTTTCAATTTTGTGAAATTATGTGAAACATCCAAATTCACAGGCTCGAATCCCAGAGTTATCAACTACGGATTTCCTACAACACCCTTAGTTCTTTGTTTTTTAAAATTATATAAAGGAAAGTCACTATTTGGAAGTTACATTTAACCCCCAAATGTTTTGTGATACATACCAAAAGTTTTTTAAGAAAGTCACTATATTTCTAAATTGTAGTATCTGATAAATAGAATATAAATTTTTCATTCACTACAAATTGTTTAAATCTACAAAAACTTGTATTACTTCATCTCAATCCAATTACTTTATTCAGAATTAAAAAAACGCAAGTTGGAAATGGATAACAAAATGAATTACGACGCATTATTAGATGTCAAAAAGAAATTCATTGTTTGACATCATTGAGAGTTAATAACTTATGCTTTTTAATAAGAATTTTTATCACTTTCAGGCAACTTTTTGGGCGAAAATCTATAGTACTTGTAAAATTATTTGAATTATGTATCATCTCTTTTCTTAAATATACATACCAAATTTCAAAAGATTTATTATTTTTATCAGAAATTGACTTAAGTTTACTTATTTTAAGTAAACTTAAACATTAACATGGATACATTAACATGGAGAGTTTGGCGACTGCTGAGATGGCCGACGTGCATCAGGCATTTAGGGCTGCCAAAGGAAATGGAAGAGGTGCTATGAGGTTGTACCAACAGGGCTTGCCAAACAGATGTTCTAGCACCGAAAGTTGGCATAATCAGACAAATGTACATTCTTAGACGAAAAATATTTGTCTTGGTGCTCCCTATCTCACTAAAATTTGTAGAGACAGTTTTGATATACCCTGTATACTATATAACTATTAAATACTGATAGTGATTGACAATACAATGAGTTGTAGGCTCTTTCATTGAGCATTAGTATTATTTCAATTGTTATCGAGTAAAAAGTATTGCAAGAGATGTTTTGCGTATTACAAATTTAAAGATGAAGCAACATGTAGTCATCGAATGATAAAGGTTTAAAGTGCGAAGAATGAGTAAAAAGACTTGAAAAGGCTCATGAAGACAACATTTATCATTCTATCATGTATATTGAAGTTTGATATCGCGATTTCCTGATAGTTTTGTGCGCCAATTAAAAATGACAGCAAAAAAAAATTAAAAAGAAAAAACAAAAACAAAACAAGCGATCATAACTATCACGAATACATCTTCAATATTTATTGGATTGTCCGGAAAGTTTTTGACAGGTGAAGATGAAACAAGTATATGCATTAAAGAAACAGTATTTATTCTTCAAAGTATCCTCCATTTTTTCCAAGACTTTAGTCCATCCTATCGGCCATTATTCCGTTCGCTAAGAACAGGGCTAACCTGGAGACGAAACAGTCTTCCAAGTGCTTTTTGAAATAAAAAAATATTCTGAACAAAGCATTCCGAAACCGGATGGTGCAATGTTCGGTAAATATGATAGGCATAATAAGACATCCCAGTCAGAGTTGTGAAATTTTTTGACCAATACATGTGAGGACTCGTGTTGTCTTGCTGGAACACAACACCCTTTCTGTTCCTAGTTCTAGCCTCTTCTGTTAAATGTTGTGGTGCAATTTCTCCAACTAGCTGCAAGGATACATCCGATTTGATCGTCTGATTGTGTGAAAGTAGCTCATAGTAAAGAATGCCTTTGAAATCCCACCAGACACCTTCTTTGCATGAATATTCCCCTGCGATATGTGTTTAGGTGGTTTATTAGCCTGACACCAGGATTGTTTTCGCATTAAATTGTCGTAGACAATCAATTTTTCATCTCCAGTCACTATTCGTTTCAAAACTGATCCCTTTCGTTGCGTTTCGGGAGCATGTCGCAGATGGATGCAGTTTTTCTCAGACAACTAAACATCATATTTTTTTTAATAACGAGAAATGCATTCAAGCTTCACCAAATGTTCATGAACTGTACTTTTGGGAATTTTCATAGTACAATGTTACCTCCTTTAACGGACACCCTGAATAGCGGACACCTCTAATTAGCGGACATTATTGCGGGTCCCAGTCCCTTACAATAGGACATTCCATGTTATCCACTCCGAAGAGCGGACACTCTGAATAGCAGACAGTTATTTTAACTGTAAAAATTTTTTTTTTCGATTAACATTTCTACAAACACATTATGGTTGTATTTACATCGGTGTACCATACATTGATACATTGTATCTGTGTCCCATGATTCAATGCACCGATCTGAGGCCCTTTTTTTCACTGCAGTTGCTTTATAAATGTCAATACCTCATAAAGCTATCCTATAAACGTGTTGATTAAATTTAGTGCGAATTAAAATGGCGTCAAAAAGGAAGAGATTGGCATTGAAAGAAAAAATTGATGTTCTTGAAGTTGCTGAAAAAGAAAAGCTGAGTGTGCGTTGTCTTGCTGAACGTTTTAAAGTTGGAAAAACTCAGATAAGTGAACTTTTAAAGGACAAAGATGAGATTAGAAACATGTGGATGGTGAATTCAAGCGAAAATTCGAAGAATTTGAAGTTTCGTAAAACTGAAACAAGCAAAATCGACGAAGTAGTGATAAAATGATTCCGCGCTGCTCATGCAATGAACATTCCTATAAACTGTGTTTTGCTTCAAGAAAAAGCCAGAGAATTCGGTCAAACTTTAGGATTGGACACGTTTAAGGCATCAAATGGATGGCTAGAAATTAATTTTCTGTATACTGTAATTAATTTTGTCATTATTTTAAGTAAGACAAACGGTTAGCACTCATTTAAAAAGGAATACAGTAAATAATTTGCAATTGTTCATATTCTCTCATATCACTATGGTAATTGTAGAAATTTAATTAAGATTATACGTAATTTTTCATTAAATGACATGCTATAAGCTAAAAATTGAAACAAAGATAGTCCTCCCCAATAGCGGACACCTCCCAATAACGGACGAAACTTCCGGTCCCGTGACTGTCCGTTATTCGGAGGTAACACTGTATCTGCTAACACCCGAGTCGTTCATTTTGGGCTGGCTTCCAGGTGTACCTTTATGTGATCACTGCTGAAAGTCTTCCAGAGCGATCCGCGTCTTCTAAACTGAATTCCCGGGCTTTGAATTTCGCAAACCATCTCAGAACCATTGATTCATCAAGAGAACCCTCTCTGTATACTTCACAAATGTTTTTGTACGTCGATGCGGCGTTTTCCACCTTTCTATAGAAGCATAGCATCGCATGTCGAAAATGCAACTTTTGCTCATGCATATTCGAAACTCAATAAAAACAAACAGCTTCTACCGACCAATCTTTACTGAGAGAAACTCAGTCACATGCCACATTGCATGTGATACCAATATATCACGTGTTTTCAAACAGTAAGGCTGCATACGAAACTCAAATGTATACGTGTCGAAAACGCTCAAGACTTTCCGGACAACCCAATAACTTTGTCAAGAATGACTATTTTTTTGGTCATTTAGAATCAAGAAGGCAATATTTTGGTAACTTAAAGGACAAAGTAAAGGATATTACTTTGGAACAGTTTCAACAATGCTTTCAGGACAACTTCAATGTTGTGGACTAAATTAAACGGGATTACTATACAGAAGCTTGTAATTTTGTCTTACTATTCCGTCAGAAATACATTTGTAATTCATTGCAATAAGAATGTTTCAAGTTTACTGCTCAAAGATGTCGCGCCAATTTTCGAAATAATACATCAATCTGGAAGGAGTTTATGAAAATAGCAACTTCTGCTTGTAAACTTCTGCAACTTCTGGATAAAAATGTAAAAAGAAATACGAATAACGAAGTTCCAAAAGCCTTTTTTAAGTGAAAATTTACTGAGAGATTTTACTTTCTGTACTTTTATAGTTGTAATCTCCTTTACTGAATAACCTAAAAGAAATAAACCTAATAAGAAACCAGCAATTAAAATTCACAGTTATGCTTTATTAAATTTGTAATAATTGATTATTGGTAACATTTTGAAAGAAGAAGTTGAAAAATATTAACTAAATATTAAGTAAGATTATTATACATTACATGAAACTAAATATCATAAAATTTTTCACTGAGGTATTTCATTTAGAGGGCTTGCTCTTAAATTATCCTCCATCAACTATAACTCTTCCAATTTCTTTACTATTATACGTCGCAGTAAATTTGCAATTTTTGAGCTATTCTAGTCGACGAAACATCTGAATAGACCTGTCCTGGGATGCTTCAAAAAAATGAAAGTCTCTTAAAGCTTCTTGGGATAAAATAGTGCTAGTTGTTGTAAAATTATTTATTGAACTTCATGTAAAGAAAAATTGGAATTTTTCCGATCAACAGGAAAAAATGTATATATCACGTATGTAATATTCCATAATCTGGATTAGATAACTAACTAACTAGCCTTCGACAAATAATAAATAAATAAATAAATAAATAAATAAATAACAAAAATTGCAAAATTTTTTAATCGACTGTAGTTTCCGTTTCAGAGCAATTTCTTTACCCAGATTAAAATGCAAAATAACGAACAGGAATACAAAATGACGAATTTTTACATGCATTTTTCATATGCATATGATAACTATCTTTCAAGGATTTTGAAAGAAGTTTATTCAAGATAAAACATAATCGAATTAACATTTTTTATTCCTGTTACTATTCTATCGTAGTGGAAACGGTAAGTAGGTACATTAAAAGAACTAAAAGGAAGCTGTATTGAAAGAATTTAGAATTTCGGTGATCATTTAAGAGTTCTTGCCACTGGTTCCAGAGCCGAAAGTAACTCAAGATTTTCAGTGGTTCTGTTTCTGTTATGTCGTTAACTTTGACAGATTTTTTTATTGACAAATTAAAAGCAAGAGTACGAATTGTAATATATTTACAAAATATACATTTACATGTAATATCAATTACTATATCACGTAAATATTATTTTTTTTTTCCGTTGGTCGCAGTCTTCTTTGGAGGGAATATTTGCATTTGGAGTAATCTAATCCTTCTTCAGAAGAAACAGTCATAGACTAATTAACTTTTCAATATTTACTGTGTCCGTATAATGAAACCTTATTTCAGATTTTAACAAAAATTCATATTAAAAGTCTAGAGAAAGCATTGGGACTATTTTGTGTAAATATTACGATAATGAGAAATTCTGAGATACTAAACAGCTCAGAATTAAATGCATCAACCTCTAGTTGTTAATGCATAAGATTAGAAATTAGATATTTTATTTTTTTATTTATAACGTATTTTTTGTAGCATTATTGGAGATGGAATTAAATAGAAAATAGTAGATTGCAAAGCTTATCTTGATCTTTTCTAGATTTACAGACTCGTTTCCTGAACATTCCAAACGAAAGTCATATTGTCTTAATTGTTTATGAATGGCAGAAGATATTTTTGGAAATCGTTTTCGCAAATTAATAAGTAAATGAAGTTTCGGAGCTAAGAAGCCGCTCGTGCATTGTTTCCGGGGATCTGTCTGCTAGAGACGTTCCCGGGCATAGGAAGTCTCCTGGTCACACCCTTGGCTTCCAGGATATTCGCTGCAGATTGTATCGGTCCTTCGCAGAAGTCAAGGAGGGGCCACTTCCGCCCTGATAGCTCTTCTTCAAACGCTTCTGCCATTTTCTTTTTCACAATTGAAAAACAAATAAATCTTAGCACGTGCTTCTACAAAAATCAACGAAAACGCAATTCTATAATATTTTCCTTTATATTTCTATAATGTTTTTCATTATAATACAATAAAGTTGGTTTTATGAGATTTTCGAACAATATGAACTCAATGCAAAATCAGCTTTATTCGAAAACAAAGAAAAAAAGAAAAAAAAAAAAACGCCCCAATCTTGAGGTACAACATTTTTAAAATCCTGATATATATAAATATGTATACGGAATACAAATCCAGAAATATGATATTGGCGTTTTTTATATTTAATACACATCTTTTTTTTATATAAATACTTTTTCCTGGAATAGATCTTTTTCAAGCAACAGTAAAATTAATTTAATTCAATTGTTTTGCGTTGAAAATTAAAAAAAAAAAAAAATACACACACAAACACAAACATATACAGGGTGATTCAAAATTCCCTGTACAAACTCTAAATGTAGGTCAGGAATACCAAAACAAACTTAAAAAAAAAAGAACAAAGAAGGCGCAACGCTAAAAGAAGGAATTCGCACCCTGAGCTGTCACCGACAAGAGACTGGGACGGACCGTTTCGTCCTTTTTAGGACTCATCAGCCAGCCAAACTCCACTGATGACAGACTCAGAAGGCACGAGAGGTTACGGATCCCGGGTCTTCTCGCCTTCTGAGTCTGTCATCGGTGGAGTTTGGCTGGCTGACGAGTCCTAAAAAGGACAAAACGTTCCGTCCCAGTCTCTTGCCGGAGCTCAGGGTGCGAATTCCTTCTTTTAGCGTTGTGTCTTCGTTTGTTACTTTTTTGTTTGTTTGTTTGTTTTTTTAATTATTCAGGCACGTAAAATTCCTATTCATTAAAAACAAACTCACTCAATGTGAAGCGTATGTCTGCAAACGCCAGCCGAATGTCCTAGAGAGCGCTGTTTGGCAGCACATTAGTTGGGCAGTGTGAGCCATCGTCATTTAAGATGTTTACTTTGTACAAGTAGGATGTATCGCTTCACTAATGCTGAGAGGGCAGATATGTATCTAGACTAGTATCTAGACAGCGAACGAAACGTTTTGTATGTATGAGTTCACTGAAATGTAAGATACTGGGCGGACCCAACTGACGAAGGTCAGGAAACCAGAAATGGTCCATCTTGGGACAGATTCTCTTATGTAAGTCATTAACAATAAAATTAAGATTCAATGTATCCTAGATGATCCACTAAATATCTATCTGAAAACTAAATTCACATATTCAAAAAATTTTGCAGTTTTTATTTATTTAATTTTTTTTAATTTTTTATATAACTTATAGTATCTTTAAGCTGTATTTATTTAGTTCTAATATAAATGAGTTGTAACAAGTTGTTCCTATCAAGAAAAGCAAAAATACCTTTTTACTGTATAATATATTACTAAGGATAACTTTGGCACTTTGGAGAAATGAATTTTGAAATCTTACGAAACGATTTGAAGCCAAATAAAATTTTCACTCGTGAAACCATGAATTATGCTTTCTACGTAAAAGTCAAATCAAAAGTTCTGTTAAATCAGATGTCTGACCATCATCTCAGACCATAAAATCAGGTGAATTCTTTTTCGATTTGGTCTTCCATCGTCCGTATAACATTGCTAAATTGAACTCATTCGAAAAGTCAATTCTTATCATTTATTGAATGGTTCCGTGATGCATCATAGGTGGAAGTTGAAGACCTAAATGTAAGTAAGCCTACACTTACAGCCCTTCAGAGGAGCATCTACACAGGAGCATCTATTCGATGGTAGTCTGAGGAAATAGCGTATTTATCCCTTGGATAAATTTCATAATATAACCATTGTTTTGTTCATAGTCATGACCATCGATGATGGGTGGGCACCCATCTTTGGCCTGGCGAAGGCAATTTTGCACTCAGTGTAGCACTCCGTGAACATTGTATCACTTTGGCACTTTATAACTGTGTTGTTGGTGAAATACTACTATCCCAAAACCTATAAATTTACAATCATCCCTTTTACGAAGCCCGTCAGATGATTTTCGATATCGTTCAACTTTGAATGGACAGGATATTGCAAATCTCCAGAATCAACAACACTAGCTTTTACAATAATACGAAAGAGTTGGAATGGTTGATTGTGAACTAGGAGCATGGTCATAATACTGTGACTAGACTGTAAAATAATGAGCAATAATTTTAAAGGGAGCCAGAAAATTTATTTCTACTAACTATTTATGCTCTTTAAACATTTAAAATATTTTTAATATTACGTAAGTGTGATTTCGTAAAAAGCAATCTGTAACTTAACAAGAAATACTTCATGTTGAATAAAAGTTTACAGATATTAATTTGGATAAAAGTAAATCTAAAAACCACGAGAGAGAAATAGCATTTTTTTAAAAATTTAATATATATAAAAAAAAAAAAAATTAAACTAGTTTCTCCCAATAGTGTTGGTCAAATCACAATTTAATTGGATTCAATTGGTCTTAATCCAAGAGTAACTTACGTCTCTTTGGAGAAACCGGCTTTAAAGTATAAGAAACAAAATGACTGGATTTTAACGAAGCACTAACAGAAATTCACTTCATATATAAATAAAATATAAATAAAAAAAAAAAAAAAAAATCAAGAGAAAATGTATAAAGTCGTATAAATACAAATTATTTGTAGTAGCGGCTCCCATCATTTTTTTTTTCTTAATTCACGAACTTCTTTCAATAAGTTTGAAATTTTCTTCTCCAAAAACCTATCTTCAAAGAAAAGACACCTTTGAATAACTAATAAAAGAACAGCTGCTGTTTCACTTCAAAAGAGCAGATTTTAACACGAGTACTTTTAATGGAGAAATCCACAAACCTAGAAATTCAGAGACTGGAGACTACATACAACTAAAAGCGCAAAAGAAGTATACCATCAGAATAAAAATTTAATAAGCTTCTATTGGGCAGATCATGTAGTAAGAAAAAAAAAAAAAACCTTAGAACCAATAGTAGCAATGATAATTATAATAGTATAAAAGTCAAGGAACATGTTCCAAGGTATGTTAGTGAACTTGGTTGAATTCGACTGGAAAAATAAAGTTCAGACCGAAAGAATTTCATAAAAACGGACAGAACTTCAAGCTATAGTGGAGATAAAGAATTCTTTTGTGTCTTGAGACTTTATTCCAATCTATAACTACGCACGAGAGATATCTTTGCTTTTAGATCTGAAAAGCAAATATTCAATGTAATGATGAAAAGGCACAGTTCCCCTGTTCTTTAAGTTTAGATTACTTCTGGCAAGATTCTACTGTTTTTTCGTAATAAATGAAATTGAATCAAACAGTACTGAACGTTAGTAAAGCATTAACTGAGATTGATAAATGAGTAACATTAATCATATACGCTTAATTTGAAACTTTGTTTTTGACTCGAAATGAATGTTGTGTGATTTGTCACTTTTGTTGAGATACCAATTAATGACTTATTTTCTTCCTTATCCCTATTTAGTTGTAGTGTATTTAATGCCAGTAATAGTTATCGTACTACTGAAAGATGTACAATACCATTTACCTCGAAAAATGTTTATTTCTTTCCCGATAATTTTGTATTTAGATATTCTTTATATTACAGTATTTCTCGGCGTTTAACAGATACCCTAATTTTAAGAAGAAAGTTTGAGAAAAAAAACACAACAACATTTAAAATAAAAGTAGTAAACGCGTATAATACGCAGGTAGAATTTCAGCCTTAAATTTTAGGAATTATCTTTCAATTGCAGTCTTATTATTTCTGAATAATTAATATTATTTGTTTTAATATTTTGCTACAGCATATCCTTGTATTATTTTAATGTTATACTTTAACTTTATTGTTTTTTAAAATTGTGCTGTAGCATATCTTTGTGTTTTTTTAATATTATACTTTGACTTGATAATGCAGTAAAATAGCTGCGAAACAAGTTGTTCTATAGATAAATAAATATTTTTATAATAAACCCGTTTTTATATATCTTCTATAATATAACTAGACGGGTACCGTCGCTTCGCTCCGGAAGCTTTGCATAAATAGCATTAAAAAAAACTTTATTTATTTACCAAATTATGATTGAGATCGGAGAATATACGACTTCCCAGCCCATTGTGGCCTTCTCCGCTTAACTCAGATGTATTACGGGTTAGCACCAGACACCTGGGTTTGTCGCCACACACTTCATGGTCAGTTGGCCAGATTATTCCCTATCCCGTGGGAATTTCGAAAAATCCGGTCTTATTCCTTGTCGACATCATAAAGGGAACCTCTGTGCAAAATTTCAGCTTTCTAGGTCCAAGGGTTTAGGGTGGGCGTTGATGAGTCAGTCAGTGAGGGAGTCAGGGATTTTGTTTTAATTTAGGTATATTTTTATGAATTTTTGTTTTGTTAAACTCATTGATTAGTTCTTCATAGATTATATTTGGATCTGTTATTTTCTCCTTTTCAACTCTTATTATCCGAGATTCGTTCTTTACATATTATTCCTGGTGTTTCGATATCATGCTTATTTATGAAAATATGATCTACATTTGTTTTCGTATTTCCATGAATTGTACAGTTGTTTCTTGTTGTTCCGTAAAGACAATTTTTGAAACCATTATTGCACATAAGTTTTAGGTATTTCTGTAGGCTACTGCATTGTTTTTATTCATTTTGAAAAGATCTATATTTACGTCGCCAATTAGTATAGTTGGACATTTGTTTAATATATTTTCATTTTTTATGAATAGATTCTCTAATTCTTCAGTAAATTTACCTTTCTTTGTGTTTTGTTGCTTTATATTGGGCTAAAATGTTAATATTTTGTGTTTGATATCACAAACACATTTTTGATAACGAAACATATTAGGTTTTATTACAAAACTTTATGATAAATAACGTGTTTTGAGAAAATTCTTGAATCATTTTTCCAAAAGATTTCCTTGCTCCGACGTTTTAGTAATTTACAATTTAACATTTTGCTTATAGAATGACAGACAGAATAACCTTTTTTATAATATACGTTTTTATAATATATAATAATAATAGCCGGGTACCGTCGCTTCGCTCCGGAACCCTTGCATATATAACATTCAAAAAACAACTTTATTTATTTAGCAAATTAATGTTGCGATCGTCGGAGAAATATATTGATATATAAAGTCAAAATTTAACCTTTTAAAAGGCGCCATCTTGAAAACCAAAAACTTTTGTCGAAAGATTTTTGTAGCATTTTGTTTGTCTTAAAAAGATCTACATTTTATCCATTTACATGACCAATCTATCTCTTATAGTTTAGTCACAAAATTGAAAAAACGTAAAGTCTTATGACAGACAGAATAACGCTTTTATAATACAAGATTAATATGGGTTTCTTAGAAGAAATGCTAAAGATGCTAAATGATAAAAAAGTGCGTGTTATATGCCAATACATAGGTATTTTCTTGTTTCTTTATTTCCGATTTGTAAATAGTCTTTGAAAAATTAATTTCACTAAATTGACTTTTAAAAGAAAAGTTTTTTATTCAATAATTTTAAATGTAATATAAAAAGAAGCATGCTCTAATAATATTTTGATGAATTTCCGTAATTTTAATTTCACTTAATATTCAATTACTTTTATTCAAAGTCAAATTCAAACTAATTTTTGAATATATTTTACATTTACTTTACATAAGACAAATTGAGTATCTACTTTTTTTTTTTTTTTTTTTAATTTTAATCTACTTTTTAGTTTTATTGGTTTCTCTTCGTTTTGATTAAGTGAAAATTTAGATTTGTTTCGCATTTTAAAATATCGATTCATAATATAATTCTCTTAAGGAAGCTTGGAAACGGTTCAATCCTGTTCCTTTGCTATCTGAGCGAAAAATCACAGTTCTGTTTTATACACTTCCGGTTTGGATTTTGCCGCCAGATGTCAGCACTTGATAGCTCACTAGGAAATTAGTCTAAAGTAAACGGGTTTTATATGAGACATGAAGCAGAAAGTAAAACCTTGGACCTAAGGAAATTTTATGAAATTTCAGAAACTAAGTGTTTTATATGGAAAGAAAAGTTAACAGAGCATGTGTATTTAGAAAATTACAGTAAATTTATATTAATAATCTTTTAAATAATTAATATAAAAGAATTTGTGATATTTACTTTTCCGAGTAAATATCAAACTATCGAATTATTTCTAAAACTCAATTTCCAAATAGTTATTAGGAGAATTACTTTATTTTCTGTTTAAAAAAAAGAATTTTCATTACTTCAAGAAATTTAATTTCTAACTTCCGGATATTGTCTAAAATTTTGCAATTTTAAAGTTCAAAAAAAAAAAAGAAGTGTAAAGTGAATGCAAACAATTCCAGTTAAAAACCTTTGTAGAATTTACTGTAAAAATACTGCATTTAAATAATTAAAGTAACTTAAAGAAACAGGACCAATTGAACTAAATAACGATTTTGGTATTTGTTGTTTGTGGCTCTATATTTATTGTTCTTTATAAAATGGGCTTATAATACTGTCTTTAAGAAACTCAAATAACAATGCACTAATTTTTTTTTTTATATGTATTTCATATTTGAGATTTAGTAAAATGCTATCTATTTTGGAATTCGCAAATTCCCAATTTGTAGTTATTTTTAAATATCTAAAAACTATTTTGGGCCGAAGTATTTTGAATATAAGCCGTTAATAAACTTAAAGAGTAATGCAATGATCTACATCATTATGAACAGTTTAGTTTTATTGCATACTTGATTTCACGGGGCTAATACAACGTGTTTATGAACATGAACATTTGTGTTTAAAAGTTTAGTCAAGATTTACCTATTTTCAGGCTTCTTTACCTATTTTAAAAGTTCAACATTACTTTTGTTGTTTAGAAGCAATCTTCAATTTTATAGGTTGTAAAATGAGCAGTAGATGCCCGCTTTACGACCTAATTGAATCCGCTAACGAGGTTGTTAAGTAAGTCATCGTAAAGCATTTTAGACGAATTTTAAACATCGCAAAATATAGAATGAACAATAAATCATGCTCTACATTCTAATCGGCTCGTTTAATGATTTCGTTAAGTAAGCTTTCGTAAATACATTCCCGTTTCCCTTAAATCAATTTCAAAAATCACAAAAATATGTAAATAATTTTTTACAGTAAAATAAAACAAAGAACGCACATAACTAAAAAAAAAAAAAAAAAAAAACACAAATTCACTGAGCTATTTGTGGTTTTTTTTTTTTTTTAGTTATTTGCGTTCTTTGTTTTATTTTACTGTAAAAATGTACTAACGCACGTTAAATCTTTTGTCTAATATGTAAATAACATTTATGTATTAAACGTAAACTATGTAAATAATGTTACACATCATAATATACACGTAATTACCATGTGGATGATCCTCTTAAAGAAAACAAATCCGTAGACATCAAATAAGAAGGGTCATTCGCTTATATGATAACATTTTTATTTAAAAATTACACCTATGAAAAGCCGTAGCGCTAACATCTGTGATCGCCTTATTCCTAACAACCGCTCTGCATCGAAGTTTCCATTGTAGTAGAGGTTTCTGCAGAGAAACGAGTGGAATCCTATTCCACCCCTCTTGTGTGACTTTCCAAAGGCCTGCAATACTTTTTACTTTTTATCTTCGAAATTGCATACCATATTTGCTTACTAGCAATCCATCGATGTTTTCCGAGTACACGATTTAGAAGTCCAAAGCTGCAATAGTTCACGGGACTGGCATCAAGAGACGTTGGATATGTGTGAAGAGGATTGCCTGAATGCCGGTCTCGGCTTTCATGGCGGCGGCGTAGAAACAAATCGAAGACTTGTCATATGACTTGAGACCTTATCCTGATGGATGAAGACTTTATCTGTAGCGTTTTGGAACAGGTTTGGAACAGGTTTGAATTTGTATATAGTAAATTGGTTCCAAGATGTTAGTGACAGATGACAGATAATAAGCAGTAAATTAATTTCGGTTTTTAAAGCAACACGACGAATCTGAACTCTGCCTTTTTGACAAAAACCAACGAAACCATGAAGCCTTTAGGAAAACTCTTTGCATCGCCACACAAAGTTGCAGGGTCCCTTTTTCGTCACGAGGGCGGTAAGAAATGTAAGAAATATTAAAATTGTGTAGATTACGATATTGCTGATTTTATTCATTACATTCTATTTAGAGGAAGTTTCTATAAGAATTGGATATGCAAAGTTGAAGAATGTAAACAAGTGATCTGTTTCTATTTGTGAAGAGTATTGAACTCAATTTATTCTATTAGAATGAGACTCGGGATTAAAATTTTTAAGGTGGTTATTAAAGAAAATCAGGAAAGCTTTATCCCACCCAAAACATTTCCTGTAAAATAAGTTGCCAAGACTCACAT
>JAFIDM010000179.1:48711649-48762260 GCA_023159025.1 Thereuonema tuberculata
GAGTTAGGGATTGTAGAGTTAGGCCTTGTAGAGTTAGGGGCTTGGCTCTACATGAGATCTCATATCTTTTTAACAGTCAAAGCACAATGAGCAGGTGAGTCTTGGCAACTTATTTTACATGAAATGTTTTGGGTGGGATTTCATTTCTTTTTGTAATATGAGATCTGATAACTTTTTAACAGTGAAAGCGTTATGAGCATGTGAGTCATGCCAACTCATTTTACATGAAATGTTTTGGGTGGGATTATCTATTACAACTAAATTTAGTTTTAAGATTATTTAGAAAATGGATTTTTTTTTCAATTCCCTAATTTTCTGTTTTTCTATTGGTCAACTTGTATATACAAGCTGTTTGCACTTTTGTAAGAAATCACATTATTGCACAGTATTATTTAGGCCGAAGCATTGATGGTACGACGTATTTCAGATCTTAATAAAATCCAAAGTATAAAAGCTAGATAAATGAAACTTAGCGTATTTCATTAGTATGGTAACTGCATCTTATCCTGAAAATTTGAGCTCTCTAGTATTATCCAGGCCGAAGCTATGAGGGTTCGAAAATACATAACCAGACCTCCCCCCCCCCCTTTATGAGGGGTTGGAGGGTGAAAGTTACGGATTTCTTAATTTTTTTGTTGTTTATGTGCTAACCCTAGCCTGTATATCAAATTTCAGCTTTCTAGGACTTCAGGAAGTACCCTAGAGGTTTTGATGATCATGAGTCAGTGAGTCAGTCAGTGAATCATGGACGAAATCGACGTATTTTAGGTATTAATAAAATCCAAAGTATAAAAGCTAAATAAATGAAACTTAGCGTATTTCATTAGTCTGCTAACTGCATCTTATCCTGAAAATTTGAGCTTTCTAGTATTATCTAGGCCGAAGCTATGAGGGTTCGAAAATACGACGAAACGCTTCGAGAAAAGGTACGTAGTGCCCTTCCTGCCTTCGGCTCGTCTTGGCGGGGGCACTGCCTTGTCCCCAGATTCATACGAACATTTCGAGATGTAGAAATATAATAAGGATAAAAGCTGTAACTTTAGTTAAATTTCTATTCTCTTAAATAAATTTAAAATGAAACTGTTGATAAGGGGATCAAACAATGAATGCATATTTTGAATAATAAAAATGATAAGAGTCGATGTGTTACTAAAGATGTTCTAACCAAATCACAAGCCTTCAAAACATTTTTTGACATTTTTTTATTCCTAGCGGAAGTTGAAAAAAAAATGGAAATGAAGACAACATCAAGATATTTGACTTTAATGAGAGAAGTTAGGCTTTCATTGTTTAATAATAGTAATTGTTAATAGATTGAAATTAGAAACCGATGAAAAACGAGAAAATGTTATAATGTTATAAATATAAGTTCATTCTTTATGTAGTATTATTGTAATAATTGACAAGTCTTCCACTAAGAGTCTACTGAAATTTGCAAATTGGAAAGATTAGTTAAAGAGAATAAATTCAACATGTTTACTCTCAAATGCTGCTAAATTTGAATTTTTTGTTGAATGGAAAAGTCAGAATAGAAAATATTTTCTTGAACTGAACCCGAGCGTTGTATTTCAAATTAAAAGATGAAAACAACAGTTTTTCCTTGGACAATACCTTGGTTGCGAAATTGACGGAACTGTTATATTTACACCTTCCACAAACCTAATTTTATCAGAACTTTAGAGGTTTCCGCCATTCACGCTGTGATAATTTGGCTGCCAAAATATGAAAGCAATTAAATTAGATCGTGCATTTAGAACAAGAATATTTTAACGAATGTGCTAACTTTTTTAAGTATCTCTTTTTAAAAATGAACTGTTCGTATAAAACAAGATCTTTTGTTCTTACATACCATTTGGAAATACAGAAAATAAAACGCCCTAAAGATGTGGATATTTAAATACATAAAATTTCAGCGTTAATTAACGAACCCTAAATCGAGAGTCGAATAGTTATCAAATGACTGCTCTAGTGATGAAAATTTCTTACCATAAAAACTTTCAGCTTTCAAAGGTAAATAATGTTTTTGAGTTCAGTGATTACAGAACTTTAAAATTGAAATTGCTTTTTTTTTTTTAGTTATAGGGTCGTTATTGGATGAGAACTCATAAATCTATCATCTAAATTATGAAAGTTATTTTTGGAGTTCTTTTTATAAGACTGATAAACTTATTTGGAATAGAAATCCTATACAATGTCCTCATTATTTTTTATCTACGATGTTACTATTAAGAATATTGTAAATGCTGAACAAATCTACAACAAGAAAAAGAATATGTATAGTAAACCATAACATTTATTATTCTGGATCACTTTTTTGTTGCTCCAAAGTAGTCACAGGATAAAGATGTAGTCTCAACTGTCATAAAGTTAGCTTATAAAAATTTATAAAGAAAATTAACTTTATATTCCTTAATTTCATCCAGTTTAGTTGAAATTAATTTGCGATTATCACGTAATTTCACTGATCTCGCTATAAACCAATTTTCATAAACATCAGCGGAAATTGAGTTGCTTCATTGGCTCAGAAGAAGAAGGCGGACAAACCGATAACAGCATCCGGGGCAAAAAAACCCGGGGATTTCCGGATTTTTTTTAATAAGAATGACTGAATAAGTTTCAGAACATAGTTTCCCTGTAAGAATTTGAAAAGCAACTCAAGTAACTAATTAAAAGCTAAAAAAAAAAAAAAACCACAACAACAACACACACATTAATTTTCCTGACTGTCAAATATAGAAGAAAAAAAAAAAACTTTGGATACTCTCATATCAGTAACCTGAAGAAATCACCATAGAATTTTGTTTGCTGACTTAGAATAGAAAATCTCTAAGGGTTTTTGATTAAAACTAATATCTGATTTAATTATTTCTGTGGGTGTCTTCTTCCTTCCGGAAAGCGGAACACTGCGAGGTATTCTAAGTACGGCGTTCCTCTTTTACCCAAGTAAACACCTTGGCATTTTGACAGTCGCAGACGACAAGACGTAGGCCATCAACACGTCCTAAATTAATATCGCACCATCGCGCCTGCGCAAATTTCGTTGCCCTTGGAAACGGAATAAACAGAGACGCTTTGCAGGTCGCGAAGTATTAAAAAAAAAAAATTAAAAAGGAAAAAAAAAAAAAAAAAAGTCCAGAATCTCTCTGACACGATTGGAAGTGCTGAGCAGAGCAGAGGAATGGAATGGAGGATGTTCGACAAGAGATATTTGAAAAAGGAATTCGTTGTGGATAACGGGGCTTTTCTTTTAGGTTTTCAAATTTTATTTGATATTTATTATTAGAATAAATTTAAATTTGGATAAATCAGAATCATCAAATCCAGACACTTTACAATATCTACATATTAAAAATTGTAGTTAGTAAGTCTAGTTTTGAATGTGATCATAGATTTTAGAATTTTTTTAACCAATTTTCGACCACTAAGTTTTATAAAATTAAGCTTAATTTTCCTAAATAAGCAGTTGTAACTTGATTATGCAACATTAGCCCAAAATAAGACGTGTTTTAACTTCTTACTTTTTTATTACAATAATTACGTAATTAGCCTCAGAATGAATAAGAATTTCATTTGATAACTAAACAATAAACCTTACCATCTAGGATAACAGTATGCATCTACAAGGTTCTAACTCTTAATTTAAAAAAAAAAAAAAAAAAACCTAAGCATATAATAATGAAACGCAAAGATGAATGCAACATTGTCTAGTTTCAACAAAGATCATTCTATAGGCTATCAATTTTTTTTTTTTTTGCAAAGAAAAAAAAACAAAAGCAAAAACCTGTGATTAAGTTAAAATATGCGTCATGAAGGGAACTCACACTGCAGATTTTATTTCAAAACAAAATAAGCTAAAGCTGTTAGCTAAAGCTAATGCTGTTGTTTTTTTTTCTGGAATCAAATCAACTTTAGAATGGTAATGGTTTTTTTTTTTTGTTATAAACTCATTATCAAAATTATTCCTGAACTTTTCCTGAATTTTTTTTGACGGCTTGAAAATTGTACAATACATCTTTCTTCTTACCATCCAATAAGTGATCACCACATAAGCGAAATGTCGGATCATAATAATACAATACAATGCAGTAACGAAGGAGACGGTACTTTGCAAATTAGACATGTTTTTCAAGAAAAGCTCGCAGTGAGTAACTTCATTTTTTTTAAGTATTTTATTACGTAACCTTTTTTTTTTCTTTTTTAAATTATTTTTATGTAATTATGTTAAAATAATCTTTTTTTTCCTCTATTTTTTTTTTAATGTAATTTTTAACTTAAATAATGAGTTACATTTCATTCAAACTGACCTTACATTTCTCTGAGGAAGCTTGAGAACCGAAACGTCGCTCACGTCAAAGCTAATCGTTGACGTTTAGTCGGCAATTTATTTGTAGTGGCATTACGTAGCTTATTCGTAATGTCACAGAATGCGACCGCAAAAATCCTTTTATTAATAATCTTTCAACAAATATTTTAATTTTTATTGAATTACAAAAGAATATTAATACTAATGTTAGATCAAATCATTAATATCTGAGCGATTTGAAACTTGGGTTAAATTTAGGTTACCGGATGTTCCGCATTATACAAAATTGTCCCAGTTTTTGAGGTTGTGTCCCGTTGCACCTATCTTATATGGGACTTAAAACTATCCCGTATTTTAATGTAATTTCAAGATAACTCTTTATCCTCATTTCTTAGTTTTGTTTTCAACCGTTGAGAACCCTGAGAAACTGAAGAGATAAACGTATTAGGCGATTGCAATACTGTATTGAATCATTCGTCGAGCCTTTTTGCACCATAAAGTTATGAACATATTTTCAACAATTGATATTATATTCGCGTTTAGACTTTAGATTGATTAGTAACTAAGCGCAAATAAAAATTCATGTATTTGCTGTAAGGTTCATATTAACGCTTCCACAGTCCATTACAGTCAATCGTAAGTGTTGGTTGATTTTAACCCCTATCTTAAAGTGTCCCCTATTTTTATTTTATGTGATCATTTGTTTGGTTAAAGCTGTAGTCCGAGAAAAACTGGTTAAGAAGACAAATAATCAAATATATAATCAAAAACAAAAAGAGAAAAAAATGATCTAAAAAAAAAACAACAAAAAAAAAGCAAGAGGAAATTATGCAAAATATAAACGGTTAAGATTAAGAGCTAATAAAATATGCAAAAGAAAGAAAAAGATATTGCAAAGAAACAATTTGAAGAAGTAGAAAAACTAAACCAAACAAGTGAAATAAGAAAATTTCTACTTGACGATTGCTAAGAAAAGATTTCAGCCTGAAGAAAGAAGAAGTAAAGATAAAAAAGGAAATATATTGAATGAAGAAAAAACAAATTTTAGACAGATGGGCTGAATGTTTTCAGGAGCTCCTCAAAAAGAACTCAAGATCAGAAGATGAAGAATGAAGACGTGTTAAGCCAATAAATGTGATCGTAACTGAAAACACAGAGAATCCCACAATACATGATGTAGTAGGTATCATTAACAAGATGAAGAATAATAAAGAATAATAAAGCACCAGCTATAGATGGAATAGTAGCAGAAAACATTAAGTATGGAGGTGATATTCTCGAAACAGCTATACACTGCATAAACTCATTGTAAAGATCTGGGAAGAGAAGTCCTTACCAACTTCAAGGAAAACTTGCTTAATATAATTCATTTGTTTTTTAAAAAAGGAGGTATGAGAGAATTTTAGAAGAATTGCACAATGTTCAAGATTTTATCCGATGTACTTAATGAAAGAATTAAAAATCTCTGTGAATATCAACGCGGATTCGCCCTAATAGACGTAACGTAGACTAAATCTTTGTTATCAGGAAAATGATGGAAAAATTCTATGAATACGACCGCCATGTGCTTTTCGTAGATTTCAAAAAAGTGCTTGACAGTGTCTATAGAATTATACTTTTGTATGTACTTGAAAAATTGGGAATTCCAAGAAAACTAGTAAAACTGATACAAATAAACCTAGATTTAGTGAACTGCGAGTAAAATATGGCAATTAACTAAATACTCCTGTGGGAGTAAAACAAGGAGATGAATTATCAACAGCACTCCTTAACTTCGCACTTCATTATGCTATTAATGACACAGACAAAGAAATGTACAATTTTCTATGTAGCAACTCAAATTTGTGAGTTGCTAAGCAGACGACATAGCCATTGTATCTAGAGATACGATAACCCTTAAAAACGTATTCATTGAAATTGAGAAAGAAACAGACAGGATTATGCTATTCGTGAATGAATCTAAAAGCAAAATGTATGATTATAACCACATCTGCGGCTAGAAGATACACACACGATCTAGAAGTAGGTAACAAGCATTCGAAAATAATACTCAATTTAAATATCTTGATAAATAATAAATGTGCAATGATCGATTGTATTAAAGAACACATACTTGCTGGAAATATGGATATTAAAAAAGAGACAAATAATAAGAAACACAATATTGAAGATTTATAGGACACTGTTCGCCCAGTCGTAACTTATGGATATTAACAACTGTTGAGAAGAAAGCACTAAGAGATATTAGAGAAAAATTCTGTGAAGACTATACGGACTGAATGAATGTAGAGTAAGGTATAATTTTGAGCTAAATGAATTTATTGGAGGGCAAGATACTTAAGAGATTCATAAAAGAACAAAGAATAAATGGAAAAAAAAAAAATCCGCATTATTTACCTTAAATTGTCTAAATTGTTAATTTCAATCGTATCAAACTGCACGCAATGAATTAAGTAAAACGATTCTTTAAGAATAAGAGATGTTAATAGATATAGGATAGAAATACATTGTTTAGATTCAGTACTTGGTCGCCTTCTGGAATTTTTATCGAAAGATAGATAGATAGATAGTCTTTAGTCTTTAAATATAAACACTAAGGCCCATCCAGCTATTCAAAAGTTATTAGAGGTGAGTGGTGAATGGGGGTAAACACACAATGACACAAATATACTGATATGCTTCACTTTCCTAGGAAAATGGGCTACACAGAGGGATTTAAATAGAACTAGTGGAGGACACCACAAGATGCTAAAATAGTTAATAGTCCTTTCACTTGCCGCGAGTTCGAGACCTTTACTTTAAAGAGTATTTTTTAAAAGGAAAAGTATTTTATAAGAATTGCATGCAAAAAATAATATGCTACTTTCCTAGGAAAGTAGAGATTATCAAATAATTCAGTCTGTATGTGTGTGCATATATTAACTGTTGAATCACTGGATGGGTCTTCTTGAAACTTGGTATGCATATTTAAGGCAATCAATCTTTTTTATTTGAAATCTTTTCAAAGTAAGACCTTGTCGAGTCATTTATCGCCAGAAGGCAAAAATTTTCAAAGAAAAACGTTCGGACTAAACATTAATGCTTTAGATAACCCAGCACACAGTGTGAAATGACCAAAATCAATCGTCTTTAGAATGAATTGCTGATTATTTTTTTTTCAGAAAGTGAATTTTTTTTTTTTTTTTATGCAGTAGATATTATAATTTTAAAAATAAATATCGGCTCTGCGTTTGTGCCATTTCAAGGCTTAATAACATTTTAAAGAAAGTAGGTTCTAAGTTCTTCTAGAAAGTTCTCATCTACTTTTTTCTTAATTGTAGTTCATAGAAATTAATTCATACGGTGCGTCATTAAGGTATATTGTACTTGAAAGTGTTAATCCATAGCCAAATAATATAATAACTTATTCTATTATCTTCTTTGGGAAATAATAACTATATAAATAAATAAATAAATAAATAAATAAATAGAGTGCGCCCTGAAGTAAGACCCGCATTAGATAACTGTTACAGCACGCTACTAGGCTGCTAAGTGTTGTCTTATAAGTCTATTGTGCTCTCGTATTTCAATTACGTAGAAGATTCAACCTAGTAACCAGGATCCAGGGAAAGAGGAACGAAGGGAGGAAGCGTGCTGCAGGGAACGGCTCCACTTTCTTATATATTCGTGGACATAATTCTCTGTGCTGAGTTAGGCCTAATGACCCGTAACATTCTGGTGGACGTTCTTGAAGTTTATGATGCGATTCGGTTTTATGGCGAAAGATTGGAAGCGGAGCCTCGCTCTGGGAAAGGACTCTGTCTCAGGGATAATGGGAACGACGTTACATGAAGGAAAAACAGCAAAAAAAAAAAAAAAAAAAAGAAAGCAAGCACGAACCAATCACATTTAGTGATAAGCATATCGGAAACAACTGAGAACAAATCAAAAGAAATTTCAAGGAAATGAAACATAAAAAAAAATAATAATAAACCATCAATAAAACTGCAATTTAATGACGATCCGTTGGCTAATCTATCGGATTAAATACCATTTTATGTGTTCATATTTTTTGGGAGGGAAACGGAAGAAGAATCTTAATGCAGAGCTTAACAATTCGGAGACAGTGATTTTATGTTCAATTATTGGAAATATGTAAACATTATTGACGACAAACCAATTGGATGATTGATTTTACGACGTTCTACAAGGTTGTTAGACAAAATCCGGGCCTAAGACTATCTCGAAATGGCAAATCATATCAGACGAATATGTGACACTGTTCGTGTATCAGTGAAGGTCAGATATTTCGAAAAGTGCCTTTCAAATCCTCCATCTGCCATCTCGAATTCTGTAATAGGAGACTTCAACAAAGAAACTTTCTACTTTCTTTGACTAGAATAGATTATGTTTTTGGAAAAAAAGCTCCTTCTTCATCCTATGAAGCCTATCCCAGATTACGTGATAGGTTTTGTACCTCGCAACCCATGTACTAAAAGCCTTCGAGCATATCAATGATTTCCTTTGATTTTACCGATTGTTTTAAATTGAATATTTAAATTAATGAGAAGCAAAATCACAATGGCTTGATTTAAAGCCTATCATCATGATAATTCAGAACTGGGAGAGACAAAGTTTATAGCTAAGTTTATAACTATCCAAATTTGAAGAAATACTATAATTACCTGGTAGATCTATCTAACTAATCATTGGAGAAAAAACGATTAATAAGAAAGAAAAAAAAGAATGCATTTTGAAAATGCTGTTGAAACTGAAAATTTTGTAATTTTAAGTTTTCAGGGTCAGAAAATTAATGCATTTAAAGCCAGGATTATGTGTTTAATTTAAATATTCAGTATTAATCATTTCTTTTAAACAAAAATTAAGGGAAAACAAAACGTGTTAAATTTTGAAAGCAATGAAAATTTTTAAAAGTTCATCGATCGTTATTAACAAAGAGACGACAAATCCTGTATTTCGATGCCCTTTTGTGACAGGAAAAAAAATGCAGTATTAAAAAACGTATGTAGATTTGGGGGCCAAACCTCCACGAGATTTTTGACATTGTTTTCATTGGATTTCCTGCACTAGCTTAAATGTTACAAATACGATAATTCCGTCTGGTGTTGTCAGGTGATAACATGTCGGCCTTTTATGGTCAAGATTCTGAGATCGAATCCGCTGTATGTTTTTTTTTTTTTTTTTTTATCGTTGATTTTTTTTTCCACTTCTTTTTTCTATCTTTTTTTTTTTTTTCCTTTTTTTTCCTTTTTTTCTTAACTTAATATACTTTCTTCTTATTGTTTCTCTTTCTGGTTTACATTATTAACGTAAAATAATTTTAAATATTATCTCCTTTAATTAGAAGATAAAGCAAAATATTACTTTATTTTTATGACTTGGTTATTTATATAAACGACCAAATATCATTTACTTTCTTCTTCTTTTGCTGCCATCTTCCCTTTTCTTTTCATCCTTCGTTTTTCTTTTTCATTATGTTAATGTGTTTAACTCCTAATCCTATTTTTTTTCCTTGGTTAAGTTAATAATGTAACTAATGAAAAAAAATATTAACATAATAAAAAAGGAAAACAAAGGATGAAGAAAAAATATTTTGATCATTTATATAAATCATTTATATTGATCTGTTTAAAAATAATAATCTTAAAAAAAATAACATTTTAGGTTAACGTCTAATTGAAGAAGATAACATTTAATATTCCTAGTAAATAATGTAAGACAGAAAGAACACAAATAACAGGAAAAAGAAAACATTGCCTAAATAGAAAAAGAAGAAAAAAATAGAAAAATAAAAAAAAAAATAAAAAGATGAAGAATGAAAAAACAAAAACTTTTCAGCGGATTCGTGTGGAGGATCTTGATTTCAGAAGGCCGACAACATTGAAGAATTTCTAACATTTAAGCTATTGTAGGAAATTCAATAAAAATAATATCAAATATCTCGAAATCTGTGAAGGGTCGGCCCCAAATCCTTATACGTTTTTCAAATACTCCATGTGTACTTTCATTTCCCAAAACGGCATTCAAATTCGTTATATACAGGGTGTGTTGTCTCCTACATTGTGAAACAATTTCTTTAAACTCTGAAACTTTATACAGGCATATCACAGCCCTCTGAGTTACTTTCCCCGGGGGTTCAGGCGGGCGACCGTTGGACAGACGACCTGAACTCATTTCTGTCCCAGATCACTGAAAAGTTGGAGCCTTACCTCCAGCGTCCCGAAGGGCCATAGTGGGCCCCTGTGGGATACACCTAACCTAAAGTATGTTAGACGTTATTGAAAAACAAAATCATTGTCTAAATTTTTTTAAAACATAATTTATGTATAAAAAAAATTAGAAAACTAACATTAATCTTCAACTTTTGTCTGAAACAAAACATATATGTTATAATTCGTATTACTGTGCTTGGATTTTGTACTGATTCAGTTTAAGAATTTTCCCGTAAAAATATCAGAAATCTCAAAAAGCGAAATTTTGTCATAGTTTGATAGAAACATTGAATACTCTTTCAAATAAAGCAACTTATTTTTAAAAGAAAATCTGTTAGGTTAACATGAAACTTGTATCGATTATGTATCTTTTTATATTGGTATATTCTGTGAATACCAATAGAAAATTTTCTGTCTAGTTATTCCTTGATATTAATATCTAATTATTTAGGCGAATAAAAAGAAAAAAAATTCTAAAAAAGTTAAAAAAACAAAACAAAATTGAGCTCAATTTCATTTGAGGAGAGGCACCGCCCCAAATGACCGTAGATAACCAAATAACTTTTGTACTGTAAAAAATAAAAATAGTGTAAGTAGTTATATTTATTATTAAGCGGAACAGATTAAATCGTGAGTTTAATTTCGCGTTTAGGTAAAATCTTGAAGAAGAAACCGAGAACTTAGACATTATTCGGAAATACCATGAAAAGAAAGGAAAACAAAGAGCTGTATTTCCCAATTGATGCCATTCCCGCTTAACTAAGTCTTACACGTGTTGCTTACTGCAATTATCTGTGCTTGAATGAAAGATGTTTATATCATCCCCCAACCATTCTGTTTGTATAAAATCGTTTATCCTTGTAGCAATGTAGACCAAATACGAGCGATGTAGACCCTTAGCTGAGCTGCAAATGCATTGAACGCAATTTGTTGACACTGTTAGTAACACCCTTCGCATTAGTAAAATAAACAACAACAAAATATATTCCGTCTCCTGCATTCGTTTCCTCCTTACTCATATGAATTGCTAACGTAGAAGATTTGGTTTACTTTACTCTTCATCCAGTTCTAAATTTTAGAAAGAAATTTTCCGACTCAGGTTTACATAAATTTCCTTGAACTAACTCCTTATTTTCGTTGCCTCATGATAAGAAAAAATATTATAACAATCATGAGGATTAACAGTTCTCAATACAGAGAGAGAAAGATTATTTCAATTATTTTTAAAGTCGTAAGTTAAATGAAATAATTACTTATCCTGTGAAGATAAAACTTTTTTAAATTTAAAATAGCAAATGTAAGATCCATGAAAACACACTATCCTTGACCTCTTAGCTTAGAAGATAATACGTAAGGTGCCGTGATTAAAAAAAAAAAAAAGCTTTAAAATTTAATCTGTAGGGATTGATCTCCGGAGATCAGTGATTTTTCCCAAAATATTTCCCATAATACCTGATCTCCATTTAACACAGGATAGGATATCTTTCAGGAATAAAGGGCATGAAACCGCTGATCTTCTGACCTTAATTTATCCCCTTAATCAAGATTCTCTGGGAGACCGAATCTTTTCTTTTACACCGAAGCGTTTTTCTGTTTTCTAAAAGCAAATTTTAGAAAGGAGAAAACTCGATTTTGGTAAAATTTAATATCTATCTAATATAAGCAATCTTCTCCTTCAAAGTTTTTCATTTGCATTAGATTTAATCCAAAATATTTAATTGGATTGCATAATTCTTATCAAATTTTAATCAAATCAAAAACCCATGTAAGTTGAATTGGATTGCAAAACGGATTATTATGCATTGATAGAATTTTGCTTATGAAGAATTAAAAATAAAAAATCCTAATTTTTTCAATGGAAACGCTTATTTCTTTTTCACATATAAATTTCTTTTTAGAGAAGTGGCAAGCAAAAATTTTCAAGATCAAAGGTTAATAGATGTAGAAACTTAGAGATAAGTTAGCAGATAGATATTTTGATTGTATGTGTCTTAAAGAGATAGGTTTAAAAGAGAAGAAAAAACAATAAAGTAAGAGATAGAATATTCCCAAGTAACTTCTTTTTCTCTCTGAAATTCTTTCATTACGCTACGTTGCAATAATTTCGGAATTTTTGTAAGCATTTCATCATAAGACATATAATATGAAATCTTTTGAGGATTCTAGGACGATCTATTTGAGATATCACATCTAGAGAGTTGATAGCCAAAAAAAACAGGACTGGTGCAATACGGTCTGTGAAATAAGCAAGGGAGGGGCGGACATTGCCGACAAGTGTGATTTCAGTGCCACACTGATTCAATTCCAAGAATTTTTCCGTGGGTACGATCTTTTATCGGCGTCATTTCTCCTACTGACGGAGGGGACAGCTTTTTCACAAAGCACTTCATCCCCTCAAATTCTAGGAAAAAAGATGATGAAGACGATATTCCTTTACCTGTGTTAATACAAGATCTCAGAAATCGCGGCTGTGCTAAGGGGAAAGTGAATATGTGAGAATTGATGATGAAATTGCTACCACTTCTCAAGCTTCGATTTCCGAAATTGTTTCGCAAGTTTTAGATTTCAATGCATTAGAAAGTGAGGATAACGACAGTGATACTGAAAGTGAAGCGGTGACACAAACAGAAGCACTCAGAGCATTAAATTTTCAGAAACTACAAAACTTAGAAAACATTGTACAAAAGATGAAACCAAAATCGCGACAGTCCTGTATTATGGATTATTTTAAGTAAGGTCAGTTGTACATCAGTACTTTGCTTGAGCATACTAGTACTATTTGTATACAACTTTATTCCGAATTAAAATTTTTTAAAAAATAATTTCTTTCTGATTCCATTAATTTTAATTGGTTCAACTAAATTAAAAAATTATAACCAATAAACTGATATTTTTGTGCGTATTGAATTTTACAAAGAATTATACTGTATTTATATAAAGCTTATTTATTGACAAATGCGTATGAATCGGTTATAAGGTCATTCCGCTTATAAGGTCACTTTCGCGAGGTCCCAACGGGTGACCTTATATCGAGGTCCGACCGTATATGTGTTTCAATTTTAAATTCCGTGTCTGTAAATTTTGTTTGTTTTGTTCGAATTCTTTTTATCTCCTATACAAACATACAGCTGTTACAAACTATAAAACAACTTGGTTGGCCTATGCTACGATTTAGTATAAAAATAATAGTAACTTATACGAAGAAATCTTTTAAAAGACAGAACTATTAGTAAGATGCCCTATGAGTTAAATTACTACGAATAATGAATCAATTGTAATAACATCATTATCATATTTTTTTTCTTTTATTCAGTAATTAATCCTTGCTTACATTTCGTCCCTATATTTCTGTTAATTTGGAAAAATTAGTTATAAAAGTATTAATAATATGTTATTATATAAAATCTGCTTTACAAAGAATGAAAAAAGATATTTTTTTGACTTTTTGTTTTTTTAAATACAGACATCAGATTAAGCAACAGTAGATGCAAAATGGAAAAAATGCAATGATGATGAAAAATTAATGTTTCTTCACAGTGAAGCTTGAATAAAATGTTGAAATATGTCAGAACCCGAAGAAGGTTAGTAGACTATTATTATTATTATTTTGTCTTTAAAGGAAAAGACGTTTCGAAAAATAATATTTCGTTTATAATTCACACTCCTATTGTTGAAGGAGTTTTTTTTTTCCCCTTATTAAAACATTGCGGCTGTTAAGCATGTAAGTACGGTACTTGATCTTCAATAAATGCGTATTCAAAGGCTTTGATCCTCATTTCAATAAAGTTCTTAATAATTGAACTCACTTCCTTGGCATTCTTTTTTTTTCCCTTGAAAATATCGAAGAGAAGGTCAATTAGATCAGTTCGTAGATCAGTTGGAGCGTCACAGGGGAAGTTAACCAATTGGATTATACAACACAACGGAAAAAGCCCTGCCGATTGCAATTGCCCGGCGACCGATGAGCCTCTCAAAGGACGTCTCCAGGGAACAGAACTCTGCTAGGACACACTCGAGAACCAGATAATTTCCGTAAGGCAGTAGATAATTAAGTGGCCCCGACGGCAAGAAAATGGATCATTGCCCGGCAGCTGCCAATAGCCGCCGACATTCTAATTGTTAGTAAAGATATTAATGGACGAGATAAGGAGTTTTCGAAAAGCAAGGCTTCCTTTGAAGAGATTTATCGCTGAAAAGAAAAAAATATATAAAAAGCACTGAAAAAAATGGCAGTACAGAAAAAGAAAAAGAAAGAAAAATCCTTAGAAAAATATTTTTCTGCAGTATTTATTTTCAAGGTTAGACAGTTGGTGGCGCTTTCTAAAATCATAGACTTTTATTTTAGACATTCATTTTAGATAAACACAAACTAGTTTTTAATATGATTCCGATAATTGAGAATTAAGTATTGCAACCACGAAAATAAATATTTCTAATCATGCAGCGGTTATTGTAACTACTTTGATTAAAAACAGCAAACAAAATAATACCAATTTTACTGAACTTTTATCCGTGGATTTACAGCGTCGAAATGTTTAGTTTGTCTTTTTTTTTTCTTCAATCAATTGTTGAATATCAGTTCAATCTTCATCATTTCTTTATTTTTACTTATAAAATAGAATTTTGAATTTTTTTCCATCACAGAAAGGAAATTTTAGAACAGTTAAAATGAGAAAGCGGAAGGATGTGCGACATCATTTAATTTGTCTGAAGAAAGAATGCGGAAAGATTTGGAGATTCGTTTACTTTCGATTGCGGAATTACGCAACTGTAGATCTGCAAACTTAATCTGAATCACCAATGTTGGGAATTTTTTTTGATTATTAAAGTTAAGTCGATGTGTTATTTTTATTGAGTCTTAGAACATCGTAAACAGAACTGCATTAGCTGAAACGGAAATTCTAAAAAGGTCTTTAAATTTGTTCAAAATTTAAAAAATGTTCATTCAAGTCATTAAAGTAATAGATGTGTGTGTCTGTATGTATTTTTATACATAATATAGTCAACACGAAGAGAAGTTTTTATTTTCCATTGGAACTAAACAACTTGGGTCTATAAAATCAAATCGATCTAGTTTTAATTCAAAAAAACTTTAATTAGAACATAAAACAAAACATTTTTAATATTTATATCGTAACTTCTTCTCCTACTATATAACAATAATTGAAACATAAAATCTTCTTTATATAACTAATTCCTCTTCTTTATTACAATATTTCAATCGGCTTCAATATTGACGATCTTATTCAGGTAAAACTTATTTGTACATTTTCACAAATTCAAAATAGCAAACATCATCACACAATACTTAACAAATGCAGCAATAGGGCGTGAAAGAACGCAATACATGATAAACAGCATACATTACATGATCTTCAGTACATTAGGTTCAGTGCATTCAGTAAAGTTAGGTTGTGTTGTATTACATTTCAGGGGTCGGTCCCATTAGACTATATAAATATATAAATATTGGTTTATATTTTTTGGTCAAGATTTATGTAATTTATCTCTAATTTTATTTTTTTTTCTGTCACATTTCCTTTATTTTGAACGAGAAAATTTTAACGAGTGCTCAGTAATTCATTGTGAAGAAATAATTATTAGTCAACACACTAAAGTTTAAATTAACAAATTATAATTAACAATATAAATATAAAAACATACATACATGTTCATGGAGCTTTCGAGCTGCCTTTGCGGCGCTAATTTTCAACAATTTTACAAAAGGTATGGTCCTATATATATACATATTGGAGAATTAATAAATAATTTTGTAGTTTTCTTTAATTGGTGCTTTCAAATTGCTGCCCGATCTGGCTGGTTTTTAGTGGTTCAACGCCAGCAAGAGGTTAGGAGAAGAACCACTAAAAACCAGCCAGATCGGCGGCAATTTAAAAGCACCAATTAAAGAAGACTACAAAATTATTTAATAATTCTCCAATATGTATATAACTTATGTAGAACCGTACCTTTGTAAAATTGTTGAAAATGAGCGCCGCAAAGGCAGCTCGAAAGCTCCATGAACATGTATGTATGTTTTTATATTTATATTGTTAATTATAATTTGTTAATTTCCTTAATTTTCACTATTTATATTTCTTAATTATCTTTATTCTTGTTTTCTAATATTTTTTAATTCAAGAGTGATAAGATCGTTCTAACCTAGTGAAAGAATGTTACAAATCTTACATGAAACTTATAATATGGTTTGAAAGTAAACAGAAAACTAGAAAATGCCTTTAGAACGAAAAATAAATAAATAAAAATAAATAAAATAAAATAAAATAAAATAAAATAAAATAAAATAAAATAAAATAAAATAAAATAAAATAAAATTCATTGCTACATAATTTATTGTAACTTATGATTAAAAATTTGGCTAATTAAAATATTTATGAAATCAGTTGATAACCTTCTATCCTGTTGTACTGTTTTTCAAAGAAATGTTCATTATTCTGTATTTAAAAGTAAATGAGGACTCCGATGAGTTGACGCAACTACTACAAGAATTTGATCATGGTGACATTTTCTTACATCAATTTTATGTCGCCTTCATTTAGGTCATTCCTTTAATGTTTTCCATTATAGAACCTATTTACAAGAAGCAACTTCATGGAAAAAATAATGTTTCTAAAGGAATTGTAAGGGAAACTTGCTAGAAACCGAAACCTATTGTACTCTTAGATTATCTTTATAATTTATAATCCTTTCAGGATAATAATGATAGGATATGATAATGGTTCTTTCAGGAAAACTTACTCTCTAGATCTCATGTGGGTTTCGTAATGGTGAGCGATCCGCGCTGGGCAGGTTTTTTCGGGGTTCTCCCATTTCCCTTGCACTTCTCCCACCATACTTTCTCAGTCTTTCTCTCCATCTGTCCGTGTTTCCGTGGGATAGTACAATACACCTCTGGTCGCAGTGCTTAACTTCTCTGCCACCCACATTCACTACATAATACTCTCGAGAATAAAGAGTAATTATCAGATTGTGCTTTACTATAATACTTCAAGAAGAATGAATGTTCAACAAGAACATATAGACATTTCTCTTTTAAACTTTTTACCACTTTTCAGTTTTTACCTTAAACGGGAAATAAAACTGTCTTGAGTCTTACATCAAAGTTATAAAGTACGCAAAAGAAAGATTAAATTCTTAAAAGTCCAGTAATTATTCAAAATGTGCTATCAGATTGGTCGCTGAATAGGATAACAATGAAACAATTGCTGCTAACTTCCTTAAACGACATTGAGGAGATCGAGAAAGTCCTGTTAAAGAAACTATAATTAAATGTAGCCTATTTGAGTCTCCGTCGGTTTCAGATGATCTTACAGATGATTATATGATGTTCATTCAAACAAAAGATGAAATAATATTACATAACAATAATATTTATGTAAAAGTAAAAGTAATTTTTAATACTTTTATATTAGTGATACACAAAGAAACACTTTAATAATATGATAACGTTCCTTTTTAAATTAAGTTGTTAATCAACGATTATATTCTGATACGCAATTACAAATTACAGTCGGACCTCTGTTTAACGAATCTCTAATTTGCGAATTTCTCTATTTTGCGAACTTTTTTTTGGAACCAAGAACATTTAGCTAATTTCTTCGTAAAATAGCCTCCAAATAGCGAAGTGCATTTTCTATTTAACGAACTTTTTCGTGGTATCTATTTTTTTTTCTCCTTGAAATATTTTCATTATCAATATTCCATTAGAGAAAATGAAAGAAATGTAGATACAGCCGAGGGAAAAAGAAGAAATTAACGATGATGTGCTGATTGATGATTATCTTTCACTTGATTTTGAAGTTGAGACATCGGAAACACTAACTGAATCGGATATTTTGGACAGTGTGAAAAATAAAAACAATACAGCAATGAATTGAGATGAAGATGATGAAAATGGAAATGATCATGATGCAGAAATCAAAAAACAGTCGAATGATGAAATGCTAAGATCATTTGAAACAATCCGACGTGGATTTCAATTTGAAGAAAATACTGAAGGGTGCATTGCAAAGATGCAAGACATACTATAAGCGTAAACACTTTTTCAAAAAAAAAAAAAAAAACTCGGACAAAATAAGAGACTTTATTAGCAAAATTTAAGTACGCATGTGGTAATGTATTCTTTATGTGATTAAAATTATTACTTTTTTTAATAATATTGAATAATAAAAGGTGAATCTCTATTTAACGAATTTTCCATATAACGAACTTTTTTTCGGGATTTAGCGACTTCGTTAAATAGAGGTCCGACTGTATAGTATATTCATGCACTGCGATTTCTGTAAGTAAATGCGAACAGCTGCAGTTTCGCCGCTGTGTGAAATACGACAAAATGATCTCGTTATTCCCATTCGAAAATATCAATGAACCATTTTGGAAAATTTAGCAACATCATGACTAGGGTTCTCCTTTATTTCCAAACAAAATCTCCTGTAAATCTAGGGTTATTCCTCTTAGCCGATCTAACATCGCCTCGTGTAACACTTCTTGGGACTTCTTCGTTCGGATCGATCGCCCTTGGTAAGTCTTATTACACAACATCTTCAAACCGATCAGCGGAGGATTTGGGAACTTAAGCGGAGAAAAGCTATTAGCTAATGAATTCCTATTGAATGGGCTTAACGGCAGTTATGGAAGCCCAAAGAAAATCTGCTTTGGATCTCTCAATTCCAATAGGAGACACGAAGCCTCTCAACAGGTCTCTATCACCAAGGTCAACGAGAAGCTGAGTTAATTAATAGTCTAAAATTACCAAACATAATATATCCGGCAAAGTTACTACTATTTTTATTTGTATTTTATTCTTAATTTAAGGATGATTAAATATTGGAATTGTTTCCCCGGAAACCAATCAGGGTCTTAATTCGTGGCCTACGATCCTGACAGTTCCCCAACCTAAACTTAAGAAAACTTGGATAATTATTAATGTACGGGATTTCTCAACATTTCTTTCTTTTATTATCAATCGGTTTCTGTAGCACGTGTTACGACAGTAGATTTTGTAACAAGCTTCAGAACAAGCATTCATAGAAATAAAACGTAAAAATTAATCTGCTTATTAAAATAAACAATTTAAAGTTATTGTTTATTCTTCATTCCCAAAACAACAACAACAAAAATTAATCCAAAATATTATTCGCTATTATTATTATAATTTTAATATGAGCTTTTTGTATTTAAATGTTCTTCTTCTTTCATAATTATAATATACTGAATTAATTATCTCTTAAGAGGGGAAAAGCTTTGTGAAAAAGCAAATGGACCAATTTTGAGTAAAAATAATGTCTTAGACGAAAGTTTATTAACATTTTAGTTAATTTACTGATGAAATATTATTTTATTAAAATTTGAGACCAAATTTTTTCTTTATTTTTAATGTGTTTTTATGTTTCTTAGTTTATAGCCTTGGAGGTTCCATTGCTCTTCCTATTCAAATATTATTTTAGTTTAACGAAAATAACCACAATAATGATTATTAATCATCGGAATCGCAGTGACGTCTGAAAACCAAAAATAAACAATAAAAAACTCACCAATGAAACACTAGTGAGAAAATTCTTGTGCCAGCAGTACTGAGACCTGGTTGTTTACTGGTGACTGTTCCTGGCTGATGATCGCCAGGATGTCACTTGGTAAACAATTTGGTCTCACCCGTTGTTATTTAATAATGATTATTGTTTGATAATAAACTGCAATATTTTTGATGAGATTTCTTTCAATTGAATGGCTTCTTAAATTGCACGATATAGAATCTTTATAGAGGTCACCAGCTTGAAGTAAATCTGAATAGGAAAATGAAGAAAGTCTCGTCCATATATTATGAACGGGTCATAAAGCGATTTCAACGCCTTAAAAGTAGGAAAAAACTGCCCTCAACTTTTTCTCTAGCTGTATATTCGAGGGTTGCGTGCTATCCAAAAGAGCTCTTTCAAACCACGTGATCTAAAATGTACTATCATTTAACTCACTTTAAGGATAAAAAAAGAAATTTCGAATTTCGTATCATTATCTTTTTATTTCATTATAAAAATACTTTTTAGATAACGTATCTTACACTGAATATTACTCTTTTCACTTTTGTAGAAGTTTCATTTTGGTGAATATATACTGTATAAAAAAAAAGTACTGTACTGACATGCTAATATCAGTTTTCGTTCTGAAGCCTCTTTATTTTTATCATTTTTGAATATAAATTGCAAATAATTCTAAATTCAAGGCCATTTTCTGAGTTTTCTTTTCTTTTTCTTAATTATATTATTTTTGTTAATATTTAACTTCATAAATTTTCTTCCTTGTTTTTTCTTTCATAATTATTGATCTTTTAAAACATATGATCTCATGAAATTTAAGAGAATTTTTCAAAAATTTATCAACTTAGAAAATTTGAAATAAACTGGATTTTTTTTTTCCTCTACAAATGAAGTATTTTGCCTTCCCCTCTCGTGCATAACTAAATTTAATTAAAATTTGCCTCCAATTTCTAGAAAATTGTGAACAGCGCTTGCGCAAATGAACTCGACTCAAACTCAGGTCGTAATCTAATTCTTAACAATTCTATATTGCTCCATAATTAATGACTTCTAACGAATATAATTGGTACAAATTCATTACTGTGATAATTACATCAATTATCACCAATTAGATCAACATCGAGAGATCTAATAAAAACGCAATTGCATCCAAAAAAAAAAACAACACAGCAGTCCTTCCTAATTTCGTTTTGTTCATTGATTATTTTAATTGTTGAGTAATTATTACTTGTTTTAATCAAGTTTTCTCGTCGCAGAAAACTAAAAATTACGATACGATCTTTCATTGTTACATTAATGCTTTTAAGTTTTAAATAGAATTTTCTTATATATCGTACACTGCAACGATGGTAAACTGTACTCTGAAATCGAAGAACCTTGTTGTCAAGGCAACAAGTCTATCATTAAGGAAACAGCTTTCATACGGTTACCTTAGCTTAAAATAGGGCTGTTAATAAATATATTATGGTTATTCTCCCTTTTCTTTATATTTACGTAGTTTAGATCCAATTACAATATTTTAATCTTTTAGAGTTAAAATACAGAATATATATATATATTTAACTTTAAAATATTAAAAAATCATAAGTGGATCTAAACTAAGTTTTTTGAAACTTTTGATGTGGAACAACGACTTTAAAACGTCTTAAAGCACAATTTATTTTAATTTATTTAAAATGTTATTTTTTTTAAGAAACTTAAGATGAAGAAATAAAAAATAAAAAAATCTATTTTCTTGAAAAGAACCTTTTGGAATCGAAAAGACTACAAGTAGTGCATTCAAACCAAATTTCACCAAGAGAAATCCACTTTTTTCCTTCCTTTTAAATCACATTTTGTTTTTGTAATCTCTCTTCTCCGAAACCCGTCGACCGATTAGGGCAAACGTTGACAGGGGGACAGGGAAAGGCTATAAATGGTTTTAGTTAAGTGCGATCGAAATTGTTCGCCTAATCAAATAAAAAATTAAAATTTTTCCTCATCGCCAAACAGGATGGTGATCGTTGTGATCTGTTTTGTCCGAAAATACTTCCCCGTTGCGTTGGCTTATTGCAAGTGAAGATATTGTCCTTCAAATAAAAATCACTAATTGAAAAAAAAAAAAAAAAGAAAAAAAATGGCTTCTTTCGTTCTTTGTCGCCAAAACATGTTTTGGCGTCTTCGTTAATTCGGCGCACAGATACCTGCAGAAACCTTTCCACGACAGGGCAAACGGTTCTAGCAATACAAAAGTTACTTGAAATGGTTTAAGATATTATTTTAATAATTTAAATAAGCTTACATTTTTTGTTTTTTCTATACACTTGCGAGAAAGAAATTATATAAATTTAATTAAAATTGAAAAACATAAGAAAAACCCTCCCTCTCCTTTGTCCATTATGTTTCATACAAAATTATTAATTTCAGAAGCAGGGAGAAACTGTCGATGTTGAATCAGAAATGTATGATTAAAGGTCCTGACAACAAAAGCAGCTACATCTGACAGCGTGACATTTTCTGTACTTGAAGGTTTTGTGGTATATGCTACAAGTACAGCAGAACACGTAAATCAAGCACGCAGGGTATTGTTTACTCAGATGAGCAGAAACATTGAATATGTCCCACTAATGGCGGATGACGTATTACTATTACTTGATGTTTCAATGTAACGTTTGGAGAAACTATTTGACTAGAAATCCTGAAGTTCACGATCCATTTCAGGGGAGATGGAAAACGGATGATGGCACCACGTTCAAGCCTCTTTCGACAGCACTTCCAGATGTAAGCAAACAATGCGAAGAACTGGCATCGTGGAAATGCAAGGAACGATGTACACAGAAGCGTAACTAGAGAATTTCTCGGGGGGGAGGCCTTTGTGTTCGAAATGCAAAGTAGATAGGAAATCTCATTTTGTCGCATATACTGTGCATGTACCGGTACCTTCGAATAATTGCATTCTTATTGTTGCAAATAATGCATACAATGCCAATAAGTTAAAAAAAAATATATTTTATTCATTTTTATATTTAAATTTAAAATAATTATACTAATATGTATTTTTCCTGGAGGAGGCCATGGTCATTCTTGGGTGGGCCGGGGCCGGGCCCACCCCACCTCCCCCCTAGTTAGGCCTATGGATGTACACAGTGCCGCTGTATGAAAACTGGACTCCGATGCGCTAAGGTCTTAGCTCGAGAATAGACGAATAATTAACTGATTATATTGACATGAAATGTTGTACAGCTCAAGTAATTAAAAGCTTTTTGGGGAAATAATCTTAAGAAAATGTTAAATTTAAATGAAAGCCATTGTATTCATAGGAAAATTGTTAAAGTAATTTCTTTGTTGAGAATAAATAGTATTTTAAAATGAT
This sequence comes from Thereuonema tuberculata, assembly GCA_023159025.1. Classification (NCBI taxonomy): domain Eukaryota; kingdom Metazoa; phylum Arthropoda; class Chilopoda; order Scutigeromorpha; family Scutigeridae; genus Thereuonema; species Thereuonema tuberculata. The sequence goes on from JAFIDM010000179.1 coordinate 48,735,068, forward strand.
ATCTTGTATTAGTATTGAAACCGTTCATTATTTACTGATATACGAATGCATAATGAATCCCACCGAGGGCAATTTTAATTAGGTAAAACAAATAATATGTGTACGCATGCCACAAACCCTATTCTGAAACTACAGTTATATTTTAGAAACTATTTCAGGCAATATTATGTTTAATTTTGGATAAATATGTCATTTGGAAAGTGGGTGGGAAAGGAAATTAAAAGAAATATGAAAAAAATCTCGTATTTTAATAATAAAACGAAAACTATTATATTTACAGCAAAATGTGTTATAACTTTTTATTTCAGATAAAACATTGTACTTTAAAACGAAATCTATTTTATTAAAATCAGTTCAGTAGTTTCTGAGATATGCGACTTTAAAGAATCTGCTGGGCGGCCATTTTGATGACTCCAATGCGAGTAATAATTTCTAATTTTGTCTCCCGGCTGATTTACAGTCTTTGATATGTATTTAGCCAACTTCCAAAGTTTGGTGCTGGTATCCGGAAGTGAAATATTTTTAGATTATATGCTGCTTGTTCCACGCACTAATTCAATATTCACTAATAATAATGTCGTAATTTTTATCTCTCTTTCTGTTGTAACAATTCAATTAAAAAAAATCATACCACCTACACCTAGGCCTCCCTCCTATTGTCAGCGATCCAGGTCTGGGTCTAGGTGGGGGGATGCAATGTGCGCTCCGGGTGACATGTTGGGAAGGCGGGGGCAAATGAGCCTCACAAAAAAAAAGCTTTGTTCAAACTATGAAAATACATTGACAGGTGTACGATAACGCGTATTTATAAAATTGATGAGATTTAATATTAAATTCGTTTTTGTTCGGATTTCTATTGGCTACTCAACACATACCCTCAGCTCTGAATAATAGATAGGAAGCCGGTATTCGGTATTTCGCGAAATGATAGCGGGACGCCGGGCTGCCGACCAACAGAAGCAAGAGAGGAGAATGACGTTTCTAACCCTTAAAACACGTTTTCTAGAGGCAAAAAAATGAGAGGGGGGGGGGGGGGGACGGTAAAAACTAAATTTGCCCCCCTAAACATTTGCCAAGATTACCTAGATCAAGCAATGCAGAGATCCCCCGAAATGGTGGCCTGATATCTTAGGGTTAAAGTACCCTATTTTTCAATAAAGAAGCATTGAATATTTTGAACTGTAATGTGCATGTTCTGAAATAAAGTTGAAACAAAAAACTGTATGAAAGAAAAGAAAATTTCTAATAATTACTTTATAAAACATTACTGAGATCTTTCTAAGGAATAATCGAAAATTCCTTAAACTGTTTACATTTTATTATTTAAACAATTAAAGAATACTTTGTATGGATGTAATCTGATTTTAAGTGTACTTTTGTCAAGGATAATTTATTGAATGATAACGCATTGACACATTTTTAAATTCCACGCCGTAAAAGTAGACCTAATTAAATTTTGGTTTACATTTGTCAATTTTAAAAGTCTCTCTTGTGTTAAGTCCTGTTATTCTTTTGTTGAGAATAGCATAGGACTTCTGATTGAAATTAGGCATATATGGAGAAATTCAGCATTGACTTATTTATTATAAATTCTCGTAATATCGCTTCATCTTATCTCCGTCTATTTTTTAGATTTCCTTCAAAATTATCTATTCCCACAAAATAAATTTAAATTAAAAATTCGAAACTATATTAAGGAATAATACCGAAGTTATTTTTTTTCACTCATTTAACTAACTAAATAATTTAATAAATAAGTAATTTAATAAATAAATAATTTGATAAATAAATAAATAAATAAAAATGTTAAAACTTCATAGCTCTCAAACAAAAACTGTTTTAAGCTTTTTTAAAACATAAATAAAAAAATCAATCACGTGTTTAGAATATTTGTATTCTGTAAATACTATAATAAAAGAATCGACTGCCGTTTGAGCTCAATTTCGTTCGGCTGTTGATCGCAGGCGCCTTATCTCCTGCTCTGCTTCTCTTCCCTCTGCTGCTTAAACTTCTATCCACGATTCTAACATTAAAGTTAGAATATTTCATCTTTAACGCGATAGCTAATTTCTACAGGTATTTCAATATTTTTTTCTCTAAAATGGAAGTACAATAATAATAACTTATTTCCGTTTATACATTTATCGTGACATTGAAAAAAGTTCTATATGGTAACATTAGAAGATAAAAGAAAAAAAGGTTCTTTTATTTTCTTTAAACAAAATAAATTGAATTCATCAGCAAAAATTTTTGAATAAATAAAACTAAAAATGTTTCAGAAAAAAAAAAAAGGGTAAAAGATTTTGCCGAAACCCGGGATCGAACCAGGGACCTTTAGATCTTCAGTCTAACGCTCTCCCAACTGAGCTATTTCGGCAATCCTGAATATTGCCGCTCAATAAACAGCCTTTAAGGAATGACTGACGATTACAATCCAGATTCTTTGATTTTATATGATCTCCAAAATAGGAATAATCTCATCGATAATGTCTGTACCAATCTTCTAAATCGTGTTTTAAAATAGTATTTTAAAGAAACGATTGAGAATAATTTGTATGCTATGATAATTGCGCCATCTAGTGGTAACAAAAGGAATTCATCAGTACGACGCTTCTTCAAATTGATTAACAATTTTTAATCTCGTGTAAATAAATTAATTAATTAAATCTTAATTGTATTATTACTTTATTATAATTATCTAGCAATGAAATTCAAATTGCATTAATCTTACAATTTTTCGATAATTTAAAGGACTAATTTTATGACTAAATAATTAATATTATGTCTAAATTTATAAAAATTCTTCACTGAAAAAAAAAAAATACTTAACAATTTTTTTGCTTCAAATTTTGTAATAGATATATCAAATTCCTCAGAATAATCAAGAATCGTTATTCTCCGTCAGTCAATGTTCTGCGCATGGCTAAACTATCTTCATAATGATATGTTCAAGAGGAATAAATAAGTTTCGTTCGAAACTTCGCTAATTTGTTTACAAGATTGAAGATTATTCACATTTACTTCTATGAGTTTTTTTGAGGATAGTTTTTCCTCTTTATTAACGATTGCGATTAAAGCCCTAATATTCTTCATTCCTGTAAAAGAAATCATTTTCCCCTAACGACCACTTGTTTTATAATTTTAGACATCTATATTTAATAATCACAAAATAAAACTTGAACGTTGAACTTAATTAAGGATAAAGGAAGACCTCGTTGTAGCTCAACATTGAGTTAGGTCTTCCTTTATCCTTAATTAAACAAAATAAAAATGCTTGGAAAATTTTTAATATATATCATTTTAATATATTATTGAGAACAAAAACAATCTAAAACGCTTCAGTAGAAGAAACTTTGCTTGAAACCGAAACTACAACCTAATTCAAGCGTCGTATTGAAAAGAATCTTGGTGTCAGTAACCACTGTTATTGATTGGATCGAAAGAAAAATTCCAAATTCATGCTAAAAACAAAAAAAAGTTGTTCGGGGTATCTTATTAAATCTTAAAATTTAAATTTGAAGTTCATCACAGAAGGTCCCAAGTTCTTAAAAGGTTAAATATTTTGTTTTGCTTGTTTTTCTAAAGTTCTTTTTTTTTTTCCAAATCGTTCCAAACGAATTCGTACAGAGATATTTTCAAATAGCTAAAGTTACATTGTCTCTTATATTTAAATTTGTCCGCCCAGTTTCAAAAAGATTCTGTTAAATGTCAAACACACACACATCCATTAAATATTCTTTAGGAAAAATAGATAAAAATTAATATGACCAATCGATAAAGTAATTGCTTTGTAGATTTAAGGACATATTTTACTGTAACATTTTCATAAAATAAATAGAGAATTTGGAATTTTTGCAATATACTTGGAAGAATGACCAATTTTTCAGGATCATTTCCTTTCCCAATATTTTCTTTTTATATGTGATAACAACAATCATTATTAAACAAAATCCCCACTGATATATTTGTAATCTGGATGTGCAATTAAAGTTGTAAACAATTCTTTTTTTTTTTTTTTTCTTTAATTATGAAAAAAAAGAAAAAAAAATTGTTTTGTACGACATAAAACTGAAGCCAAATCTTCAAAATTGTAGCTTATGAGTTGAATTTTCGTTACAATATCGTCCTTGCAGTTTGAATTAACCATTAAGCAATAAAAGTACGTGCTTCGGGCAAGGAATGGTGGAGGGGTGGTTGTGGAGAGTACCAAAGAATACCGGTACCATAGCTGGTACCATCGAATTTTCGAAATTCCAGGTTCACCAGAAAGGGCCTAGCGGCATATTCTAAGAGCCCCAATTTTTTATTATTTGTGCTGTACTGTTCTACGACATCATTTAACATCTGAGAAAATTTTCTGACAATATTTGTTTCAACATCTATCTAGAGTTAAGTCTGTTTGACTTTCTTAACAGCTTTTTTTCTGCATAAATTTCAATGTTTTTTGTAATAAATTATAAATATCATGATCCATATGCTTTTGTGTCTCATGAATCCACATACTCCGTTTTTATATCATTTTTTTTTTGTTCGTACTTGCAACTGATTGCGATTGTGTTCGCTTCGCAAGATCATTTCAATGATTATCTTGGAATATTTAGTGACAGCTTAGATTTTTGTTGAAAAAGGTTTGAGTTTTGTTTTATTTTATTTTATTTTATTTTATTTTACTTGATGCTTAAAAAAGATAGCTGGTAAAGCTATTGAAATACTGTCTTGTGGAGAATTTTTATTTGAGAAGAATTTATGTTTAATAAATGATTTCTAATACATTTTCCTAAGTGAAGATCATAAAATCAAGCAATCGGTGTATATATAACTCCCCCTGATAACTTTTGAATAGTTAAATGGATTCTGTTGAAGCATTGCATACGTATTTTTCCGTGAGTTACTAATTTGTGAATTGATAAATTTTCGCGTGAAGTTACAAGGATCCCAATATAAAAAGCATTAAAAGTGAAACAGTTAATTTCTATCAATGTTTAACAATTCATATGAATACACTTTTATCTGCACCTTCTTTGATATAATTTAATTTAATTGGATTTAAGCAAATTCGGTAAGTATTTGCGGATTTAATTAATTTTCGGAATAAATTCAGGATGATGTTTATAATCAATTCATATTGCAGTTTAGAAATATATGATAAAAAAGTTACCGACTAAACCATAAAAGTAAAATAACAAAGTCTAATGTCGAGTTTTAGTTATTTTTTTATTAGCTAATAAAAGTAAGTAATAACTTATAAAAACCGTAATAACATAAACCTACAGAAAATTGATTCTCGCGTAGCTAATTTTCACAAAATCCAAGACTTTTGAGCAAGGATAACGGCATCATTTTGCAAAGATCTTATAGATGGAGCATACAGAAGTAGGTCAATACATTTTTCCCAAAATTCTCCGAAATACCTTCATTAATATTGAAAGTTTTCTGAGTTTTGTAGAGGACGGCTTATTCTCTGACTCAAGTAGCTAATTGGATTTATTCTTTTGTCACAGGAATGAAAAAAGGATGCCTTGAAGTTGTTTTCTATGATTCTATATTAGACATGATTATAGCTACAAAAAAAAAAAAAAAAAATTGAAGTAGAGAAGGCGTCCTCTTTTCCCGAGAATATTCTGATTAAATGATCTTGTTCGTTGCTTAACAACATTCAAAGAATGCGTCCTAGCAAAATTAAAAAAAAAAGTTGTATTTGAATGAGATTCATCTAAGAAAAAAAAATGATTGGAAAAAATTGAAAAAAAATCTAACTCGATTTAATGAAAAAAAAATAAATAAATAAAAAAAAAAGAAAAGAAAATCGCGTTTCAAAAGCAATTTGATTACCATGGAATGTGAAATAGAATTTGTCGAATCATTATCATTCTGTCCATAATTAAATTAGACTAAAGCTTCAGAACTTCGCAAGTTATGAGTTGCATATAGCAAGAGATTTCGTACAGAGACTTTTTCTTAATCTTCTTTTTTTTATAATTATTTGTTGTCTTAATATTATTATTTTTTTATACTGGAGTTACATTTTAATGTGGAAACTTGTAAATTGCTACGCCTCTTACTTACATTTATGGCACCGCATTCTCACAAATACCTTCACTTTACCTTCTTTACAGTCTATAAATAAGCGAAAACACGAATATTATAGTTAGTTGTTTTTTTTTTAAACAAGCAACTATTATTTTCCAGCAAAAAAATCATGAATTGATCGGTCGCTCTTTACGAGGACGGTTTACTGGGAAATTAGTGGATAATTGGCGTTACTTTCCGTAGCTTATTATTTACTTTATTTTATTTTAATCTCTGTTACTTTTAAAATCCCTCTATAGAACTTCAAGACTTCTTTCAAGAGGTGCTACAGATATATTTGTTGGCTACATTTGAGTCAGTCTATATGAATATTAAAAAAGGTTATTCGGGATCTAAATGATAAATAGCACAGATATTAAAAAAAAAAAACATTAAAAAAAAGAAAGTGTATTTTACATAAAACACAAATGTATATATGTATTTTTATTTTTATTAAATTTATCTTAAAATTACCACTATCTGTGGTGCCTTAACATCATAAATGACTGATAACTATGTATATAGATAGGCCTGTACATATTTTAAAATTACTTTTTTTTTAATTTTATCTAAATCGTTAATGAACCATTTTACTAGAATTTTTTTAGTTCCAAATTTTTTGACAATTTTGCTTGAAATTTCGATAACGAATATTCAGACAAAACATCGACACTCGTGCAAAGAACGAAGGACAGAAAGATTATTGTGCTTGTCCGAAAGGCATCTCTAAAACTGCAATTAATAGTTTAAAATTTCGAAATACTGTTAATTTAAAGCTTGGTACGATACATTAAAAATTAATTCTTTTATATACAAAACTGATTGGTCATGGAGCAATTTTGGCCAAGTAATAGATTTAATTTTCATGACTTTTTGAAAGACAAGTGTAAAGATCAGTGGAAGCTCATGAGGTGTTATTGCAACAAGTTTTGTTCGTATCATTTTTATATTAATCACATATTTCTGAAAGAACTTAAAATATTTTAGATAATATCTTCCGTCTTAGAAAGAAAGCATCGATAAAAATCAATCTGATAACATATACAGAAAAACGTAATACTAAATCATGATCAGCTGAGATATCAAAACGTTAAAAATACATTCAATTAAGTTAGAAATTAAGAATTAATCTGCACGGTTGTTGCTTTTTACGCTACGAATTTTTTGAAGTCTTGAGAATATTAAAGTTTTTTCCAAGAAGTCAGATGATGCAGCAGTTCGAAAGTAAAAGCAGTTCCTTTTATTAAATATTTATATCTAATCAATGAACCGCATTCACTTCTCCATTCATAATATTATCTAAATTATTTTAAAATGAAGATAAAATTTATTACTGCGTAGATGCAAAATTATTATATCATACAAAGATTTTTTTTTTTTAAATCGTGACGTTTTATTGCTTAATTTTGATTACAGTTTTAAGATTACACAGAAAATTTTAAAAATATCAAATGTTGTGTGTAAATGTAAAAGTTTTAAATAACGGGCTAATAAAAAAAAACACACAGACACACAAAAACAACTAAATAACTTAGAATAAAGTAACAACTTACAGTATTATTAGAATGATATCATTAGCTTAATCGAAATAAAACTTTGCTAATGGAAATAACTGAATTACTAATAAAAACGACATTTATTTTCTTTTATGGAAACTGAAGACTAAAACGTTATTGGCCAAGAAATGACTTTGCTAAATAAAATATTTTAAATATGTTTGAAAGTAAATAGATATATTCATTTACATTTTTTCCTTTCATAAATAAATTATTGCAAAAGAATGTTACTTAAAAAAAATAAATAAACTCAGTAAAGTTTTTCTTTCAAAAAAGCTTATCTCTTATTAAGCAGTGGCACAGCAATTTTAGCCTTTTTGAAATTTCTCCTGATTCTTATAAAAATTTAATTTTAGTAAATTAAATAGATTTAGTTAAAAAAAGATCTTGATGTAACATTGCTATAACATTGCTAACTGACGAAAAATGATTAACATTAATATATAACAATAAAGTTTACAATGTGTAGTGATAATAAAGTTACCACATTCACTAAAACACAAAGCGTTTACTTGAAATGAGACAAAATGGTTGTATATAAAAAAGGATACTTCAGAATCTGAATTTTGACTGTGTTTTTAATCAAAACCAAATAAATTCTTAGAAATGTTGCAGTGTGAGACAATTCATTGTATTTGGGTAATTTTGCAGATGAGTGCAGAATTCTTAATGTTCAAAATGTAACTTATTTTTAAGATTAAACTTTGGTCCTTTATTAAGTAAGAATGAAATAAAGTCAATTTCTAACAATTTCGTACTGCAATTAAATATTGAGATTTTCTTTCTTTTTTGTTTTAAATTCTATTAATCACAATCCAATCTTTACTTCGTGCTAATTCCCACATGGAAAACAATAAACCAAGTCCATTTTTCAACATTTAATTCTTCCATATAAGTTACTAACCTCAAAAGATATTTTTAAATCAGATATATTATATTTCATATAACTTATAGTTACATTTTTGCATCTCATTTGTTTTATCTATCTGTATAATAAACATATCCGTATCTATACTACTGTAAGTTATCTTTTTTGTGAAACTTCTATATATACTTAAAGTTTAATTTAAATTTTGCTGCTCCATGTTACAATTAGTTATTAAAATAAATAATAAATAAATAAATAAGACGGAGTGAATGATTTGTATCATTCTGTTTTTACTTTTAACATTTTGTCTAATTTCAATTAAATACTAGATAACATCATTTTTCCTTATAACCACTAGAGGTTTTTGAAAACTATTATTCTGAAGAATAAAAAAGTATTTGAAGAAATAGTTTTTAGAACCTTTTGATTAACCTAATAACAAAGTTTAAACAAAACAGAATTAAATAACAAATTAGTGTTGTTTTGTTATTTCCTTCTTATGGAAATTGGGCTCTAAGCAAAAGACAAAAAGCTTTGTTCACCAAGGAATGCATGTGCAAAAGAAGTTCAGTTTTTTCTGTAGCAGATAAGTCATCGGGATTCGAATCGTTACTACAAGAAAAACAAAACAACCTAATAAATATTTAAATTTCACATTAGGATATACAATATAGCATGTTTATATGAATTTAAATTCACCAAACTTAATTCAAATCTAGAATCTGAAGATGTTGGCCAAATTACTTAAATTACTTAAATAAAAAAAAAACAAAAAAACAAAAAAACAAACAGAAAACTGACAATGTCAGTTGGAAAAGTTTAAATACCGCAGATTAATGCTATAAATATTGTTACTTTATCTAAGACATGATTCGTCAAACCTTCATTAATTATATCTCATTAAAATGTTTGTGGTGTAGCACTGGTAAAGGGAGTTTCGTGAAGATAGGACAAAGCTTAAAAAAACAAATTGCTAAAAAGTCGTGATAGATAAATAAAGTTCATTTTAACACAAGTATTATAAATTCTGAATACTTATTGAGTTCAACAATTTTAATAATAATAAAAAATGATGCAGATGCTCTCAATCTGAAACGTCGAAAAGATATTGCCCAATATTTTCTCTATTGTTTCTTATCACAATTACATCCACTCCCACTGTAGCCATCACTCACTCACTCAGCTCGTTCAAACTGCACCCTATAAACTCTTCACCATAGATGTAGCCAAGATTTTGGAAGGGGTTATAATGGTCGTAATCATTCAACAACAAAAAACAAAAAAAAGAAAAAATAATGTCCTTTTCTGGATGATGGTTACAAGCAAAGTGTTGAAGTTTCCAACCAAAAAATTTGATCCAAAATCTTGGGGTTTCTTTTTCCGTTTTCAGATGCGATGGGGGTGAGGGTTGTTATCCATTCCAACCCTCCCCTTTTTGGTACAGCAATGCTCTGCACCAATCTTTATCACTTCCAAAATGACTACATCTTAAAAAAATATAATCCTACATCTTTTGTTTTCTAATAAATACATATTTCAAGAATATTTTCGATTCTTTCAGCTTTAAAATATATATCAAAGAAGTCTTTGAAATAAAAAATCTACTTTTGTTTTCAAAGCATGAATTCTACTTCTAAGAGTTGCTTCGTCATTAGGAAACAGAAGAACTTCATTTACGCATGTAATTTTTCAGTTTGTTCTACACTACCATACTTTAAGATTACGTCTATATTCTTATACGTAAGGCGGGGAGGGCACGACCGATACAAAATCCAGCTACTACTGATTTAATGCACGAAGAAGTGATGCAAGGGTAACCCCATGTTCTTCCTCCTTCACTTTCTGGAGAAAAAAAGAATCATAGGACTCGTAGGACCCCTCTGGACAAGCCGGAATCAGACCTCCAGTAGTTCATGAGACTCTTCAACATAAGCAAATATTTTACTTTTAAGTTGTATATCTTATACATATTAAATAAATCAAAAGAAAATAATTTGAATTTTAACCAAATGCCATTTTGAAATAGTATCTTTATATTCAAAGTAACATCAGGAAAATAAAACTGACAATAAAATTGTGATACCCGCAGTCTTATTTGCATAACCTACAATCACTTAACCATGTTTTGTTTTTTTTATTTATTTATATTTTTTTGTAATGCTCGTTTATCCAAACTGAATCAATTTACAGCGCAATATCCCTTGAAAATAAAAACTTGTCTTAAAAAAAACAAACTAATTGGAACAATAGTAATTTATTACTACTGATGACAAAGCTTGTATGAATTTTATTGGTGTTTTTTTTTTAGATAAATCGGTGAATTTAAATTGACATCAACTACAAATGATGAAGGAAAGGAGCCATTCAAGCCAGTTATGATAGGACATTTTTATTTATTAAAGAAAATTCGGAAAAAGAGCGTTTTTATCATTACATCACTTTAATAAACTCAACCTTAATTACCGAGAAAATACTTTTTCATTCTCTCTAAAAGAACGTTGTTTTTGGATTTAATCACACTACTTCTAATTCAAATTATTATTATTATTATTATTTTTGTTTTATAGATTTGCATATTTATAAAATGTTCTTTATAGCACTACTGCAATTTAACATGCATGTTATGCAAAATGTACGATACAACCACTGTGTCGGAAATCGAAGAACACCTATTGTAATAAATGTTTTGATTGATTTGAAGAACTCTTGAAGGCGAATTATATAAGATGCAATATTTTTTTTTTTTTTAATTTTGAAAATCAGCTGAATGAAACAAGACTGGAATCTAACCTTTGTAGCCCTCTTTGATATTTAGAGGAAATTTATATTGAGATTCTTCTAAGAGACTCTCTCTATGAGCTTTATAATGGAAATTTATATAATGTAAAAGAAAAAAAAAAGATATACAAGTATCTTCCTATATCTTTTCAATATCATTTCCTTATGTTTCCATATAGGCTAGAAGTTACAAGAACAAAAATAAAGAATAGAAATTATGTTTATTTGAAACCATACCTTTGTGATAGACTTCGATAGCAGAAAAAAACAAAAAAAAAAAACAAAAACAAAAACAACAAAAATGAAAAATAACAGTCGATAGTAAACTTAGTAAAATACAGAACAATCAAAGTAAAATATGGCTTTTCTGGTCTTTTTGCATATAATTACGTTGTTTCGTCATTGTTACAAAGCTTTCATTCTTCGTTATATTTTATCCATATACACTATGAACTAAAGATTTCAATAATCACAATTCTACATTTTGTCTTTTAATAACCTTCAAACAGTTAAAACCATGGACATCTTCAAACACTAATTATTATTTTGTTTTTTATTAATTAAGGTAAAGAATTTTTCTAGTAGAAAAAATGCGGAGAGCCACAAATTGTATTCTACCTCTTTTCCCTCTCTTTTTTTTATTCACAGTTCCAATTTATCAATACTTGACCCATTTGATGCGGATCTCTAAGTTATTCTAATAGTGCCTCCTCTCTTCAATTCAATTCGTAAAAAATGAATTCTAATAAAACTGAAGGAAATTTGTTTGTTAAGTGTCATTATGTTTGTTATTCAGAATAATTATCATTCACTTACCTTTCCTCCATTTCTTGATTTTTTCCATCTGAACGGCCTAAAAAAAAAGGGTTAAAAATAAATAATTGCACCATTTTCAAAACCATGTAAAAAAAGTAGTAAAACCCCTTTTATAAACTAACTGCATTATAAATTACAACCCCCCCCCCCCCCCGATGAACTTCCTTACAAACATCAATGTAAAATTAAATTATAAGATTTTTCCTTTTTTTTTCTCTACTCAAGGAAAGGAGCCGAAGGTCGGTCAGCGAAATAAATAAAAATTAGTTACAAATATTCATAACATTCAATTATTGTAGGAAAGGAAAAAAAGCAATAAAATAAGCCTACCTGTAAACTGGTGATTTGAATCTACTTCTTCAGGAAACCGCTAAAATGTAGTAATTAAATTAAATTAAAAACATACTATTTTAATAAACATTCAAACAATTAATATATTGCTGCACGAATTAAACAGCTTCTTATTGATTTTATAAGTCTGAAAAACAACAGCAAAAAAATTATAGGATATTTCATTGATTTATAGTAAAAAGAATACTTGACATTAATGAAACGATTCAATTTACAATTTTTACCTCTGGTCTCTTGTCTATTTCTGTTGGATTTTTCAGCAAAGAAAGCACACTGTTGTTATACAAATCCATCTCTTCTATCATCCGCTGGCGAAACATATCGGCTGTGGAGTACATTACATAAAACAGATCAGAAAAAACAAAACAGAAATTACACTTTTGAGATTTTAGTTACAGAATAAATTCAGTGAATGCAATTATGAAAATAGACGCTTGCAAACGACGATTCTAGCTTTCAATGATATATGTAATCTACAATTCTTACCTAAGACCTTCACAACATCCCATCACCATACCTTTATTCTTCTTTTCCTCCAATCTTTTATATCTAAAAAAACGTACAGCTTTTTTTCCCTGAATCAAAGATTCTGTCTTTTTACATTATATATAAAGAAGCATTAGACATATAAACATGTCTAATCCTTCTCTTTTCTCTAATAAGTCTATTAATTATTCTCAAAATGATATAATTAATTTTCATTTCTTTTTTACTATATCATTTCTATACGTATTTTGCTTCTGATATTTAATTTTAATTTATATTTCCTTCTTAACTTCTTTCAGGCTAAGTTTTAACAACCAATCCTTTATCAGGGCTATGAACTTATTCCTACCTACAGTTTCAATGTCTTGTCGAGCACAGAGGACTTCATGATAGATGATGATTCAAGGAAAAAGAGGGACAAGGAACAAACGCTAATAGAAAATTCGAACTTAGTCAATTAAGAGTACTTAGCTATTTTTAAGGTTTATAACACTGTTAATTAGAAGCTGCAGTGTTTGAAATTTGAACATTGCAGATTTCAACGATTATATAAACATCCTACATAATTGCAGTACTTCATTTCCCAAAGAAGTAATGTTTCTATATAATTTCTATTTTCAGGTCTATTTCAACAACTTTTTTGGTTATAAAGGAATCTTAAGTTACTTTTACATCCATGAGTATTGTTTGAGTTCGACTTTGCTGCTCCATACAATTCTGAATAAGATGAGACTGATGGAATGACCCTCCGACTTCCATTTTCATCCTATTTGATCTCTGAAGCCATTCATCTTCTGTTCTGTCTACGTCATCAGTTAAATAAGAATAGCGCAGTGACTTTTAGCTGTACTTATTTTTTTTATTTAATTACTTTAAATTAATTTCCCGTGATATTCCTTTCAGGCAAAAGGTTTTTCATAAATATTTTCATTATATCAGTGGTTCACAGACGGTGGGATACGAACTCAAGAATATTACAAATAAGGAGAACTCTGAATTCTTTACTCAAGAAATCTTTTCCTTGAAAACATTTTTTTTTTTTTGCAATAAATTAATTCTGCTCAAAACAATGACTAAAAAATCTAAAATAATAACTATTATTTTCTCAATACAGCAAGTTGTAAGTAATAAAATGCAGGTCATTTGATAACTATTAATTAGTTTTGAGTTTACTTTTGCTTATATTTTTTCATGTAAAACCATATCAGTTTTTCACAAAAAATTAATACTTTATGACAAAAAAAAATTCCATTGGGGGGGGGGGTAGTTATATTTTTGTTTATTCCTTTAGATTACCCATCACTGTTATACGAAAAAAAGGAATATTTCTATCTTATATAGATGAACAAACATACACATGTTTGTAATGAATGCATTTACTAAGTTGTGGAACTGTCATTTCTAGGTGACGATGAATGGTGCGGTCTGATAATGAAAAATGCTTCAGTAGTTAGTTTCTAATTCAACCGCTAGATGCCAGTAGCTTCTTGACATTGTGAATCCAAAAATTCACCAATAAAAAAGTAAATGATAAAATTTTAATTCCTAACAATTATTCTTAAAATAAATCGTTGAAAGTTAGAGAGAATTAGTAGTGCCGATATTTAACTTTTTCACATTTTGATCTATATATGGGCCCATGTTGTATAAGTCGATCTTAAGGCTTAGGGAAATTCTGCTTATTTTCAAAGGCCCATTTATACGCCGGAATTTACAATACCTAGTTTAATCATTCTCAACTATCCAAACAGATCGTTCTTTTTTGTATTTGCTCAAATCCTTAAGATCTTATTATAGAATTATAATAAGATCGTAAGACGAGAGCAAGGATTTTTTGTCGCCTGTTCGAAAATTACGTGTTAATAAATGTATCTATAACAAGCTTTTAATTTATATCAAAATACAAAATTGAACCATTTTTTTTTTAAAGCTTAAGGAATTTCAAAGATGATATGCAGAATTACTCAAAGAAAACAGAAAACAAGGGAGAAACGAAAACTAACACAGATATTGATTTGTGTAAATTTGCATAGTTCTACAAAATATTTGTTCTTTACCTACTAAATGAAAATTGTATTCAGACGGATGGGCATCAACAGCTAATTCTGGATTATAACTTCCACAGCCAGATGCAGCCATTCTGAAATAGATTATAAATGTTAACATGAACAAGATATTTAACGTGTGTAAAAACTTACTTTAAAAGATAAAATACAGCTACATAGATAATTTAAAAAAGGTGAACAAAGTTAAAAAAAAAAAAAAAAAAACGACCGATTTCACTGGCAATTGCGCAGCTTCTTCAGGATCATACATCTGAAGAAGTTGCAGAATTACCAACGAAATCGATCGTTTTTTGTCCACTTTTTTTAATTGTGTGTGTTGCTGTATTTTATCTTTTAATGAATATTAATAAGATTTTACAGAAAATACAAAATATTACACGAATATGAAGTTTTGAAAAGTTCATTTAAATAATGTCAGAATCAATTTTCTTACTTTTCTTACAAGCAAAGTAAGTATTACTTGTGATCGTTTATTTTAGACAGAAAAGACAAAATCATGAGAAAATAGAAATTGTTTAGTTTAATGCTGTAAATTTTTTTTCAAGAAGAATTTTTAAAGATTCAATCTTTTTTTATCATTTGCGTAACTACTAAAACACAAATGGAGACCTGTCGAATACAATTGACAAATGCAAATGAATGTCAAAATATTATAAAGTCTTCCAATGTTTTTTTAAAGTTTACTAATCGATTATAAACTTGATTCCGTTTCATTCATAAGATCAGTGAGAGAATAAAAATACTTTAATTCTTTCATTATTCCTTTTAGATGTTTGAAGGGTTTTTCAAAATTGCAAATAAATTATTTGTAATGAAATACAATTGAACAATGAACAAAATTTTTGTTGTAATTAATAATAATATAAAACCTTTATACTAATTTAGAATTTCAATGATCGTTTAATGTCTTTTGCAGGTCTAATATTTTTTTCCAAATATAAATTAAAAAATAATATTAACACAAATCGACTAAGTATTGACTACGCATTGAATTAGCAAATTATGCATATTAATTACAATCCGTAATTAATAAGGCTGTTATTACTAGGATATAACTTAGTTTTCTTCGTTAGTTGCAACACCCTATAGCAGTGCTTCGTAATCTTTCTTGCCTTACTGGCAACTTACATGTTTACTAAAATCCCAATGCACACCAAACTTTTTCGTTCTTTTATTGCTTATCCTTTGAAAAAAAAAAAAAAAAACAAAAAAAAAAAACTCACCATGATTTACAAATGAATAAATTGTCTCTTTTTCAGAGTGCTTTAAATGTTTCTTTCTAAATCAGCGGTCGGCAACCCGCGGCCCATGAAGCGTTTTAGTGCGGCCCGCGGGGCGTGTTGGAATTTTTTTTTTTTGGCTTGTTAAATTAAGATTTTTCGTTTTTTTTTTTTTTTTTTTTGGTTGTCAAAGTAATTTTTTTCTTTTTTTTTGGTTGTTAAAATTTTTGGCCCAAGTGCGGCCCGCAGTAATCCCCACATAACATATTTGGCCCTTTTACAGCAAAAGGTTGCCGACCACTGTTCTAAATGATCGAAATGGGTAAAATGTGGCTGATGAGTAGTAATAAAGATAAAAAACGCCTGTCCAAAATTCCCGTTAAAATATTTAAGGCGTGAATGAAATACGCAATATCATTATTTCTGTTTTCATTAATCTTCGTTATTAACGAAATGGAACGCAGTTTTTGAAATTTCTCTTTGCCAGATGTCTTGATTGCTTAGAATGTAATCCAGATTACAGCATTGGTGAAGCTAGATGTTTATTATAGATAGGCTACACTCTCAGAATTTCCTTAGGACAGACCAGAGGCGATTAAGAAGCTCTTACAACTAAAAACAATAAAATTTATTTGAAAGTAATATTTACTGAACTAAATTTATACACTTTACTATTATTGTCTCCACATCTCAGCTCAAAACATATACTTTTTAGAAACGTTGTGCAAATATTGGGAAGGAAATACAAATTGATTAAAATTAAGTTGTTCGTTGTGATGGATTGAATTTAAAGAAGGACAGAATACTTAAATGCAATTTTACCCAGAAATATTAATCAAACAGTAATCAGTTATTCCATCATTTGAATAAAAATGTACTCAATAACGAACTTAACAAAACTTATATTAAATAATAACATTTATAATTGAAAAAAAGCTATAAATCTGGATTCAGTATTTTTATTCATTAATCTATTTTTGGATAGAATTTTTATTTTCTCCAAAGTAGATGACGATACTTACAAGCAAAATCGAAAACAAAATTACTTCAGACAATAATTGACATACAGTAATATTTATAACTAGTTGACCCGTGCGAATAATTCGCAAGAAAAAAAAAACACCTTTGAGAAATAATAAACAACTCCGAAGCTTCGTGCATGTTAGTTAAATACATTGTCAATAGATGGCGCCTTCTCCATTTTTTATAAAAAAGGTTGACCCGTGCGAATAATTCGAATGGTATCTTGATCACTCAGCGAATGATAATGTGGAAATAAATAAATGAACAGATTGTCAATAGTATGTCAAATGCCTTCTACATTTTTATAAAAAGATTTTTAAAATAAAGTTTTTTTTTTACGAAAACATTAATTTTAAACAATTTGTTTATTTTTCGTCGTTAGAGTGAACGTCTTCAAAATAATATCTCAATTATTGATTTTGATGAAGTATTAAGGGAAATAAAAAAAAAAAAAAAAAACACCTTTGAGAAATAATACATGAGAAGTTTACAAATTTTAATGTTTTTTTATTGTAATAAATCGTTTATTTTTATTAAAATATAAATCTTTGTTTTTTTATCAGTTATTATTAAAGAAACGATGAAATATCATTTTAAAGTGCATTTTTAACCAAAAAAGGGTGTATTTGGAGTATACGACGCTAAATGTTTTTTCGGTTTCGAAAGATAAGTCGCTTCGGTTAAAGGGTGTCTACATTTTTATAAAAAGGTTTTTAAAATAAAGTTTTTAACGAAAACATGAATTTTAAATAATTTCTTTATTTTTCGGCATTAGCGCGGAACGTAATCTTCAAAATGATGTCTCGATTATTGATTTTGATGAAGTATTAAGGGAGTTATGGCGTACCGACACTAAAACACCTTTGAGAAATAATATATAAGGATAATTTGTAAAATTAAATTAAAAATTTGTGTAATGATAATGCCTATTTTTCTCATAATAATTGCACTATTTAGAAAAGAATGGACCTGCAGCTCATAGAATACAAAGTTCAAAATATAAATAATGAAAATACTTACCTTTATTAGCAAGTAGTAGGATTGAAAGACGTTTGGTACAGAAAGCAAAAGTAATTGAAATAATATAAAATTAAATTTACGAGAAGAAAACTCACTGATTCTGATCACAAGGGCGGGCCAATTCATCAGTCGAATACATTGGAGACATCTGATGGTTGTCTTCAGGTGTGCTACAAGAGTTGGTTGAAGATCTCTCGCATGCTGTAAGAAACTATCGAAAAACTTAAGTTATATAAGATATTATCAAAGAGTTAAGTAAGTTAAAAGTAAAATACCATATAAAAAAAATAGTTTCTTCGAAAGTAATATATATTTAGTATAGCTTTTAAATGAATTATTTAAAAACACTCTTTCAATTAAATTAACCACAACACTCAGTCAGCGAAGAGAGCCTCTCCGTTCCCAACTAGATCATATTTTGTGATAGTTTTTGACAAAATTTTTATTTTCTCCAATGCAGATGACGATACTTACAAGCAAAATCGAAAACAGAATTACTTCAGATAGTAATTGACATACATTAAAATTTATAATAATTTGTAAAAGTAAATTATAAATTTGTGTAGTGATAATGCCTATTTTTCTCATAATAATTGCACAATTTACAAAATTTGACAAAAGCTAGAAATTTGAAATTTTGCATGCCCATGTAGAAATGTACAATCATTTTCAACACTTAAACCTGTAAATTTTATAAGATTTATTTGTTTTTAAAAACTTGGAAAAAGTCATAAGAAAGGCCATAACAAAAGCGCCCTTAGTTCTGAAACCGAAACAAAATTTGTAATTTCTAATAATCCTTCAGCGTCGTGGCATTAGTCCCAATAACTTCAATCTTAACATGTATATATATTTATTATATAAATTTTTGGAAGTGATTTTAACAGAGTCTATTCAAAGCCGGCCTTTTTCCTATTAACTCCCCAACTACAATATTTATCTTTCTCCATGATGCTGAAGATCTTGTAAAATGCTAGATTCTAACGATATATATATCTTAACAATCTTATTGTCTTAATATGTCTTCGTTGCACTTGGGAAGCTTAGTTCTGAAACGACCAAACTTGCAATAGGTTCATTATAAAACAGGTTTAGTTAGAATGCAAAAAGGACTTTAGATTGAAATTTTAAGTCGATAAAAGTTATAAAATTTTTCTGTTCTCATCCGATTAACTGAAAGGTATTATTCTAAGGTATTAAAACTTTTACTCGGATTATTAGGATATCCAATTTAAACCTCAACTTAACTTTGATACAACTTAAATAAATAAAGAGAATCCTGAAGGAAAAAAATAATAATAATAAGCAACACTTTCCATGTGAAAATGAAAAGTTGTACGCCAATTAAAACATTCAAGTTTTAAATTAAAGATTGATTCGGACTCATGTTTCATATCTATATTAGTTTTCTAATCTATTTTTTAATTGAGCAACTCAAAAATATTCGACAATTAGTTAAACATTTTTTATCATTGTCCCATAAAATAAAAAATAAAAAAATAAAAAAAAAGCTCAAAGTTCATTGGTAATAAAGTGAATGTATAAGATTTCATTAAAGAATTTGTACGTTTGTCTAACTAAAATTAATCCTTGAGATTTTAGACTGGACACAGCAATTTCAAAACAGGTAAATGCTATTAATATGTTTACGTAGTATAAAAAAGCTAAAATATTTCATAAATAGGATTTAAAGAATGATAAAACGATAATTAAATAAAATAAAATAACGTCCAACGTAGAAAAAAAAATCACAAGGTAAAGTTTAAAAAATTAGAATAGGTGAGATGCTATTATCTAAAAATGTAAAGCCGTATTGGGTTCAACTGCAGTATACGGTAATCGAAACTGAAACTAAGAAAACCTTCACTTCGCGTACGAACCCTAAGGCACATTTTCAACCAAATACAGTTAGAATTAGGTTAGCTCAAATTAACTCCCATAAGGCACATTTGCATTAGGTTAGGTTAGATTAGGTTCGCTTAGCTGCAGGATGTATGTCTTGGAAAATAACCCCGCGAATTCCACCCATTGCAATTTCAACGATAACTCATGTCCGCCATTTCCGTTTACCGTAAAATGCAGTTTTACCGCCGTATTGTTAGGATACTCTATACTTTATCTGTATAGCAAATTAAAATCAAATTACCTGCTCAGGATCCAAGAAATCAAATTTCATTGATTCATAATCGTCGTTTTTGTAAAAAGTATCTGAAACTGTGGGCAGGTCTATTTCCTTCATTCTGAAATCAAATGAATCAAATTAATTATTAACATAGACAGTTAATAGAAGGCGACTCAAAACTCTTCAGCTGTAGTTAGTCAATGAGATAGGAGTAAAGGTTCATAAATCTAAAAGAAAAGTCTTCAGCAGCACCAAATATAAAATGCATGTAATAGTTAATAAAGTGGTCAAAGAGCATTTATGGCTCATAATTATAATTTCCGGCTTTATTTTAATGCATTCACCACTACTCTAAAACCCAAGCAATTGACAAAATTATTCAAATTATTTCGTAATCATTTTTTTTTAAAAATGTTCTTAAACAGGAATACAAGATATATTTCTTTTTTGTTTTCTCTTAAACAAACCTATTAAGATAAAAGTGCTCATAAAAATAATAGAAATAATATAGAAAAGATGACATAGTTCTTCTAATAATTTAAACTTTTGAGAGAGTGGACTTTCCAGCTCCTTTCAGAATAAACCGAATTTTTAGAGATATATAAGTTTCTAAAAATACTTACCCTGAGAAATTAGTTCCTCCTTTCTGTTTTACTTGGCTGGCTTTGCTCATAATTTTAATAATCAAGGGGAAAATTTTTTTTAATGATTTTACGGACTTAGATTAATCTCTTTATACTTCCACTAATCTGTTTTCTACTACTGTTTCAAATTAAAGATCGAAAAAGATATTTCAGACTTACTTTTCTTAAAAAGCAAGTAAATGCAAAACCGAAACCACTGCTTCGTTCACAATCATGAATAAAACACGAAACTTAAATCATAAACCTCAGAATTTCAAACGACGCTTTGTATTAAGATTTTTCAATTTTCTTCCTTAATGATACTCAGTAAATCAAAAATGCTTAAATATTTTCAAAACATATGTTTACAATAAATAAAAGATAACTTTTTAAACTTTCTTTACAAAAATTATGGCTTTTTCTTGAAAAAAAGTTTGTTAAACGAGTAAATTTCATTTCGTAGTTACCTAACCTCCGTGTTGTGTTTCGATAAATGGCCGCCAGAGTACATTGGCAAATTCAACAATAAACTTTTCTTTTTTTTAATTCGATGAAAGATGATCGAAATTAAATTTATCTTAAATTTTTAAAAACTGCTAGGAAATTGTGAATAGTTAGATTAGATATTTAAAAGAAAAGTTCTTATTTTTGCAGTGTTTCGGTTTATGGCCGCTAGAGGTTTCACGTAAACATGGCGGCTGACTGGGAAGAAATCAAACGATTAGCTGCTGATTTACAGCGTGCTCAATTGGGTTCGACTGTTCAGAGGTAGTTATGAAGTAATATAGTAAAATACGAGTTCAGCATTCAACCGTTCAATGCATAGATTGTGTCATTTCATGGGATTTGGGTTCTGTATTAAGTGACAGCTGTCACTTGTGGCCACATCAACTACTCGAATCTCTCCTTGCAAATATCTAAATATTTAATTAAAAATCTGTTGATTTATCTTAACATCGCAGACATTTAAGCGAACTATTCGAAATATCAAGAATAAAATAATCCGATGTAGTATGGCTACTCAAAATTGATGATTTCTTTGCGGTGTCAGGGTTGTCTAGGTGTCATATACAGGGTGATTCAGAAAACGCTCTAGTTAAGTTGATACACAAAACTTCTTTGGATATTAACAATATTTGAGTGAAAATGGTGTAAATTTTAGATTTTGATGGCGCAAAATTATGTTGTGTGATGTGAACTAAAGGTTTAAAAAAGAGGGGATTTTATTTACATATAATCCTACAAGATGAAATATCCCGTTTTTTGTACCATTGAAGAACTTAAAAATAATAATAAAAAGTTGAAATTATTAGCCACCATAAGCCATCACTCTGCAAAATAGAAGATAAGTGAACATCAGGGCACAGTAGGATTCCATGTAAATTGTATTTGTATAATATGATTCTATAATGCATTCCATGTCTTGTATGATAACAAATCAGTAGTAATCACAGTAATGGATGAATGAGAGGATCCTGCTTTTGCTTCTTTATTTGAATTCAGTATATGTATGTGAGGTTGAGTTCATACAGAAAATATCGTTTACTCCTGCATTTTATTATTGCATGTTTTCACCAAGTCCCGAGTACGGAACAATTTTCCGTGCTTTATTAGATATATATAACTAGTGCTCAATATAAGAGTACCTCCATGATTTTTAAGAACGATCTTTATAATATGCGACAAATCTATTATTGAGCTCAGTATTGCTTACCTTTTTTAATAAAGAGCACTGATGGATGGAGACTTTTTTGGAAATCACTTCACAGATATTGCAGGGACAGTTAACTGAAGACTGTCCACTTTCAATAAAAATTTAATATAATGCACTAATCTGTCTTCTGCGAAAGCCCAGATTAAGAGTAAGTAAGTAATAAATATTTCGTCTTGTTATGAGGAAACATAGTTTGTTTCATCTGCCTTAAGAATGTTCAGAGTCTCCTTGATCGAAATATAGTTTAATTTTTACGGATATCCAAAATCAACATCAGCAATAATTAAAGTTGTGAGTAAACCTATACATACACAAGATACTTTTTTCTTTAATTATTTCTGGCAATTGCTTTAAGTTTGGCCTTAACTGACTGATGATTCTCGTTTTAAGAAACTGGTTTTGTGTTTTTAAATTCTTAGGAAAAGATCCTAATAAGGATTGTTAATTAAAACTTAAGATGAAAACAAGCATTAAAACTTCTTTAAAAGTACTTTATTTTAGTCGTGGAAAAAAAAATAAATACATTTATGAAAACAAAAAGGCATTAAGCTTTCAAATATTTTTTGTAAAATAAAGAGACATGCTTAAATTTCTAATAATTTCATAATTTTGGCTTGTTAAAAAAAAGATTCAAAATATCATTGCTATTCAATTGATAATTTTGATAAATTTCTAAAATGAACTTTGTTATTTGTATATTAATTAAACCATTTACAAAAAAAGATATATCTGAATTTTTTTATTGATTGTTAAATAAAATCCTGAGTAATTCACTTTGTTAGTGAAATTTCTTTATACTTTAAAATGAGAATTACAAAATACAAATATGATAACAAGCATTCCAAACAACTTACTGAAATTAAAAAGAAAAGAGAAAAACAGAGAGGATTTTATGAACTGTCTGGTATTACATGCAGTACCTACAGCCTCAGTAAAATGCAGATACTCTAAGAAACTGAATAATCAGTTTAGTAAAAAAAAAAAAGTAGTAAAATTTGTTAAGTTTGGAGAGTGTAAAAGTTGAAAAATAAGTTTAAATCTGATCGAATGTAAGGATTTCAAAATTGTCTCAAACAGCAGAATTAAGAAACTTCTGTGTTATTGACACATGAAAGATACAGTATATGTAAATTTTAAAACTAATTCCTTGCAATTTCATGATAGACAGAAAAACACAATGTCTTTAGCTACAAGTAGTAATCACAATAGATTTTTTTTTATTTTTTACTATCTTTTATGGATAAAAAAATAAAAGTGGTACGTGAATATCAAAAATTTCATTATATTAAGAACCCCATAGACAAAAAGTATGAAAAAAATATTGTAAATAATTTTCAAATATGAGAGTAACAGTCAAAAGATAATTTCAACTCAATTTTGTTAAAAAGTGTAATAGTTTTATTTCATCTAATTTTTAAATGATCTGATTTGCTCCTTCATTGTAATGTAACTATGAAGTCAAAATAATAGTAAACTTATAGTAAAAATAATAATAATGAGTAAGGTATAAAAGTGATATTAAGAATTCAAAACTAAATTTAGGTTTTAAATGTTAAACTGAGTTATGTCATCATTTAATTGAGTCAGAGTACTAATTACTAAGTTGTAGATAAATGATGATAATGCTTCATTGTAAAGATATATATTTTTAAGTTATTTCTAGAGTTGTGGAGTCAGTACAAAACCTTTGACTCCTCAATTTATGGTAACTCTGACTCCTTTATTTACAAATAAATAAATGCATCAAATGCTTTTTCCCAATCATCATCATCTATAACACACTGACATACATAATGTTTCCATCTGTTGTGTTCAACAACAGCCAACTTTTGATTGAACTTTTGTTGAAACTTTTTTTGCCATTGTGAATTTTTTCATGGGGTGATGCATTCATTAATGAAAATATCATAAAATGTGTTATGTTTTTGAAATTTCTAAAGAACTTGAAATAAAAAAATTTCCTGAAAATATAAACTGGAAAAAAAAAATAGGCTAATCAAATTATTATCTGTGAATTAGAAAATTTTAACATTATTTATTTTACAATTTAAATTTATTAGAAGTCAGAGTCGGTTCGTTGTTACGATTCTGACTCCACAACCCTGGTTATTTCTAAACTAATGTCATTTGTAGATATAAAGTTTTCTTGTTACTTTAATTGAGTAAAATTAAACAAGAAATAAAGAAAATATTAATTCTTCATTTATTATTACATCATATTTAAGCCTTCAGACTTAATTTATCAACACATTCTTTAACATTTCACCTCCCAATTTAGAAAATTTGCAAATAAAACAAATTACTGAAATCTCCAGGGTGATTGAGAAACATTCCAAATCTGACAAAAGAAAAAAAAAAAAAACAATTAAATCACAAGTGCTTATAATTAACTTGCCAGTGCTTTCGAATATCTGTGTTTAAATTATATGAAGCTAAATGTATTCCTTTAACTCTCGCTTCCAAACAAATGGGGAAATCTCCTGAAGAGTTATCTAGTTTCCTTAAATTTTATCTCCCTTTGCAGAAGACTTTTTAATTGAAGGTAATTGAAAACCTCACATTATGTTCCCTCACAACCTGTACACACAAGAAAGCATCAAGGCTGAAAAGCTGTGTGTAGATATAGCATACATACAAGGGATTTTCTTTTTATATAATATTTGTTACAAAAAATAAAAAAATAAAAATCTTTACATTTTCTAGCTGCTGTTTGAGGTAAACAATAAAGGAGAAATGAATAATGATAAAACTTTAAGTTTTTAACTCATAACGAGTAGGATTTCCATTTCCTCAGATCATTAATTGTTGTATATTTCTTTGCAGGCTATCTGATAGGAATTGCATTGAGATTGTAGGAAAACTGATAGAGCTGCGATTATTAGATGTGATTTTTACAACAGACGGAAAGGAATATGTGACTCCACAACAGGTTTTAAGAGAAATAAAAGATGAACTCTATGTCCATGGTGGTGAGCATTTTTATTCAAATTACAAACAATTCAAATCAATAAAGATGTACAGTTTCTTTGTTTCTAATTTGGATAAATTTAATAAATAATAAAAATCTTTAAAAATTAATTGTCCTATTGTAAAAGTAATCATGCGTTTTTATATGTTATTCATTTAGTATATTGTTTTTCTATATCACATTTTTCTAATTGTGTATATAATTCTTTATAGTAATAACATACTTTCTTAGAACAGATCCTTCAATACGTTAAAGAAAAGACAACTTTTGAAGACAATACATAAACTAAATAAAAATTTACCATTGTTATAATTTATTCTTATTCAAGTGTCCCAATCAAATGATTTTCCTTTCACATACTGTCCTTAGACTCAGATGTTACTTGAATATTACCTAGTTACATCAATGTCATTCTTACACCATAACATTTACAAAGGGGGCTGTTATGGACTCCAATCCTCATCATGTACAAGTTCTAACTTTTTGAACTTTTTAATGCTTTTATTCAGTTTGTGTGTTGTCTCCAATTTTTTTCTTTTTTTTATTAAATTCATGAATAAAATTGTATCTACATAAGTCAGAAAATGCTTTACAAAAATGTTTCTGTATATTTTCCTTAGTACTTTTTCGCGCACATCTCAAAACTATGTTAGATTGATGTGGTATTTATGACTTGATTTTAGTTTTCAGTGTAAGCTTTCATCTTTCTAAGCTATGATTTTATTTCTTACAATTTATAGGAAGAATCAACTTAGTGGATTTGGCACAGATTCTAAATATAGATTTCAGCCAAATTGAAGCGAGAGTAGCCGAATTAGTGAAGAGTGAACATAATCTTAGTTTAACCTTAGGACAGTTAATTGACAGGCATGTAGCAGTTCCCATTTCATGATAATGCATAAAAATGAAATTGTAGATTACAGAATGATTATGTTGGTTGACTAAATTAATATTTAAAATTATAAATTGTTATTTTTTTTTTATTTATTCCATCTTAGTGAATATTTAGATCATCTGTGTGAGGAAATTAATGAACGATTGCAGCAGACGGGTCAAGTAACGTTAGGCGAATTGACAAAGCAGTACGATCTTCCTACAGATTTTTTACAAGAAGTAACTATAGTAGAAATACTTTCAAATTTTATTCTAATTGCAACATGTAAAAGTATTCAATTAATTTTCATTGCTTAAAGTTCTAAGTTATTACTTCAAAGTTGCATTAAAAACTACTTTCAATAATAATAATTGTTACAAGTAAGCTAATTGCAGCCATTTACTTAGATTGATTTTTAATATTTCTTGTAACAGTTTGACTTAATAATAAATCTTCAATAGCAAAATAAGATTAAATTCTCACCTCTTAGAAACTTTCTGGATTTAACAGATTTCATTGAGATTGAATGTTTAAAATTATTAAGTTAGTTATATATCTAACTAATTTAATAATTACTTTAATACATATATCTAATCGTCGGAATCAAGGTGAAGCCCGAAAAGCTAAAATAAGCAATAT
>JAFIDM010000179.1:48762660-48811141 GCA_023159025.1 Thereuonema tuberculata
GAAGTTATTTTTTATGTAATTATTAATAAGTAAGTGCCTTTTAAACACTGTTCTTCCTTTTATTTGTTTAACCTCTAAGCTACTTTTATTCAGTAATCAAAAATATACTTCTTTGACAACATTAAGTAATCCAATGATTGTTTTATAATGATTATTGATATTATAAACAAAATTGAAGATGTTTATTTAACAACAGACATGCAGACTTCAGATTACCAATTGAAATTGATTTGTAATATCATAATACCATTTAAAATACAGTTTATATAATATCTAGTAAAAATGTGGGTTGTCACCAAATCACTTTATTGCCAAACACTTTTTGTAAGGAAGTTAACTTTTATTCTCTGATGACAACAAACTATTATCATTTAAATAGTTTTTGTGAAGGCTCAACACTGAAAGCAGGAATGTTAAGACAAAGGTAGGAAGGTAATTCTTTTATTAATAAAGGTGAGCTGCTGACTTACATCTGTGAGGGATTATCTGAGCAACACATTTGGTAACTGATGTAAAAACCAAAGTGGACCTGTAGCCTGGCCACCGAGATGATCCAACCTAACATGCCTCGATTTCTTCTTCTGGGACACATGAAGAATATCATGTATGAGACTCCCATTGACTCTGAAAAGGACCTCATCGCAAGAATCGCTATCACTGCTGCATCTGTTCGTGAAATGTGGGAATCTTTGAACATGTAAAGCAATCAGTTCTTCAATATTGTCATACATGCATTGCTGTTGCCAATCGCCACTTTGAACCTTTTGTGAATGAATATTTTGTTCACAATGATAAATTAAATAAATAAATTACATTTATGAAAAACAAATAGTAGTAAACAAAACAGATTTGGTGTAATTTTTGGACTTGAGAAAATGGGTTGTGAGATGCATACTTCATTAGCAACACTGTATGCAAATGTTGATTGATTACAATGTAGTCTTTTGTTAATGTGGGAATGTGAAAAGTACTAAATGTGTATAGCAAATGAAAGTAGCACATTAAGATATAGTTTATTCTTTAAAAATCCTTCATTTCTTAATCTATGAATTCATTCAAACTCCTTATTTAGTCTAATTAAATCTTGAGAACGTTTCGTTCTGTAAATTCTTCTAAAAAAATCATGGAAATTTAGATGTTTTTGTTTTATCACTCTCAATTGATGTTACTGCAAAGAATTAAGTCTCTCTTGGATCATTGTGATCTTAAGCATGTTTTTATGAGTTCCAGTCTAGAAAAATTATGCTCCCTGCAGTTAAAAAAAAATCTTCTAGTGGCAGGAGATCCTTGGAGACTGAAGTTGATGTGACCATGATTTAAGAATGATAGTAGGTTTTGTCTCATTGTTTACTACTGAGGCCTTGACCAAGTGACTGATAAACGTGCTCCTGCAACCAGCAACTAGTGAATGAAAATACTCTCTCACATTTTTATAGGAAGATAAACAAACCAGAGCAGCGGAATATTCTTTAAATTAACTCAATCATTTCAAGGCTGAAATAGGAATAGAGAGAAAGTAACAAAAATTGCTTCGTCATGACACCATGAGACTGGGATTAGAAACATTTGAATGACATCTGTAGAGAAACAGAAAGGAGGTATGGAAGTATGTAAAAACAGAGGGTTTTGAAATTAAGCAAAGTAATTTTATATTTTTTGGGAATTGAAAGTAAACAGCAGATACAATGAGATACAGTATTGTGGCTAAATGTGTGAAAGATGATCTAAAATTAACAAAATTATTATTATTACAGTCCTTACTTTAATGGCATCACTCTAATATTTGTTTCCAGTCTCAAAGTTTCAAATTTTCTACAGAGGTAGTCTTTATGATAACAGACATTTCCCTAATAGTTTACTTTTTTATTTGATAGAAGACAGTTACACCACAGGTTGTTGCTGATGTAATGTTTTATTATATTATAATTATGGAGCGTATATAATTACTTTGCAAAAATTAAAACTTTGAATATCATTAAAAGGATTATTGAATTCCAGAAGTGCAGTTGGTGGAGCAGTAACAGCACTTTATTCTTATAAGGTTTGATGACAGAAGGTCATGTAGTAGACCATTGACATGTAGCAATAATACAGCATATGAAATAAGTGTCAGTTCTGCAAAGGTTATTCTTGAAAAGTGGTTCAAGCAATTGTTGTCTTCAGTATTTGTCTTTGAGACACACACAGGCAAAATACCACCAACTATTAGTTGTATGCCTGACACTAGGATGTTTTTATTTCGGAATGGCATAGACAGAGTTGCACGAGTACAGCATAATTGACATTAGTAGACCAAAAAATGCTTTCATAAAAACAAAGGAGTAGCTCTAGAATTTCAAGGAAGATGATAGAAAGGGAATATTGATGTGTTCATTGAAATGACTTAATTAGCAGCTACAGAATAGGAACAACTAGTATTGTTGCTGTATATCCATGTGTCACTTCAGAGATGATTGTCAACTGTTTGCTCTAAGCAAACTTGTATTTAAAACTATCCATATGATGCCTTCTTCTAACACCTGAACAAAATGGTGTAGAGAAAAACTTCAGTGGAAAGGTGAATGATACACCCATGTGATGAGGATCACTTTTACATAGGCCATAGAGATGGACAATACTGAAAAAGACAACATTCAACAGTGTTATTCATCTCAAGTTCGATATCCTATGCCCCTGTACTGCAGAAGAAAGTTGCAAGGGTCTATTTATTTTGTGTTTAATCATTTTGTTCATTAGATCATCTTTCACATATTCTACAGATTCAGCCACAATCTGGGAAGTCCTTTAATGTGTTTCAGTTTTAATTTCCATCAGTTGTATGTTTGTATGGTTATATGCCTAGCTTAATATAATCATATATATTTAATTTTATTCATAATAATATACTTTGTTGAATTAGTTTATTCAATTAAATTAATTGAGGGTTCAAATGTTATTATAAAATTTGTAAGTGACTTTATCTTAAATTTCCTTTACAGGCCATTGATGCAAGATTGGGGACGACCATTCAAGCAGAAATAGATCCATTTGATTCCCATCTTCTCTACACAAGTGCATTTATTACTCGAAACAAAGCTCGAGTGTTAGGTGCTCTCACAGCCATTACACAACCTACTCCTATTCTTAGTATTATCAATCGTCTTAATATTCAGGAAAGAATATTTCACAGTAAGTAAAAAAAAAATTAAAGATATATCATAGGCTGTCTTAACTCATTCCGTGCTTTGTTGATTCAATCTAAAATTTCAATTGTTTATAGAAAAATTGATTGGATTAAATTCCTTGGGCTTAAAACTGCTAAAATCCTCTAGTCCGTAAACTGATGCATATGTTACAAGTCAAAAAGAAATTAAGCAGATTTTTTTTTTGGGGGGGGGGGAGAATAAATAAATAAAAATCAGATGGTAATGAAATAATTTTTCACATATTCCATTTAACTATCAGCTACTGTAGAAAGAAAAGAAAGCAAGCACATAATCCTAGGCCTAGTTCTACATAAATCATCATAAAAGGGCTAAAAATGAACATTAAGGCAATATGAGGATCTGATAAAGGCAGTGGAATTCTTTTTTATTCTTTTCCATTTGCAATTTTGCATATAGTACTGAGACAGTACTAAAACTATTATTTTTATTATGTGTATTTCAACTATTTCTGCAATATCTTTTTGTCATATTAAGTCCAATCCTGAAGACGTATAATAAGAAGAAGAATAATAAAAAAAACCTTTTATTTATTTTATCATATTCCAAAATTTCAGAATTGTTGATGAATGTAACACCAAAATGTTATAATTTAAGGCCGATGAGACTTCAAGAAAGAATTTTTCCCAATTTTTGAAGCAAAATAATGGTGAAAAAATATGAAATTGGAATAGTAGAAAAACAAGAGATGATAAAATTACTTTCTGATATGGTTTTGTTTAAAAAAAAAACAGCTATTGACTTCTAAAGCTCAAAGTAAATAAATGAAGAAGTATTATATGGAGTCTGATGTCATTTATATGTTTAACTTTTAAAGCAGTTGGCATAATGTTCAGTTAAGTATTGACATTAAAAAAAAAAAACTACTACTGTTCTGTTCTATAATTAATATGTTCCTAGTTCTTTTATAATTTATGTAACATAAGAATGAAAACTATATATGCTTTGGTACACAGCTCTTAATACCATTGGTTCCTGCACTTGTAGTATTTCATTAAATTTTTATTCTAAATATTTAATTAAAAGAGTACCTAATTATTTCATTTTCCCTCAAAAATAGTAGATTTTATTGTATGAAATTACAGCTTACTGCATCATATAATTTCAGTAAATATCATTATTTATTTCTTTTTATTATTTCATTGCACAACATTCTTCTTAAATTTACCTAAGTACAAATTCTGTAACTGTGTTTGTGTGTTTAATACGTCATTCAAGATAAAATAACCAGTTTTTTTTTTTTTTTCAGCCATTGTTGATGAACTCACTAACAGTGGTCGTTTGGCTGGAAGTGTTTCTGGAGGAAGACAAGATAGGGCAGTGTACATCCCTGATATTTACAGTAAAGCCCAGAATGAATGGATTGATAGCTTTTATAAACAAAATGGATATCTTGGTAAGCCATTATTTACAAGTTCAACCCAAATTTAAAATGAATATAAATTATATGAATAAAGAGAAAGTGAAAATAAATAAAACGCATTTACTTACAAAAATGTTGAGGAGAGAATTATAAACATGGTAATAAACCGACAGTTTCGGAATACTGCGCATATTCCTTAATCAGGGACGGCACAAACATATAAGACATTACAACAACATTTAAGACGACACGAGGTGGGAGAGTGAGGGAAATGAGAGGATTAGGCAACTTTAGCAGTAGTGACCTATGTATATTTATTTATCTATTTTCACTTTCTCTTTATTTTAATACAGCATGTTAAGCCTACTTGTTATAAATTATATCTTTCAGCATTCCTGCATTGACTGCAATGAAGCTTCATGTAAAGGATATCCCCTTCAGCAATATTGCCAACTATGACATTGGCTAATGTTAAAAAATATTCTAAAAGGCAGCATAATATTTGAGTTTTTCTGATTTTCTGAGAATTGTTTTGATCTCTGTTTCTTATAACAATTGTTTTACTTAAAGGTAAGAGTTCTATAAAAAAAAAAAAAAAAAACACTGTCTGTAGAGGATTCTAGAGTTTTAGTTTGAAAGAGTTTTTGTTTTTTGACAATATTATTATATTGCTTAAAAGTTCTATTAATTAGTAAAATTGAGAAGTTTTCATTCGTGTTAATAGAGTTCGTGTTTATATAATTGCCCTTGTAAATGCTGAAATATAGAAGAGAATTCCTTCATGTAAAAAATCGTTAGCAAACTTTATTCCTTTAAAGATATTAGGAATTTCAAGTTCAAATTGAACATTTCAGGTTATCACTTTTCCTGATAGGCTTCTAAAAGAAGAAATGCCATAGGAAAATTGCTAATTCACAGAAAGATATCTCATTAAGGGACCTGAAGCAGTTGAATTATGTGAAAGCTGTTAGATGAAGAGCCTGGAGAGTTTTATCAAACTGTTTCAGTTTACAAAGCTGTAACAACTGTAGTATTTTTATAGCCCTAATAATTTCTATTAAATATTCTATTAATTTTTTTATTTAATTATTAAAATAATTTTGTATTTTTTAAATTTTTATTAGTCTGGCCATACATATTATTTTATATCCAGTAAAACCTTGACTGATAAAAAACAACAAGGTTTGTCTCCCCCCCCCCCCCCTTAAAATTTATCATATATGGTTTTGTAGTATTTTAATGTTTCTAAGTTAATATTTATTAAGTCAATTTAGTTAAATAAAATATAAAATTATTTATAGAGCATTGAACAATGTAGAGGTAAAATAAAAATTTTAAGACCAGCAGAACCCTCTCCATACAAAGTCAATCTTTACACACACGACACAAATCCAGCTTTCTTGCTGACAAACTCCTATCCTACTACCTCATTTTCTAACAGAAATCTTTCAAACAATCTGGTATGATGCCTTTAATCTTTTCATTTGGGAGAACACCACCTTTACTCCCATTTTTTTTTTTTGTTTTCCATTATCCTCCATGCAGTGCTGTCCCCACCATATTCCTTGAAGACAGAGTGTGTATAACACAAACTTTAGAAATATATCTCATTTTCACTGTTAATTAGTATTTTTTTTTTCCTTTTAAATTTATTTTCTTGTAACCCTATTATATATTTGAAGAGAGCCAAAATCATTAACCCAATAATAACTGAAATTGAGAAATTAAAAGAAAAAAAAAGCAGTTTAATAAAATTTAATTTTTTTTATTAATTAAGCATCAATTATGGGTAATTTTTTTCTAAATAACAGCTATTTAGAATTAAAAAAAAAATGCTTATAAAGGAATCTGAAGTCGCTAATCTCTTTACAAATTATTTCCAGAATATGATTCTCTTTCTCGACTTGGAATATCTGAACCACAAAGTTATATTAAGAAACGATTTAAGCAGGAGAATCTAACTTTCTTACCCACGGTAGCAGTGGGTCGAGTAGTTACTGATCAAATTGAAGCAACTGTTGATGAAGCTTTGTCATCAGGAAGTTGGATTGACATTATGGTATGTAATAAATCTAGCTGCTTTTTAAAAAATATATATATTTTTCCTATAGTATTGCTATTTATGAAGAATAGTGCACTTCTATAACACCTGACTTTTTTTAAATTTAAAACTCAAACACTATTTTGAAGTGCCATTAAAGCAATATTCATGTTTGAAAGAAGTGCTTTGTTCCTTACGTTTCCTTTTTAACTTAAGTAGCATATCATTTTGAATATAAGGTTTAGGAAGTGAATGCAGCAAGTTTAGCAAAATTTATAAAAGTGTAATTTTTAACATATTCACTGCCTATGCTGTTCCGGCATGGCCGAGCGGTCTAGACATGGTCTGCCATGAGGCCGATGTGTCGGAACCTGGGTTCAAATCCCAGATGTATCCCGTTGGCATAGATATTTCTTTCTCCTTCTGTGTTTCATCCGTTTCTGAGGGTATAGCGTGAGCTGCCTCCTATGACTTACCTTAGGCAATGATTCGTCTGCTAAATGCTCACATTTCACGCCCCTTGTTGAGGCCAATAGTTTCACTAAGAGCTCGGGCATTTGCAAAAAAAAAAAAAATATTCACTGCCACCATTGTAGGGATAGATGATTCCCAGGTGTCACTAGATTATTTTGCGTTTTTATTGTGTATGGTAAAATAAGAAGTCAACTTTCAACCTCCCCTTCCTCCCTATCCACCCACCCAAATCAACTATCATGGCTTCATGCAGGTTAAATTCCTGTTCTAAGTGTCTCCTTGATACTATATTTTTAGTAGTATTTTTTTATGGTTTCTTTGATGATATGGCAGGGAAATCAAAATAAAATGTTAATAGGATAGAATAAAAGATGTATTCTTTATTTATTAATAACAATAAACATAAATTATCAAAAATGTTTTTTTTTTTTACTTTTTTTAATAAAAGTGTATGATCAAAAGTAAAGTATATTAGTAATTAGATAGCAAGCATTTAGCTTATCAAAATACTCATCATAAGTTGCTTATTTATTGTTTTTTAGCCCATTTTGCCATCAGTCCTCAGCTCATCTGATGCCCAGCAGTTGTTACAAGCTGTTCTTAAAGCCCGAGGAAGGCAGTCTGTTCAGACACACATCTTCTGCAATACTTTTGTAGCTAATGAGAAGTTCATTCAGGAATTGATAAAGCCTTTTGATAAAATCATGGCAATTAAAGCTGAAAAGGTAATTATAGTTTCTCTAGTTTCAATAAAAATATAAATGTAATTCTTGAGTTTTTCTATTTCACACATTGAAGATGAACTAAAAATTATTTCTTTGATCAATATTGCTCATTCCACCCCCACCTCCCTCTTTTTTACATTATTTTGGCAATGGAGCAGATGTATACCTATCTCTTACCTACAGTTGATATTTTCAAGAAAGTTTTCAAGTTTTAACATTAATTAAGAGGAGGTTTAAACACTTATTAAAATGTGAAAGAACTTATTAACTTGGTAGCTATTAATCCATATAAGATAAATTATACCAACTTGTGATGTCAGTATTCATAGACCATCATGACTACAGGATTATACCTAGATGCCTGTCACTTGTAATAGACAATTGTATTCTTGTAATAGACTTCTGAAGATTAAATAATAATTGTCAAAATATCATCCATCAGCATCGTATGATAAACGATTGATATCTTGAAGGATTTGCTGGTTTGCTATTATTAAATTGTTTTGTAAGGAACATGTATGAAAGGAATTTTTCTGTGGTATACTTTAATGTATTTAAAAGCAAGAGCAAGAGTTCAGAAGAAATATGTCCAAGAATGTTTTCTTTCTCATATATGTCAATGATAAGCAGCAGACACACTATTATTTTCTGTAAATATTTAAATTTTGAAATAATAAATAGTAATAATAATAATAATAAATTAAGTCGCTCAAGTTAACTTCATAATTAAAAGATGAACATAATACTTCTGATTCTAAATAGAATGAAAGAAGTTTGAAATGCCTATTACCTTACTTCTAGTTTTATTATCCTTAGATTAAAAAAAAAATATGACATAATTTTAATTTGCAGATTCAGTTGTTATAATACAACAAAAGAAAGTCTTGGTTGGAAATGTTTGAGCTTCACCAAAGTTGATTTGAATTACTATTTTCTTGACCATTCCTATAATGAATTGGAGCTGTTTTTTAGATATGAAAAAGTAATTAAAGAAGTACCTATTTGCTATTAAGAATGAAAAAGGCATTGGATCCAAATTTCTTAAGTCTTTCTTTGCTGTGATTTTAAAGGACTCTCTATTGCAGACTTGTAAGACGAACCAAGATTAG
This sequence comes from Thereuonema tuberculata, assembly GCA_023159025.1. Classification (NCBI taxonomy): domain Eukaryota; kingdom Metazoa; phylum Arthropoda; class Chilopoda; order Scutigeromorpha; family Scutigeridae; genus Thereuonema; species Thereuonema tuberculata. The sequence goes on from JAFIDM010000179.1 coordinate 48,771,576, forward strand.
AGACATAAAGATTTCCATCAATTCTCTGTGGAAAAGATGACTGGCAATCGGATACTCACTCACTCGAGGAAAAAACATGATTTAAAATGTTTTAAAATTCTCTCTTTTGACAGGGGATGGGTTAATCCTTAGACCTTTGTACACAAGAAGAATGTTGGGGGAAAATCTCCTGTGTAGCCTCCATAACTGATCCTTATGGCCTCGAATTTGTGGCTTTTGTAGCAAAACCATTTATGCTACTAAAACATAAATGTCTTTCTGTAATTGAAATATATTTTATTTTATTTTGTCATTGCAGACTTCAGTTATTGTAAATACTCTTATTAAACAGTTGTTTAGAAGTCAACCATCTTAGAAAAGAATGCAAATTCTTTCATTCAAAAACTTTGCACTATTTTTACAAAGTGGTTTGATTTGTTCAAGTTAAAATTGATCCGTTACTTGTAAATTCTTTCCATATTTTTGGATAGAATTTTAAATCCAATGATATCTAAAATTAGTTAATATCTTAATTTTTTTTAACAAATTGCCAAAAAAAAAAAGAAAAAGATTACCTACCAGTTTTGTTCTTTTGTTTTTGTCTAGTGTTAATTTATAATTAACTCACATGTGCAGTATTTTAAATTTAAGTTTTTGCATTTTTCTTTGGGCTTATAAAGGTTGTACTTCTGCAGAATCATTAAATAATTTTTCTTATGCATTCAGAAATTTTATATTTTCAAATATAGAATTATTCAGTTTTGTAATTAGTTCTGCAGGGGTATTTCTAGCAGAAATATCTGCCAGTTCTGAAACTTTGGGCTTTTTTTTCCCCTGCTTTAAGTAGAATTGTGTTGTATAAAATAAGTTCTTCTACAACATACAATTTATGATTTCTGTAGCAATATTTTAAAGTTCTTTTTAACTTCATTTTCAGGCTTCTGTTAATACACTGTTCTAAATATGAAATGAGTAACCATTCTTTAACTTTTGTAGGATGCACCAAAAGGCCTTCATTTTAGTGGTGAAGGAAAATCTTCAGCAGCAGAAGGAGAATCAAAGAAAGATTCAAAGAAAGAAGAAAGAAGGAAGAAAGCTGCAGGTTATTATTATTAGTTTTTATCTCTGAATAATTATCGTACAATCCTTTAATACTTTAATAACTGACTTTACAGCATTTCTTGTTGTTACTTTGTTCTGCAGGAAGCATTAACTTTTGGGACAGATGGCCATAATGTGAATATGACCTAAAATTACAGAGTCATGTTGAAAATATCTAAAAGTAGATTAAAGATCATCCTTAAAAAAATTATAAATATATGATTGAAGTTGGAGTAAATTTAAATAAAGACAACATGGAATTAACTAAGATTTAATGTGTGTATAAGTAATTCGAGGGCATTCAATAAGTATGCAACACATTTTATCTCTGCTTGTTTTGTTGGGAAAATTTAGAATACTGTATGTGCAGCATCTTTGAACCTTCTCGCACAACCTCATGTAGTTTCATCATTGTTCACTAGATGGTAGTGATACAGTTAGCCTCCAAAATGGAGTCTCTGAGTGACGTGCGTTCCGAACAAAGAGTAGTCATTGAATTTCTTTTGGCGTAAAATGAGAACGTCACAAACATTCATAATGTGGCTTGCAGAATGTATTGAGGAATGGCAGTGGATAAAAGCACAGACAGTCATTAGGTAAAGCGGTTGTCATCCTCGACAGATGGTGAAGCAGTCTGTTGGCTCAACCGCTCTCGGAGCGGTCACACACTGCAGTAACCCAGGCAATGCTGCAACATGTCGATATCCTTATTCTGGACGATTGGTGTATCACAACAAAACAAATTGCTGCTGAACATCTCTGTGGGTAGTGTCAACACAATTATCCACCAAATTGATTATTCTTCATGACAATGCGAGGCCACGCACAAGAACTCACAAAACTGCAATGGACTGTCCTCCCTTATCCTCCCTATAGCCGGGATCTTGCACCTTCTGACTACTTCCTCTTCAGCCCTCTGAAAGATGCAATCCGCAGAAAGAAAATTGACGATGATGACAAAGTCATCACTGCAGTATGAGAATGGCTGAGAGGTCAACCTAAAGAGTGGTACAATGAGGGTATGCAGGCTCTCATATCTAGGTGTCGCAAAGCCACAGAGTTTAATGGCAATTATGTAGAAAAATAGGACTGTGTAGCCAAAATATTGTGGAACAATGTGGTACATTCCATATTTTAATAAAACAAACCCTGAACTAAAAATAAATGTGTTGCCTTACTTATTGAACACCCCTTGTATTTGATAAAATTTAGGCCAACACACAAATTAAAAGTTATAAAAAAGCACTTAACATGTTAAAATTAAAGCGTTACAGCTGGCTAACCAGCCATTTATAAATCACTCTGCAACCCATATTAGTTTTCCAAGTTCATCTATCCTAGAAAAAAAAAAGAAAGTTTGCCTTTACTTTGCATTCTTCTCATACTTTCAAAAAACTTTAAAAAGTTGATATCCAATTGATTTTCATTGTTTTATTTTTATGGGCAATTAAAATTAGTGCTCTTAGAATTATTATCTTCAAGGATTATTCTAACTTCATGGTTTAATGTGAGTAAGTAATTGAAACTTCTTATTTGATCTCAAAAATATCTTATTATTTAATAATAAGAATCCTTAACCCTCTTTACTGTTGTTCATTGATAACAAACATTCATTGAAATACTTTAAATCTTCTCATTTTTCCTTTCCATTGTACAGTTGTGACCTTCCTATTGCATCGTTCTTCTGTAAATACCTCTTGGACTATTCCCTCTGTTCATAGAAACCTGATCGCAGAACTCTGCCCTGTGGTGGCAAACTGTTACAGGATGATCATAATGTTAATACTTTTTTTCAAAGCAGCCTTTATCTAATTATATGCTTACATTTTGGAACATTTGTATTTTCTTTACAGATGTATCAGCAGTCAACATTAGCTTCAAAGGCTTGTTTATCTATTCTGGGAAAAAAGAAAATTTGCTTTACTTACGCATAATTCTCATACTTTTAGTAAACTTTAAAAAACCCATATCCAATTCATTTTCATTCTTTTATTAAATAGGGTCAATGAAAATTATAGCATATCAGGATTCCTGTGTTTTAAAATAAAATGTGGTTTTAATTATGAGTTCTCACTGACAGACAATACAGCAGTGGCTAATTGCGGCATGTGCGGAGGAGGAAGGAAGGAAGGGAGGGAAGAGAGTTGGCCCTTACGTAGACACTTGATTCCGTACCGTACCTTACATGTACACTATGTAACTTATGTAAACTTAGACTTAGATTACATATTTTTTTTTTTACTTTTCTATTTTTTTATTTTAATTATTTATTTATTTATGTTTTTTTTTTTTGCGTTTTTCGATTTGTATTCTTCACTTTTCTTCACTTTTTTATCCTGACTACCCTCACTTTCAGTTGGCGCAGGCCTTTTAACGAAATACCTATTGAGGGAGATTTGTTTCTGTCTCCGTTTCAAAATGTTACGGAAATGATTGAGGCATGTGTCGTCAAAAAGAGTGAGGCCACCTAGCGTCGGTGTCTGTAAGCTTGCTCATATCTCAAATCTTTACTTGTATCTCAAAGCAAAAATTTGCTATAAGGCTTGCTCGTATGTCGGGACGCTCATATCTCAAGGTATTACTGTGTAAAATAGAATGTATGAATTGTGGGGATTTTTATGTTGGAGAGAGCAAAAGAACCATTAGGGAATGAGTCTTGGAACATGGTAACTACATAAAAAATAAATAAATAGATAAATCAGAAATAGCAGAACATTGTTAGCAATGGGGACTTTGTATGAAGAGTAATGTGAAAACAGTGTGTGTGTGGATAAGAACTAGAGGATTAGGAAAATTATGGAAAGTATAATAATAAGAAATACTAAGGGTCAAAATTTGAATAGAAATGAAGGAGTGGATGTAAATAGCAGTTTGGGAAACTAGCAGAAGATATGGTGAATCCAGGCACATAACCAAGATTTTGTTAGGAGGGGGGGTTCATTACATTAAATTTTTATAAATTTCTTTAAATGAAAATTTAAAAGTAAAATGATCTTAATACTAAAATCTATGACTAGAGTAGGCTCTTTGAATTTCATCATTACGCTTACACATTTGAACATACACACTTTCTTTTCTCTTTTTTTTCTTCCCACTGGCTACGTGCCTGGTGAATTTATGTTTTGATTCCCAAAAACTGTAAGATTTGAAGAATTGAACTATTAAGTTTTTGTTATTTTGGGTTATTATAATGATTTGACATTTAAGATTGTTAATTTTAACAATAATTACATGCTATAAAGTATATTCATGTTCATGTCTAATGATTTGTTACTGCCAGAATTGTTTAGTTTTTTTTTGAATAAGCTTGAAAAAGGAAGGAAGATATTCTTTCCGAAAATTAGCTGTTTTTAAATATATTGATGTGAAGATATGGTTCTTTTAATAATAAGAATCCTCATCTTTCATTTCTTACATTTTTTAATATTGTTTTACTGAGATAATTATGTGAAATTAAAACATTTAATTAAAATTTATATAAAAAAATACTGTATTTAAAATCTGTTTTATTTTCTGTTTCAGGTGGAAAAAGTGGTGGTGGAACACAAGGACGAGAAACAAAGACAAAAGCAGTGAAAAAGAAATACAGAAACAGAGATAGTGATGATGACGACGAGGAGGAAGAAGTGCCGAAACCTAAGGGTGGTCGGCAACTAGAAATTGAATTTCTGAAAGTAGATCAGATTGTAGAGGAATTACAAAAACTTAAAATCTTAGAAGATTGCCCAGAGGAATTTCTTACGGAACTTGCAGAACACATTCACAGGTAAAATGTAAAAACTCAGATCTTGAATTCTAGGAAAAATATAAATTAGTGAACTTGTATTTTAATTTAATTGTTTGATATTCTCAATAGGCCTTTAACAAAAAGCTATCAGGAAGTTGTTCGCTCTGTGATGGTGGAAACAGCTGCTGCCAAAGGTGCCTTAAGACGAAAAACCCACAGTGAGTTGCAGGAAAAGATTAACGGCCTCTTAGTTAATGTCCGTCTGTTTGAGAAAGGATTAAAACATTTTCCAGGTTATTATTTTTTTGATTTACTTTAAATGCAGTTTTAATTGAAACTTAAGTTACACTTCAAAGTCCTAAAAAAGTTTGTATCCTAATGTTAACTTTCAAGATATAATAACTTCAGTTCATTAAAAAAATTAAGTAAAAATATAAAAATTTAAAAAAAAAAAGTCATTTAGGAACAATGAATTGGACAGAAATTATTATAGGAATTTCATTCAGGAATTGAAAATTGCATCAAATAAATAAATATAGAAATGTTAGTTTTAAAAATACAGAAATTTTCTTATGGACTTTCAAAATGATGCATAATTGAGATGTATCAGTGATTAATGATAAGTATTTGTAATTTATTGATTGGATAACAAATCAAAGATATTTTTATTATAAAGTTTTTTTTTTTAATTTAGGTTATTTTTAGTAAAGTAATTTTTACTTAGCAACGTCTATTTTTTCCTTCTTTTGTATATTTTAAAAGTTTGAGCACAGTTTTGTATAATAATGTGAATAACACATTTTTTACTTGTTTTCAATACAGTTATGTATTATAGTCGGACCTCTATTTAACGAAGTCGCTAAATCCCGAAAAAAAGTTTGTTATATGGAAAATTCGTTAAATAGAGATTTAACGAATTAAATCTATTAAAATTTAAAATTACTTTAAACTACATAAAACAGATTTAAAATACATAAACAATAGGTATTATTAAAAAAAGTAATAATTTTAATGACATAAAGCATACATTACCACATGCGTACTTAAATTTTACTAATAAAGTCTGTTAATTTTTTTCTTGAGTTTTTTTTTTTTTTTTTTTTTAAAAATGTTTTTTTTTTTTTTAAATTTTTTTTTTTTTTTTTTTTGAAAAAGTGTTTTTGCTCATATTACATCTCGCATCTTTGTAATGCACCAAGAACCCCTTTAGATGTATTTTCTTCAAATCCACGTCTTCATAGACACATGTTTTTAAACGTTTTGAACAAGAATTCAATGAATCAAAAGTTTGTACTACCTTATCACGATTTTTTATTATGGTTGATGTTTGGAGGAATACCAAATTTTTAAAGCAATATCCTTTTTCTTCCCGCCTTTATCCACCTCATCAAGAATTAATTTTTTTTTTCTTTGATGCTCAAGCACTTTCGCTTTGAGATTTTCGAGCTACAAGAACCGACATTAGCAGCACGACTGATCAAGTTCAACAATCTAGAAAACCGAGACTCTACTTCAAGGACACGGGACAAGCTTCATTAAGGAGTTCCGTTGAGAGTGAAAGGGGGATATGGGGTGGACAGGGATTGCACTTCCTGATTGAAATGTAAAGAATGACAGCGATTGGCACCTTGTAATAACATTTCAAGGAGAAAAAAAAAAATAGGTACCACGAAAAAGTTCGTTAAATAGAAAATGCACTTGGCTATTTGGAGGTTATTTTACGAAGAAATTAGCAAAATGTTCTTGGTTCCAAAGAAAAGTTCGCAAAATAGAGGTTCGTTAAATAGAGGTCCAACTGTAATTCCTATTTATGAATAATATATCTGATTCATGCCTTTTTTTTTTTTTGGAAAGTGTGGAAACACATAAAATAAAATTTCTTTTGCACTCGTCAAAAAAAATAGTGCATCCAGAAGCAGCAGTCGCAACGGAATGACACTTGGCATAGGCAATAAAAATGGATGAGGCAATTAACTGATTGCAAAAATTGCTCTGGTAAATGGGTCATTTCTTCTGGCAAAACACTAAGTCAACAGCCTCTTTAGTGCTGCGTCGTATCATCCCAGCTTGGTATGAAGTCATAGAGATGTCAAATGTTATCCTGCAGAAGATTCTCTCATAGCTGTTGCACATGCCACTGCAGATCGCTTTTACAATGTTGATGGCCAAATCTACCATCTCAGCTGGTTTCACTCACATTCAGTGGGTGACAAGTGGCAAGATCTGGCAGGCCATAGAAGGGTGTCAATAGCATGGACATCTACAGCTACTTCATGAAGGGCAGCACATGAGGCCGCAGGATCTCCTTAATGTACTGTTGTGGCATCGATGTTCCCCTGATCACTACCAGTAAGACCAAGAATCGTGGGAGACGCTTCCCGTCAACATGATGCCACCCGTCCTGGTGATGTGTTGCTCAACAGTGAAGTTTTAGATTTTAGCTCTACCAGTCCTTCTCCACACTCAAGGAGGTGGTTATCCTGTGTCCAGACAAGCCTGAATTTGTCTTTGATTCTTTGCCAGTCCACAGCCATCTGCTCACCACACCACTACAAATGAAGCCACCTTTGATGAGGTGTTAATGGCAGACAGCATACGAGGCCCTGAGAATGCAATTCATGTTCTGCCCATTTGCCTCGCAATCATGCAACTTGCAAGCTTGCAGGTAGACATAGAGGTTCTAGTGATGCCACTATATGTCTCTGGATGGTGGACAGGGACATCCTTGAACTCAGTTTGTGACTTTCGGACAATGACACACTCCTCTCTTCTGATAGTCTGTCTACGTCTCCCAGAGACTTCCCTGCATGCATTTCTTGCCTCACGTCCACTTCCCAATGCCATCACATAGTACAATCAGAACAGTCCAGAACCAAACAAATGCTAGTTCAGTTTCTGTCTTAGTTTTTGAAAAGACCAAACATAAAAAAATTGAAATTTTATCTTAGCTTTGTCTTAGTTATTTATTGTTGATTCTTATGTCATGCATTTCCTCTTGTACAGTGCCATATTTTACCGTATTGGAAGATTTTGGAACTGATTTTTTTTTTTCACGGAATTCTCCCCAAACCTGGAATAGTCTACTTCCTAATTCTAGTGGCAATCTGTTTATTAATTGGAGCAGTAGATAAGGTTACCTTAATTACAGCAACCTGGTATTTATGTAAAATTTTCATCTAGGATTTCTTGTACCTAACCAAGTTTCATTTTTAACTGCCCAATAGTGGAAGTGCTTTGAATTTTCTAATAATATAAGCATACAGTTATCTCATCTTGCCTTTTGCATATTTGTGCTATAAAATACTGCTTACATAGAGATTATAATAGTTCTTTTCATAACTACAATTGTATTATTATGATTTGTGAATTAGTGAAATTTACTAATTGTATTTACATTGTAAATAGCAAACTGAGAACTTTACATTGTAATCCAAATTAGTATAAGTCATTGCTGCAGAATTATAATGTGGCAGTAAAATATGATAAGTTACTAATAAAAAGACTATTACTTTATTATTAATTTTTTCTATTTATTATTATGATAAGTTACTGTTTAAACAGTGAAGTCAAACTTTGTACTTCATACATATTATGAAGAGGTAATGTTTCTGTTGTATTGTTAACATGTAAGCATTGTTAACAGCAGTAGAATTAAGGAAAAGGTTTGCTAAATGTTTTGTTTGGAGCGTGGTATTATATGGTAGTGAATCATGTATTATTAAAAATTTCTAGAAAGTTTTGAACTGTGGCTTTGGAGAAGAATGTTAAAAGTGGAATGGTCAGATAGAGTAAAGAATTTTGGATGTTTTAACAAGAATAGGTGAGAAAAGGAAATTGTTAGAAACCATACGCAAGAGAAAAGCATCTTGATTAGAACATGTGCTACGAAGAAATTGCCTGCAACAAAGAATAATAGAGGGAAAAGTAGAAGGAAAGAGAGGAAGAAGAAGGATTGGAATGCTGGATGATGTTAAAAGGGGAAGATAATATGAACAACTGAAGGAAGATGCACAGGATAGAAGAAATTGGAGAGAGTTCAATTGAAACCTGTCGTAAAGGCAGTTACACCAGAGAGAGAATGTTTCTGAGCTTGTTTGTTTGTCCACAATAACCTCAAAATGTACTGAACCGATTTTGATGAAACTCTCATTGGTGGGATTCTTGTAATCATTGGAGTAACATAAGCTATATTTTATCAGTACAATATAACAGGGGCTGAGCAGTGAATAAAAATGGGAAGCGGAAGGAGAGAAAAAAACACACTTAAGGCATGTAACATTCGATTAAACATAAGACATAAATCAAAGCTGTATACAAAAAATTTTAGCATTTAATTAGTTCTATAAAAACTTTGCAACAGTATACATTTAATTTTTACAAATAACTCACAATAAGTTCAACAACAAGTTTAACGTGCGAAAATAATAATGGCAATACAATAAAAAAGCATAATCGACATGAATAAAGGAATCACTGATCTGTTTTTGGATTTTTCGACACCGGGAATCCAGAACAGCTGTTTCTGGGTTCCTACCTTTCGTCAGCTGGACTCGCCCAGAAGGGTAGGAACCCAGAAACAGCTGTTCTGGATTCCAGGTGTCGAAAAATCCAAAAACAGATCAGTGATTCCTTTATTCATGTGCGAGTATGCTTTTTGTTGTATTGTCAACTCACAAGAAGGTTTTTAAGTTTTTAACTTTTTGCAATTTCGTAGCATCCATAATTTTAAAGATATACAAAAGGAAATAAAACAAACTGTAACATTCTACATCACAACCTTATTAATTTGCTTAACCTTAAAATGAATATTCAAATTTGTTTTATCTCTGTTATGTATTTCTTCATATTTATTAATTTTTAATTAAGTTTTTAAACTAATTTTACTAATAATCTCATCCGTGTTAATCGACTAATGTTTATTTTTGTTTTGTAAAACTTCATTGTTTAATATTTAGATTTTGTGAAATTTTATTCTAATTGGTCTCATTATTATCTACTAAAAATGGAATATTACATCAGATAAATTACATCAATAAATACAGTGCTAAAAATGGAATATTACATCATTCTATTTACTGCAGATTTGAAGTGGCATTCTTCAAATTTTATCCTGTATGTAATATTGAACTGAAAAATGCTCTCCTACCCAGAAAAAAAACTGGAAAAAGAAGAAAGAATGAAATACTACAGATTTACACTTCGGGTTTTTTGTTCTTTTTTTCTGACTCTATAATTATTACGATAAGAAGCATAATGGAGTTAACCATTGATCATTGAGCAGAGTCTAATTATGTACAGCTGTGATGTTTCTGATTCTAGCTAATAATCTCTAGCGTTAAGCTAGCACATGCTGTTTAATGTGTTCTGGTTAATCTTTTAATGCAGTGGTCGGCAACCTTTTGTTGTAAAAGGGCCAAATATGTTATGTGGGGATTACTGCGGGCCGCACTTGGGCAAAACAAAAACAAAAAAACAACGGAAAATCTTACTTTAACAACCAAAAAAAAAAAACACGAAAATCTTTAACAACCAAAAAAAAAAATTCCAACACGCCCCGCGGGCCGCACCAAAACGCTTCATGGGCCGCATGCGGGCCGCGGGTTGCCGACCGCTGTTTTAATGAATGAAAAGAGGAGAAACATCAGCTCCGACATCATGTAGTAAAGACATTATCTTTACTCTTCTGAAAGAAATGGAGAAGAAAAAAAGGAGAAGAGATGAAGCTCCGACGCGATGCAGTAAAATGTGTTTCTCCATCTCTCTGCTCTTCCTAATAGATGGAAAGGGAGTGAAATCAGTTGATTGATGGGACTAAACCATAGAATGTTTAAAGAAGAAGAAGAAGTCATTTAGAAATGAGGAAGACTCATCAGCAGAGCAGCCTATTATTCTTAGTTTTTGGGTGAAGGCTGTGTCATAAGCTAAATAATAGTGGAGTTTGGTTGCATCCAATATCATGTAAGAAGAGTAGACCTTAACCCAAAGGATTTAGAAGTTCCACAAAAGAATTATCTCTCTGCCTTTCAGCTTAGTGGAATAGACAAGGTGATTGAAAAATCCAAAGGACATAAGGGAGAAAACTATAAGATTTATGTAAACATCGTGCATCAATGTGATAAGTTGATCTTCTGAACCTCAATTCTAGGGGGTTTTAAGTGACTTAAGCTGAAGATCTTTGAGGTGGATGCTTCGATCACCACAATGGACTCTTATTCTTTCAAGGAACTACAGTAGTAATCTACTATGGTGATATTGATTAGGAGCAATTTGGTTTATATTTTGAGTTTGAATGTCATTAGATGCTGAAAGTCTACTTACAGTGACTGTTTCGACTGATTGTCAAGAAGAAACACTTAAGAATCAGCAACATCATAGAACTGAAGGATAGTGATTAATTTTGGTTCCTGTAAGAACAAAACATATTGTAGATCTAGAAACACAATGGACACGCACCAACTACGTAAGGATTCGCACCCCGAGCTGTCATCGTGAAAAGACTGGGACGGACCGTTTCGCACTTATTAGTGCTCATCAGCCAGCCAAACTCCACCGATAACATGCTCAGAAGGTGCGAAACTTTAGCCATCCCGGCTCTTGCTCCCAAGAGCGGGACCTCTCCCCAAATAAATACAAAACAAAAATTAATAACATGAGAAAATACAATACTTCCTCGGCCTGCTACTCGCAAAGCTCAAAGGAATTTAATAGCAGATAAAATAGAAATTATTAAACTTCCTTTAACGTGCTGAGTGAACAATCTAGAAACACAAGCTTTGCGAGTAGCAGGCCAAGGAAGTATTGTATTTTCTCATGTTATTAATTTTTGTTTTGTATTTCTTTGGGGAGAGGTCCTGCTCTTGGGAGCAAGAGCCGGGATGGCTAAAGTTTCGCACCTTCTGAGCAGGTTATCGGTGGAGTTTGGCTGGCTGATAAGTGCGAAACGATCCGTCCCAGTCTTTTCACAATGACAGCTCAGGGTGCGAATCCTTACGTAGTCTGTGCGTGTCCATTGTGTTTCTAGATTGTTCACTCCGCACATTAAAGAAAGTTTAATAACATATTGTAGAATTTAATACGATATATTATAGAATCAGAACACCATAAAGAGTGAAAAGTGAAGAAACATCACTTTTGTGTTAGGCCTTAATTTCTTAGTTATATATTTTACATTAAAAGAAATTAAGTAATACAACATTATTTTAACAGGGAAACTTGTAGCTTGATGGTTGAACTATAATTAAGATTAGTTTATGATAAGATTAGTTTAAAAGAGCTCTCTTAATTTTAATAAGTTAAGCATTAATGCTTAAAGGTAGAGTTTGTCTTAAATAATTAGTCTTTTGTCTTCTATGTATTTATATTTATGTTAATTCTTTTAATTGATAGCAACGTTGTTCTTAACCACTGTAATAGACTGATATTATAATTTCATATTTCATAGCATTTTCAGTGTTTCCTCATGTTAATTTTGCATCAATGAATAATTATAATTATTGATGAAGTATTGTTTTCCTGAAATGGTTTTATGAATTTTTGTGTGCATTTTTTATGCACAGGAAAATCCACATAGAATCATCCAAAAAATATACAAATTTCTTTTAAATGTGTATGGGCCAGTATTTTGGATAATTGGTCTCTACTTTCTCCGTTCTCTGTTAAATGATAAAGAAAGAATACCTTGATTTCCTTCAAAAGCACCTAATTGAGTTGCTGGAAAATATTACTCTTGAAACAAAAAGGCAGTTATGGTTCAAGCACAATGGAGCCTGTTTTCATCATGACGTCCATGCTTTCCTCAATTATCCAATGCTGGATTGTTCAGGGTGACCTTGTTACTTGGTCTACACCGTCTGCAGATTTAAATCCTCTTGATTTTTATCTTTGGATATGTATGAAAAACACTGTTTATCAATCAGACATGTCTACGATTGCACAGCTAGAAAGACAATGGTCAACTAAATCAGAACATATCAGGAATTTGTTAGCAGATGAGACAGTCAGTATCCTGATGTTTGCATGTCTGTATTGAGGCAGATGGTAACATTTTGAACATTTCCTTTGATGCCTGTTGTTAATAGAGGCTTTGTTGAACACTTATTTCTATATCCGTTGTTAACTGTTTGTACACTGTTATATTCATTCACCTGCAATAAAAATTAGAATCTTTTTTTCTTCGTAATTTTTGGAACATTATACACAATACATGTACACAGCATCGTTACTGTACACATTGGTTACATACAATATTATGTGCATCAAATGTAAAAATGGGTAGTAACTATTAAGCAATGCATTTCCCTATTTTTCAAGGGGAAATTATATTTTTACTGATTTCTCTTTGTAGAATCTGTGACTGAGGTTAGTCAGTACCTTTAATTTTTTTTTCTTTGAGGCTTTGATTCAGTGAATTCATAGATAAATAGAATGTTTTTCTTAATTTAAAACAAAGGAACAAAAATAACATGTCTTTAAAACTTTTTTTTTTCTTACAGTAATACTAAGTTTTCTTCTTTTTTCACTTTTTTTATAGATGATACTCAGACACAGCTTAGCAAATATCTTCTTAAAACAATTGGGACAGATATTGCTAATTTGATTTTCACTTACATGGCTCAAGAGCATATGATAACTTTAGGACAAGAAACTTCCATGACTCCTGAGGTAGGACTTTGACACTAAATGAGAACCTTGCCTTTCATGTAATTCTTTGCTGATTATTTCTTTAAATAAGAAGACCAGGTTTACAAAGTTTAATTTTCAGGGAAGTTTCAGGATTTAAATAGGCTTAAAAAATATCTTCCATTAAAAGTTTAAGGCAATCTATAAGTGGATGATTTAATCTTAAAATATGTATATTTTTAAATTTTTCTGAATATGCCCCCATTTCTAATGCAGTATTTAAATTGAAGAATAGGCTTAAAATGCATTAGCAAATAATAAAGAAAAATTGATAAGTGTACTATCTTTACAATCTTTTCTTATTTCATTATTAAAATTGAAATTTTATTCAAGGAGATAATTAAACAGTTTGTATATTTAGAATTAAGTAGAAAATCTAAGTATCATTGAACTAGTTTTATTAATTCTAGTTAGTTTTGCTAGGTTCTTTTCAGACTTCCGTGAAGTAGGTGCCAGAAGTCTTTTGTCAGGTTGATTATAGAAGTCTTTGTATCAACCAGTATCTTTGTTAGTATGAGATCAGTTGTGAGCTTCTTAAAATTAATAGAAACTAAGTTAGATTTGTGACAGGACTTTTAACTGGACACTGTCATTTTAAGGAAACATCTTTATAATTTAAAGATTGTTTCTATTTCTATTTGTAGGCAGATGTGGGCTGTTCAAAGAATCGACACAACATATCCTCTGTAAGTCGGATTCTTTGGTGTTACGGTCAGGTTCAACGTTTTTGGCATTGCCTGTCCTAATCCAGTTGCTTTTCACAAGTTCTCCCGGCATAAGATATCAAAAGCTTTTAAAACCTTAGGACATATACAGCAATAGATGGACATGGAATGTCCTTTAAGCTGCAATGCTAAAGAACTTTTTGAATCCACCCATTCTAATTTCATTCTGTTATTATGAGATCAGACAGATAATATAACTCAAGCTAAATAGTCATAAATTATAATAAAAAACCTAACTTACCTGTCCAGTAAACTTTAGAAAGTTAAGCATTTGCATTTAGAAAGTTAAGCAGTTTGTGAATTGTTAAAAGGAAAAAAATAATTTTGTCAAGCTTTCTGATTTCTCTTGACAAAACTATACAAATCAATAGAGTCTTCAAACTTATTATTCCCTACAACCACCATAATTTTTATAATGTCCAGAATTCATCATCCATCATATCCATCTGCTTTACCATTTGTTTCTATTTCTTGTCAATTATGAACCTAAATTGCAAAATCTGTTAGACATTGAGTAATTTTTGCCTAAAATTTGGAATCTTTTTTTTTAATGCTGACATGCTTCACATTTACGTCACCTTTGATTCCCAAGGGATGACGTAAGCACTACCTTACTTTTCACTATTGATCTATGTATTGCACTGCAATTGTCATATACATGCAAAAGTGATGTAAAACATATTTATAACTGTACACTATATAGTGATAAATAATCAAGAAATTAAATGGAATGCGTATGGGACTAAATAATTTTACTAAAACAACTAGAGTAAAGCATTTCAATGTCCTATCCAGGAGATATCTTTGGAGAGATTTTGCTACTAGAGTCTTTCACAATTTTTCTATTCTATAGAATTGCTCTATAATTGCAGAGAAAATACAGAAAACTCCATGCTGATCTTAACCTTCTTTTTCTTGGGCTAATGGTGTGATTGGTGGGAAAAAAATTGGCAAAGCAGATGGATATTGAAAAAACTTCATCTACACTTCATTTTATTATCAAATTTTCGGAAGAATTTTCTATCTTCCTTCTTCAAGATTACAATGTAAATTCAGGTGATATCAAAGCACATGGACATTAATCAGACATTCGTCCGAAACTAGTGGATTCGAGCCCTGGGCAGGGTATCAATTGAAAACGGATATAAGTCTGAAGCGATGTAATTTGGGGTATGACTATACTTTAAAAATCAGATTCTGATTCCACTACATTCTAACTTAATAGATGAAAAGTTTCAGAGTGACTATTGTTTATGAAGAAGTAACACAGCATTCAGTCTCTGAAGCTACAAAATAAAAATCACAGTTCAAGTCCAAATTGCAACATCTTAGGTCTGATCAAAATGTGATTAACACAAGAGACTAATTAATGAATAAAATAATGTTTAATTTTGACTTATTATGACTTTCAGAATAAGCTTTTACTGAATACCTTATTAGTTATAGTATAATTTATTTGCAGCTTTTAATAAATCATTGCACTTTAGTTTGGAGTTTTAAGACTATAGACCTAAATGATAACTTAAGTAAATGCAAAAGCTTAAAAACTTACATTTGATTTTACTTAAATGACGAAAAAGAATATATAAATGTTGCTTTCTTTCTTTCTTGTTTTTGATTAAAAAATTCAACTTCTATATTAAGCTTTTAATAGCCATTTTTAAATAAACAAAACTCCAATAGTGTAACATGCAATGATTATAATCTTCTAGATCGTTTGACATATAATTTAACTAATGCTAGCTGAAGTTAGAACTCAATGAAATAATATCAAACTAAACAAGAGTCTATTTGCCACCAGTTCCTTAATTTCAGCTAATCTTGACTGTCTATTATAATTTTGTAAGCAGAAGAGAATATTGATACCAACTCATTTATATCAGATACAATTGTTTGCGTATTGTATCTGATAGCTGTAATAAACAATAAAATTAAAGTATTCAATTTAAATTTTAATTTCAGAAACACTGGAGTCTTTAGCAAACAATTTAGACTAATTATTAATGCATTACTTTTGTCTTAATAAAAAATAACTATGAATTATAAATTTTTAAAAGCTTTATTATTTATTGTTTCAGATACGAAGTAAATTGGTAAATAAATTCCCTGAAAGTGTTAAAGAGCCTCTTTCAGAATTACATTCATCATTGAATGGAAAAGTAAGTATTTAAATTCTTAATAAAGCAATTAGTCGGGGAATGGAATCTTATTTAGTTTTTATTAAAACATTCCTCACATTGAAAAAAAGAGATAAGTATGTATAGTTATTAAGGTTTAGTCAGATACTGACATCTCAATTTGTGAACACAGTTTTATTGGAACTTTATTGAATCCCCAGGCTACTCCCAGGAGAATTAGTGTTACCAATTTTAGAATGCTTATAGGACATGGTTTTCTTTAAGCACATTTGAAGAAGATTGGTGTCGTGGATTCAAGTTCCTGGCCACCTTATATTGGAGGTTTTGATAGGAGTGCTGACCAGCGACTTCCTTATAATGGACTTAGTGATGTTATACCATATTTCGATGATCTTGGTTTTTTGGATTGTAGAGCATCACTTGATTGGGCTTGGCTAAAATGCCAAGAGAGGGCCTATGTTAAAACAAAAACAAAAAAAACTGCACTGATGGAAGGACACCATCTTGCAAAGACATTTATATAAAATTTACAGTCAATTATCCAAATTTAACAAATGATAACCAAGGAAGGCACAAAGGTAAATGAAAAGGATTTTGCACCCTTAGCTGTCACTGGGAAGAGACTGGGATGGCTGTTTCGTCCTCTTTTGGACTCATCAGCCAGCCAAACTCCACCGATGACTAGCTCAGAAGGTGTGACAGGTTAAGGATCCTGGGTCTCACTCCTGAAAGCAGGACCTCCACCAGAAGAAACCCCAACCAAAAATAATACAAAAAAAAAATATTGATTCTTTGTCCTGCGTTCCGCTAGGCTCAAAAGGACTTTAATAAAAGCATAAAAGAAAGCATTAAAATTATGCAGTATTAGTATCCAAATTTAACTTCAGGGTTTCTTTGTTTTTGATTTTTTTTTCTGACCTTCTGAAAGCATAAGCCTAAAATAAGAGCTAATCAAACTTACAAATAAAGCCATTTAAGGATAAAATCATATTTGAATATATTACATAAAATTATTTACTAGTATTTAGAAATTATGGAGTTGATATGTAATATACATAGTAATAGTAATATTTTAATTTGAAAATGACATTTAATTTAGGTTTTAAAACCTACAAAAATATATACTGTTCATACAAATAAAAGGGCCCAATTAAACAAAATACAAATGTTTCAGTAAAGAAATTAGAAGCTGCTATTTATAGCAATTGAACTGGTGCAAGAAAAGTATCTCTCAACCATTCTTGAAGTTTCATTTGCATCAAGTTTTTTAGATTAATACTTAGTTTTTCATTTCACTATCTGAAGAATAGTGATTTTTGATTCTAGTCATTTTTCCCGAGCATGACCATTGCAATGAATGTAACTCCAATATTTTATTAACTACAGTAAAAATTTATATATACAGTCAGACCTTGTTATATGGTCCCTCCCCCCTCATATATGGTCACTTTTGAAAAGTCCTGACTGACTTAATCGGAATAACAAAATATACAGAATTTGTATTAAGTCAGCCTGGACTTTTAAAAAGTGACCATATAACGAGGCCTAACTGTATATTTATTGTAAAAATTTGCTCTTTTTTTTTTTTTTCCTTAAAATTTGATGTTTTTTTTTTTTTTTTTTAGTCAGTAGAAGACTTTTTGTCTTGTATTGAGACAGCATCAGGTCATGGAGTTTGTGATATGATAATCAAAAAGCTGGATAAGAAGAAAGAAAGGTAAACTTTGCTTTCAACATATGGATGGGAAATATTTGAAGTAATTACAAGCACATAAAATAAAGATTTAAGATGATTTGTCTTTACTTTATGTCTTAAAGAAGGACGAAGGACAAGGACTTACATTGCTTTAACAAGATCTAAATAATATAAATAAATGGTCATTTAAAAATAAAATGAAAGTAAATGGAGAAAAAACAAAAATAATGATAATCAAAAACAAAAATATGAAAATAAATAACAATGTAATTATTAATCTACATAAAATAGAATGTCCAAATATAGAACAGAATAACAATATCTTAACGAAAGATTGTATCTGCAAAAGAATAGAAATTGTCTCAACTTATAAATATTTAGGAATTAATATAGATAACAAATTCTGCTGGAATGAACAGTATGGTTATGTGATAAGGAAGCTGAGCTCATATGCTTTTCTCTTTTATCCCATTAGGGATGCTATTCCATTTAGACAAAAGCTCATTGTATACAAATCCCTTGTAGACTCAATCTTGGATTATGGGTTGGAATGTTGGATAAATATGAACAAACAACAAATAGAAAATATTAATAAGAAAACATTAAAAATATTTAATAATGTTTATAAAAATTATAAATACAAATCAAAAAATGAGCAATTAAGGATAAGAAAAAAATATAAAATATTAAAAATAAATTAAAAATTTATATGTAAAACAATAATTAAAAACTATTTTGAAGTGGAAAGAGAAATAAATTACCAACAAGGAGTATTAAAAACTAGATGTAATTGGAATAAAATATTTAAAAAGAAAGAATTAAAAATAATTATGGATATAGATTAGCTAATTATGTAAAATATAAAATATTTAAACAAATAGATCCTAATAAAAAAAAATAATGTAACTTTTAAGCAAATAAAACAAAATATAATTTCAGATGTGGTAGATGGAAAAATTAAGTATTAATTAATAACTTTTTAAAAAAATATATTAAAATGCTGAATTCCTATAACACAGATATACCGCTTATAAGTATACCTAATAGGATTGATAAACATTTAAAATAAAAAAAAAAAAAAAAAAAAAAAAAAAAAATTTTTATTATTAATTTTGTATCTATGGCTTCTTTCAGATAATATTTGGGGAAAAAAGTTTTAAGTTGAAATTTAAATGTTTAAATGAAATTTAATTGTTTAAATGTTTTTTGTTTTTTTTTATTATTATTATTTAATAAGTATTACAGTACATTTTTCAAGCATAAATCTTAAAATGACCCGACTACAGATTAAGTATCAACAGTGTCATAAGATGAGGATATTTATTTATTAGATAAGACAAACAATATGCAATCTCTTTGTCAATAAATATTACGGAAAAATCATTTATATTCAAATTTTTAATTGGTTATCATTTAAACAAGTGTAAATTAATCTGCTCCCTATGTTTGTTATGATGAAGCATGCAATCATAATTAAAAAATATTAACTCAGGAGTGAAAATAACATGAAAAGAAAATTAAAAATAATGAAATTAATTAACTTTCTTTCTTTTTCTTTTGTCTATCTTTGAATCTCCTTTCTTATGCTGGTATCAGAACTTCCTGAAACAATACTATTTATTGTACTATAAATACATTTTTGTTTATCTATTTATTGATTTTGTATTTTTTAAAGCTTCTTTTTTAGATAATGTATTACAGTAAAACCTCTCAAATCCAGCCTAATGCGGCATACAGTAGACCGGATTACAGAAATGCCAGACTACCGAGAATGTTCTTAAAATAACTCAATAGCTCAATTTTTGTGAAGACATAATGCCAGGTTTAATTAATTTAACCCCATTTTCATAATTTCGCACTCAAATGTTTATTAAAAACAATACAAATGTGCTTTTTCCGACACCAAGCTCTAGTGATATTTGTTTTGCAGATTTCCCTGCATCCAATCTCCTTACGCATTAAGCTTCTGTTCCATAGTGACAAAGTTTTTCTCTCTTTTTTCACTAATAATGAATATGCATGGATAGGGAAATGAATTTAGTTATTAAAACACAATTATTATTTTTTTAATCAGGACCTGGCCAGATTACCGTGGGGGCCGAATTTGAGAGGTTTTACTGTGTATCTATATTTATACTATATATTTATATAGTAACTACGTTTTTTTAATTAGATAATGTAATCTTTGTTATACATGTAATATTTTTTTTCATGAAATTCTGCTTTTTATGTGCTTTCTACATGAATGTAATGGAGGAAAAGGATAATGTAGAAACTATTGCAAACAGAACCACTTAATAACATGAGGTTATAGGTGTAAAAAAAAATAACTTTATAAAATTAGACGTTTTAGCATCACTTATTCTCCCTTGAAACTCTGAAGGATCTTTGAAACATTCCTCGTACTTTTCTCACAGCATTCTGTATGGTTGTAGCATAATCTTTTTTTTTATTTAAGTTGTAATGCAATATTATTTTTAAAAACATCTTTTGCTGTGGTTTCATCATCATCATCATTGTCCCTAGCTGGCGGGTGGTGGGGGTTTTCCTCTCAACCAGTACGCTGCTGTGGGTGCCTTTGAACATTGAACTTTGCGAATGATCTTCCTCCAATCATGGCGGTTTGCAGCAAGTACATTGGCTTCGTCTAGTGATATGTGAAGGCTCTTCAAGTCTTCCTTGATGATTCCAATCCAAGTTTTCTTTTGGGCACTTCTCTGGGTTTTCCAATTGGTTGGTCGTTCTTTCCATAGAGCTTTGTTAGGAAGTCGAGCATTGTTCATACGACAAACGTGTCCAAACCACTGTAACCTTCTCTTCTGGATTTGTACTTGAATGGTTGCCTGATGATCACAACAGTCTTGAATGGATTCGTTTCTGATTCGATCTTTTACTGACACTCTCATTATTCGTCTCAGGCACCTCATCTGGAAAACTTCGAGTTTGTTGATGTCGGCTTTGAGGAGTGTCCAGGTCTCAGCGCCATAGAGAAGTATTGGAATTATTGATGTTCGGAAAATACGAATTTTCGTCTTCAGCGAGATGTTGTTTTTCTTCCAGAGACACCAGTTAAGGGAAGCGAAAGCAATTGTTGCTTGGCCTATTCTGCAGTTAATTTCAGACGTTGCTGTTGTTTTCTTTTCTTGAACAATGGAGCCGAGATATTTGAATTCAGAGACTTGTTGAATTAAATTTCCCTCTAAGTAGACATTTACTGGAGAACCATCGGTGACCATTGCCTTCGTTTTCTCAGTGTTGATTTGGAGGCCGTAGGAATGGGCAATGTAGGCAATGTCATTGACAATGTTAGTAGCATCATCTTCAGATTCTGCGAAAATTGTGCAATCATCGGCGAACATAAGGTCCGTGATTGAGTTGTTTTGGTCGAAATGTACTCCTGGTCGGCCTCTGAAGGCCTTCCACATGATCATGTCTATCACTATATTGAATAGCAAGGGGGACACCACATCGCCTTGGCGAACACCAGAGTTGATCTCAAAGCATTCAGAACTTTCATTCCCGACCTTTATCGAGCTGTTAGATCCCTTGTAAGTTTCTTGGAGAATTCTCGTTATCTTATCCGGAATGTGCTCAGATCTCAGCGAATTCCAAAGCGCCGGCCAATAAAGACTGTCGAATGCAGCTCTGAAATCAATAAAGACAACAATAACTTTCCTACCACACCTTGTCCATTCTTCCATCAATTGCCGAAGGGTAAAAATATGATCACAGCAGCTTCGACTCGGTCGAAAGCCAGCCTGTTGTTCTCGACTAGTTTGCTCTCGGTGGTCTTGAATTCTCTTTTGGATTGTTTTCATGAGGATCTTGCCAGTGGCCGAGAGAAGACTGATACCTCTATAATTACCACAGATACTTCTATCGCCCTTCTTATGGATAGGGATAATGACCGCTTGCTTCCACGGAGAAGGAATTTGCTCAGTGCGCCATATTTTAGTGATTAGCGTATGTATTCGTTCGAGTAGTACCTCACCTCCAGCTTTGATGCTTTCTGATGTGATCTGGTCTATTCCAGGTGCTTTGCCATTTTTCAGTGAGTTGATGGCAGCTCGAACTTCTTCTAAGGATGGTTCTTCATCATTCATTGGATACAAAGGAGGATCAATGGGAGGGGGTTCCGCTGGCTGTCCTCTGGGAGGTTCATGGTTGTACAGATTACTGAAGTAACTTCTCCATCTCTTTAGTTTATCGTCAATGGATTTTACAAAGGTTCCATCTTCGTTTCTGATATTGTCACTTTTCAATCTTGTTTTTCCACTGAGGCACTTGAGAGTTCGGTAGACTTTGTTGTAATTGTTTCTACTGGCTGCCTCCTCAAGATTGCCCGCTATGCCGTTCCAGTAAGCTTCCCTTTCTGATCTCAACATCATTACCGTTTCCCGGTTCAGCTTTCTATAGAGGTCACGATTGATTAGCTTCGCTTTCTTCCTCTGGTCAATCAAGTTGAGACAGTCATCTGAAATCCAAGATTGTGTTCTGCGGCGAGTAGTTGGACATAATGGCTTGGCGCATTCCAGAATAGTTTCTGAAATTTGTTTATTTAACTTATCTGGTTCCTCAAACTCCCTCAGTGCTGCAAAACGGTTAGATAGTGCGATTTGATAGTTCTCTTGTGAATTTATTAGAAGATGCTTCCAGTTAATTTGTGCTTGAGATCTTGGTTTGTGGAACGTATGTTTTAAACGGAGCTTGACGACAGCTCTTACCATGTAGTGATCTGTCATGCAATCGGGACCTCTCATTGATCTTATATCCCTTAGTGATGAGCGAAATCTCGAATTTATCAGAATGTGGTCAATCATCGAAGCGTCTTTACCAGAGGGGTTTCTCCAAGTGAGCTTGTGGTGTTTACAGTGCTGGAAGACCGTATTACCTAAAATAAGGTTATTAGAAGCTGCAAAAGAAAGTAATCTTAGTCCATTATCATTTCTATCACCAATGCCATTTCTTCCCATTACACCATCCCAACCTGTTCTATCCGTGCCAACCTGGGCATTGAAGTCACCAGCAAAAATTATGAGTTCTGATTTAGTGATCAAGTCAAGTGTCTCTTGGATTTGGTCATAGAAGTCGTCCTTAATTTCATCCGGACTCATTTCCGTTGGGGCATACGCGCAGACAATGTGCGTCCTTACAGTTCCTTCCAAGGTGAGAACGGCCAGGCGGTTGGAGATCGGTTGAAATGACGAGACACTGTGATTTGCTTGGCTGTTCAGCATAAAACCCACACCATGTTGATGTTTATCATCTCCCGAATAGTACAGTGTCATGGACTCACTGCTTCCTGGAATTGATATGGAGATTGATCCTGATCCAGTGAGTCTAAGTTCCGTGAGTGCAGCAAGTGAAATCTTGTGCTTCGTAAGTTCTCTGGCGATTGTCTCTTTCTGTCCGATGCGATAACCCGTTCTCACATTCCATGTCGCTATGCGAATCATCGTTTTGGTTCTGAAAAATTTGGTTCTTCGGCCAGTAGCTCTCTTTTCACCATCACCCTGGGGCCCCAGTGGTGGTGCATCGGTTACCCCGGATGCGGTAGCTTCTGTGACATTCTTAAGATCGCTGTTCATAGGGTTCTGGCCTAGTTTTTATGATCCCTCGGCGGTGGATCAACCCTCCTCCTTTTTCAATTGCTGTGGTTTAATAGATTATTGAAAAAATTGTGCACTAGAATCTTGTGTTTGCTTATTTTTATTTGTCTTTTGCAGGCAGACATCATTTGGTCATCGTCAGGCCTTACTCGAGCAGTTGTCTGGTACTCTTGATGCTGCATTAGCTTTACATCAAGTAGTTCTTATCTTATTCCAGATTCATACTGGCTGCATACTTCATGCCTCTGGAAAGTTTGTTCCACAAATTCTTTCTTTTTTACAATCATTTCTATCTGAAGAGGCTTTTCAGCTTTTGCAAACATATCAAGGTAAATACAAAACTTTTTCTTATAGGTATTTAAATAACTTTTTGCCAGATTTACAGCCACTACATTTAAGAGGGTGCAGTTTTTAGTAAGAATGAGATTAAAAAACAAAAATTTGAAGTATTCAGTCAAACATACAACTTTCAATACCGGTAATAATAATAATAGAATTGGTGAACACGAATTAACAAATCAAGAAAAAGGTAACTGCCATTGATAACTAATTGATGTATAATATTTACTATAAAAATCACTTATTTTATGTAGCTTACAGTGTGCAAATGTGCATTTGGGCTATTGCTTTAAGAAAACTGGCAGTTGTTGTTGTGTTGTGTTTTTTATCCTATCAGTGGCCATTAAGTAGAAATGTATGAAAATCAGAGGTAGCTTCCAGATATTCTAAATTCAAAACATCATACTTTGATTTTAATTAATGGTTTGCTGGTATATTGTAGAAAAATCCTGTAGGAATCTTTAAAACCTAGTTTGCTTTTTTTTCAGCATCTTTTCATTTTCAGTACAATTGAGTGATTATTCAGGGTAAAGAGTGAATTTAAGATAAACCAGGAAAAAGTTAAAAATTCCATTTTTAATCTCCAAAACAGACTGATTTCTTTCATTTCAAAGGTCTCATAACACTAGATGTCAGCATTAAACAGGTTTTCACCTGTTATTACTGAATCTATTTTTACAAAAATTCAGATTTCATGTATTCATTTTTTGGATCAAAACAGGCTAACATTGTAAATATTTTGTTAGCAATTATGTCTTCTGTTTTAATAAATTTTTATCTATTTTTTTTTACAAATTTCAGGATGTTAATATTCAGTTTATTTGATCTCCTGTAATAAAAAAATGTTATAAAAAAACAACAACTTAATAGATTTATTTATTTATTTATTTATTTAATTGATATTATATCATTTTATCTTCACTGAGAAAATCATAAATCGCTTCACATTGCAATATTAATTGTGAATTAATTTGGTGCTAGATAAACATTTGGTGATATAATAAATATGTTGAAGCTAGATTAATTATAGTCAATGCTTATTTTTATTACAGGACTTGTAATTAAACAGTTGACTTCTACCAATGACGAAGAATTGCATGATGTCAAAGTCCAGTTGGAAGAACTCCTTCCAAAAGTGAAAGAAGTGGCCACAGCCACTAAAAGAACATCTCAAAGCGAACAGGATTAGAAGAACAGGAACCTTGTTTTGTTTTGTTTAAGATATAGAAGGATTTAATTCTCTAGACTTGTAAATAAATAGGCTAATTTCTAACAAAGATCCAAAGTTTAAAGAAGTCTTTCAGGTCGTCTGGAAGAAAATCGTTTTTAAGCTAAATTTTATTTAGATTTATTTTTTATGATTGTTAAAGTGAATAAATAATCTTGAAATGTATGGGACTCTGAACTAACCAGTATTACATTTAAAAAACAAAACAGAAAATATGATTATATGTGTATATATATATATATATATATATATGTATAAATACTGTAGTTCTGTAGGAAATCATAGCATAAACTTAAATTTCCTTTTCCTTAATTTTTATGGCAGGATTCTAGATATACATTGAAACAAAGAAATTAGATTCTATAGTTTTCTTAGGTGCTGAATGAATATTGTATATCTTGTGTAATTTTACAATATTAATTTTTGATACTAATAAAAGTTAATGAAAGTTTAAAATTAAGCAATTAATTGAAACCCTTTCCATTTATAGAAAAAAGTGTGTAATTTTATTTTAATGAATTGACTTCAACATACTTTACAATTAATGCAAGATTCAGTTAAGTTTTGTTAATCAAATATTTCATACTTTTGATTAATTAAACCTGACAAACCTGCCTTGTCAGTTTAAAATATTAAATAAATAAATAAAAAAAAGCTTTATGACCAATTGATATAAGCTGCGCTACAAAACATAATTGTTTAAGTATGCTCGATTGCATGCATATCATTTATTACCATCTTGCAGTCAGGTATTGTATTGCTTTTTTTGAAGTAAGTACTTATTTAACCTGTACATCTTTATGGTATGTGAGCATTCAGATTTCAAGCTCTCATTCCTGTATACAAAATTTTTCTCTTAATTAAATACACGTATTAACATTTCTCCAGATTGACTGCATCATACAGTGATGTTACAAGTAGCCCCCCCCCCCCCCAAAAAAAAAAAAAAACTTCAACCATAATTGCTTTCCAGCAGTACATTGGCATTGCCAAGTAAATAAACAATTGATTCTTAAATTACTTTTAAATGTTTGATTGGTGCTGTAACAGCAACTACAGATAGCTCTAAATTTTTAATAATCAGCATCAATATAAAAAATTAATTGAATAAAACATTAAGAAATAATTCTTTTTCTTTGATGTAATAAATCAGTACTTATTTTGTTATGCATCTCAGATAAAATAACCAATGCTGATTTTTTTCTTTTTTCTTTTGTACATTATACATTCACAAACTAAGTTTTGCTCGTTTAATTTCATTGACATGCTTCGAATTCAAATTTAATTCGGAATTTTACTATTGAAATGCAGTTCATTGAATCTCTTATTTTGAAAATGATTCAAAAAACAATGAAATTAAGCAAGATATTACAGTATTCAAACAAAGAAATAGATTATATAAAATATTACTGTTTATTTACTATTCTGCTAAATTTCCATGTAACATTACAGCAAAAAGATCAAGAAAGAAGGTACAAAAGAACTTATTCAGCCTGCCAATTTGCTCTCTTGTAGTTATAACATTTGTAAATCTCCAGCTGTTTATAGAGAAATATTAATGATGAAAGTGAAGTCTTACAATCTGCAAGATCTTGGGTTTATCACGATACATAAACTAGAAATTTTACGCACTTTCTAGTTTTATCAGGGCTGGTACATTCTGAGGCAACTACCTCGAGTATACATAGATTAACATGGCATTTTCTGATGTGTCAAAACAATGTACAATGCCGATTTTTGAACAACAAAAATTTCTTAATTGAGAAGTGAATAATAATGATTTGGATTCCTTTTGTAAAGTTTTCTATTTTCAGAACCTTTTATGAAATCGCAGTCACTTATTTCTGATTTTACTGATCCATTTTCAATTTAATCAAAATCTTTTTTGCATAACTGTATATGCTGCTACCAGCAAAACATAGTTTTAACATGTTCCTTAGAAGAAGCAGTTTCCAATGTGCCAGCCCATTTCTTCAAATACTAGATTATTATCCTAAAGAAAACTGAAGCTTGCAGTTGTATTTAAAAGTGGATTGAATTTGGCAATTATTATTATTTATTTATTTTTTTTGAAAAATGAAACTAAGGAATTTCATGGCAGAGCTACCAATGGAAAGAAAAACCAACCGCCTTACAGTTGGCAATTAATAAAGCTTTGTTTCTTCAAATATATGTTTTAGTCTTTCAACAAAATTTAACAAGAAGATTAACACCAATTTCTATAAATATTGGTCTTTTTTCATTCTATTTTTGTTTTGCTATTCTGGAATTTATTTATTCAACTGAATAATAACCTATATTATTTATTTAAAAAAATATTTCTTAGGGAATTTTTTTTAAGCAATATAATACAATAGCTTTTGGCTTAAGTGTTGAATTTTAAAGATTGATAGTCTTCCAGTTTTTTCTCAATATTTGTATATATTCTTTACCTCAGTATTGTTTCATATCTTAATTGAAGTTCTATATTATACTCTCAATATTTGATTGTAAATGATGGCTATTTTTTTATTACTTTAATTTATTAAAAATGACAACACAATTTTATATGCATAAAATTTTGAAAAATAAGTTTCATCATTGATTTAATCTGTTGATGTTTTAGGACATGTGTTTAAAGTGTGACCAGAAATTGGTATACTTCATTATTAGGCAAATGGTCTGCCTTTATTTGTTATATTTTATGCATATGTAAATTGAATTTTTATTTTTTAAAAAAGCAATAATTACAGTGTGGAAATTATAATTGAGTTTAAAATAAAATACAGGAAAAGTATTCAGGGATAAGAATTATATACATATTCATTTTATTTTAAATGCTGTGATATTTTTTTGATTTTATTTTGCTTAACTCTATAAATGAGATTTCAAATGCATAAATTTCTTAATAACAATAAGTATTGAAGGCCAGCAATGTAGTTATTCCAAACATTAGTTATCGCAGCATTAAATTTTGATCCCTTTTTGAATTGTGAAGAAAGCAAAAGCTATTTATTTCTTGATATGTACATAAGGTTTTATTTTGTTTATTTTGTTAAATATCTTTTTCACTGATCTCATTTCAAACATTGACAAATATTTGAAATTTATCCTACTTTATCATAATTTATTTCACATTGACCTTCTGCATTGTTGAAGATTCCTGGTAAGAATTAATAAAGATAAGCATGATAAGAATGATGAACTTTATATTGATACAAATTTCACATTGAAAAATTTGATATAATATTAGATCGTAAATACTAAGGAGGCTTAACGTGCGTGTAATGAAATAAAGAAAAAGTGGAAATAAATAAAACATACTTACTTACAAAAAGTTGAGAGAATTATAAACATGGTAATAATCTGACAGTTTTTGACATACTGCGCATATTCCTTCATCAGGGACGGCACAAATATATAAGACATTAAAACAACATTTAAGATGACATGAGGTGGGAAGGCATGTTGAAAGTCCCTCACTCTCACCATGCTTTCCCACCTCATATTGTCTTAAATGTTGTTTTAATGTCTTATATGTTTGTGCCGTCCCTGATAAAGGAATACGCGCAGTATTCCGAAACTGTCGGATTATTACCATGTTTATAATTCTCTCAACTTTCTGTAAGTAAGTGTGTTTTATTCATTTCCAATTTTTCTTTATTAGATCGTTCATTCAACATTGGGAAAGATCACTACATCTTGTATTCGCATTTTCTTTTAATCAGATTTAAACATGTATATAATCCTTATTTCCATCTCCATTTTCAGGCTCAGCTCTTGCAATTTAATCATATTTTTAATATGAGTATAAGTATATATAATTTTTATTATTGTTATCAAAATAAAATACATCTGTACAATGTATTTATAATTATTATTTTTTAAAGAAAACTGAAAGCAAGCATATATTATTGTTTTTCTTGTAATGTCTGTTGGAAGTTACTCAAACGAATAGTAGTATACAAAAGTTATCCAAAACACACAAAAATTGGGAGTTAATAAAATAAAGATTAAGCTAAATTTGAATTATTTCAGTATTCCTGTATACTAGAGTTAAACCTGCATTATATTATATAAAAAAGTTTTAAATTAATACCATTTTGTTTGTAAACATTAAATTGCCATTTTTGCAGATTTGTAATGCAAGTGAGAAAAGATGAAATTGCAATTAAAATGAAAACCAGTTCCAAAAGAGATACTAATACTTTATTTTTGTATTAATACATTATTAACATTTCATAAAAACATTTTTAAATTTATTATTTAAAAGAGAGGACTTGTTTATACATTGACTTGAAAGAAAAAAAGTTTTATTTTACAAGAATACGAAGTCTTCTTTATGGCAAATCTAAAGTAAAGAGAAGTAAGATTGTTAGGCCTGTAAAAATAAAATTTCAGAGAAGCAACAGCCATGAAGTTTTGCTTTTAATAAACTAATGAAACTTACAGCAAAAATTGAGCTTTGGAGCCATTGAAAATCTATCTGAAGTGAATGATGAAGAAATTTATGAAAATTATTAAGTGCAGAATATCATAGATGATGTAACTGTTATCAAACAGAACCAGTAATGTTTCTGTTATGTATACATTCAGAGATAAGAATTAAGTTTTCATTCAGATATTTGTTGTTAGTAAGTTGGCATCAGTTGTAAGTTAAGATCTGTTACATCTGTTTTAGATTAATCAGAAAAAGAGTTCTTGTAATGATTTGGCTTTCAGTTAAAAGTCTCCGAATGGTAAAAAAAAAAATCTACTTATAGAAATTCTCTCAAAGATAAAAAGAAAAAACTCAAAATTGTAAGTAAAGTCCTTTGGCTGCAACCATATTATATGATAAATCCAATAATTAAAGTTCCTATATTTTCATGCTGAATTTCACATTGTCAGAAGGGAAATTTAAAATAAACTATTATTCTTTGGACAAGATTTCTGTAACAATATATAGTACTCCGATTATTTTTACACATTTTATATTTAAGGCCACTGAATAAGTACCATAAGTGTAGTCATTATTCCTATTAAAGTGTAATAACTAATTATTTTTCTTTTCTTTTTGGTTTTATTTTCCTTTATTTTTTTAAACAGTATGATATTACTTAATGCTTGACTATCTAGCTTGCATCATAAAATAATGATAATAGTAATAAAAACAAACAAAAAATTTAATTTTCTTGCAATCATATTTATATATGAAGATAAGTAGTGCTTCCAGACTTTTTTTCCTTTCTGTTTTTATTTTAAATAAAGAAAAATGTATTTAATTATGCATAACTCAGTTTTATAATATATTTATATATAACATATATAATTTGTGTATATAACAGTTTGCAGTGACAGTTTTAGGCATAGACAACCTGATAGTCGATTTTCTTGCATCATTTTGTTAGTTAAATGATGTTTTTTTACCAAAAGTTTTAGAACCCATTGATGAAAAATTATATAATTATCATATTTGTAAAACTTAGAAGTAAACCTTTGCCTCACTATATCTTAAGCCATCTCATCTCTTATATTATTGGTTTCAATAACCTGGGATTATTTTTTCTCGTCCATCCACAAGCCCAGTACCTCTTATTAGCAAAACATGATTTGGAAATATTATTAATTTAATTCAGATTCTTGGTAATTAATTTTGTTCAGCAGTTAAAAGTTAGGAAGTTAAAATTTTGATTCATCATGTAATATGGTTGTTATGTATAGGCCTATAATATAAAATTAATGCAAAATATAAAAATACGCTATGACATTATTTGTAATCAGTGAAACTTGATAAATAATTTAACATTAAGATTATAAAAGAAATCTTAATAAAGATCAAATAGATTATATTTAAGCAATAACTGGCAGATGAACAACTGTTATTATTAAATAAAATCAATAAATACAACAAGTTGAATCTTCTGTTAGTATTTTTTGTTAATTTTTTGTTGACATTATTATTAAAATAATGCTTTTAAGATATATCATTTATATTAATGTTACTAGGTTTAAAAAATGTTTAAAATATTGTTTCTGTCAAATTTATTTTAAAAATATATAAAAAAAGTTACGATGATATAAAAGAAATAAAGTAATAAATATATAGTTTTTTTTATTTATTTATGAAGTTTTTAGATGTTTCATTATTGAGAACTGAAAAGGAAAATTAATTATTCCTTCTAAATGTCTTTCAGAGTTTTTTTTTTTTTTTCCCCTGAAAAAAGATAGTGATTTAATACTTTTTGTTAATGAAACGAATACAACCATAAAGTATGCAAAAGCTACTTTTTTAGAATTCCATACCCCCTCTCGTTTTCTTTCATTATAAAAATAAGTTGTGTTTAGGTGGTGGATGCAGAAACTAGGGATACTTATCTAAGAGACAAAATATTCTTTGTAAATGTTGTTTTTATCTTTAATTTTTCATTGTAATAATAAAGATTGTAAATAAACAAGAGTTTGTGTTCATTATTTTATAGAATAACAATAAAGAAGATAGAGTTTTGTACTTAAATTTGCAGTCCTGTGTCCTGGGGTTTGTGTCGTGATTAGATGGCTTGGATTTATGATCAACATTCACAAAGAAAGAAATGACTAAAAATACAAAAGAACCATTAATTTTAAGATCTATAAATAAAATATTTAATTTTAAAAATTTCGTTTTACTCAAATGGTGTTAAGTTTGATCTCTTCTTAGTTTTCTAAATACTAAACAGAAAGATTTTGCCACAAGAAATTGAACCACTCTTCAGATCTAAATCTCACTGAACATTATCTCTCACACCATTTTGGAACAGCTATGACGTACACTACATATGCATGCTATCTACTGAAAAAATAGTAATTACATGAATCTTCTAGATGTAACAAGGTTATATCCAGCATTGAAATCTGAAGGGAAATGCCCCAATTTTAAAATGAAATATTATTATTGAAAATATACAAATTGTAAACCTTGATCTTTGATTTCATATTTCAAGTTGTTGAAAATGTTATTACATAATCATTATTACATAAATACGAGGGTCGATCAAGTAATTGAGTAAATTTTTTACATGAAAACTTTGACCTTTTTATACATGTAAAGATATATATACATGAAAGGGGATGTAATTGACTACTTTCTATATAATTTCCATTGTTGTTGATGTAGTTGTCCCAATGTGAAATAAATTTATGTATGCTGAAGCAATAACAGTCATTCAGCTGGGCACGAAGCCATTGATGAACAGCTTTTTACACATCTTCATCACTTTTGAAGTGTGTGCCAGCAAGGAAGCTGTTTCCTTCATGTTGATAATGCAGCAAATGTTCAAGACTAACCCATTCTGTTCTCCATGTGCAGTGGTGTTAGCTGTCTGGGTATTCATCTAGCTGCCACCTTGTGGTATTGCATGGATATGTGGATAATTTCAAAATCATTCCATACAATACATCTAAAATATGCAATGTATTTTTGATTTTTACCTGTTTGTTGTCTGTAATCATTCCATTCATAACATTAGTCTTTGAATCTGAGAGAGATTTTTGTCATTACCTGACTGATTTTCATTGATACTTTTGTACATCCTGCTGTGAACTTTGCCTATGTTTATAAATGTCATGAAGTCATTTCACGATAAATTTCAGCAGGTTTTCTTTCCTTTGCCATAAGAAATCAGATGACACTTTGGATCTAAATCTCACTGAACACTGTTATAATTCTTGCCATTTTTGAACAGGTATGACGTAAACTATGGACAGTACACATGTGTAACATCTAGTGAAAAAGTAACCAATTACATGCTCTTTCACAAATATCTTTGTGTAATCATTAAAGATTTTTGAAAAAATTAACTGAGTTATTTTTCGATTGCCCCTCTTTATTTTGATGTTATGGGTTTTCCATTATACCGTAATGAACCAACACATGAAAGTGGTTGTTTGATAGGTTTCACATGAAAACAAATATGAAATGAAATTTGTGATTTCAGCTAGAAGATGCTTCTGTTCCTGCAACAAAATTGCTTAGTAATTGCTTGTGAAATGACTAATTTATTACTAGAGAATGCTCTCTGTCCCTTTGCTTAAAGAATCTCTCCCAATCTTTTAAGTTATCTTGATATAAATAGATAACACTTGCGGTAGCAAATATTGCCTTATTAAGATGAACTAAATTTGATCTTAATAAGTATATTTCAGGTCAACTAACTTCTTGTTGAAACAGTCATGCATTCACTATATACACTGATTGTATTACAAATAAAATATTTATTTTAACTAAGTTATTTCCTTTTAAAAATAGGTACACAATTTCTGCAAAGCACTTATGGGAATGTTGGGAGAAGGGGATTTTGAGATATAAAATAACAAACAAGAAAATGAATCCGTTCAATTACAAAGATGTACCAAATGCACTTGAAGACTGACACATTCACTAACAAGACATCAAGGAGTAATGTGTAATGTATGAATAGCAAGTTGGGATCATGATGTGATGCATAAAAAAAATATGCAGTTAAGGTTCTGGAGTGCAAAGATTGTTTGCATTAAAAGATAACGAGTGGGCAGACAAAGAAGCTAAAGCAGCAGTAACAGATAAATACAACTACCTATATATAGAAAGCTTGTCCAGCAAAAAATGCTGAAAAGAAATCATCAGAATTTAATATTAAGAAAAACGAAACAATGTAGGATCCCATATACAGAAATGGAAAGTAACAAAGCTGTTTTTTCCAACAATTTATGACAGACATAAATATAATAAAATGCCCTTTATCTTGATGTCCACTTATTATCTTATATCTTATCTTGATGTCCACTCAATATCTTATTGGATATGGATATTGTAAAGTTTACCAGGATAGGAAAAATTTAATTTCTTCAGCCTTTTGTGATTATGATGCAAGAGAACTAGGAACACAATCTACTAATTGTGACAAATAAGTATAAACGACAAAATATGGAACTTGTGCTTAATCTCAACCTTCACAATACAGTATAGCTCAACCCACAAATGACTAGTACAGAACAATTTGATCAATGCACTGAACTGCTGCTTAAAAAAAATAAAAAGGTCAACTATTTTTTATAGAGCACAGTAACACAGGATTGTTGCTGACTGAACCACAAGTCTAACACACTTCATTAGGAATCCTTTTGTTATTAATTATATTTAACCCTTATTATTAATGTATTATGCTTCATGTATAATGAGTATTTGCTCTTCTTGTGAAGGACAGAAACTTAAAATGAATGCATTCCTAGGAACATAAATGAAGTTGTTTATTGAAAGGCTTGATGTAGGCATTACTGGGAACTAATGGCTCTTCAACTTGAATGGCAAATTGACATCAATCGGTTGAAAATCAATCCTAGGAATAGTGACGATATCATCTCTGTTGCTTTTCGAAAGAACTTCTATCGTGATTAAATTGCAATGACACTCCTTAATGACCAATCATATACCATTACAGAGTTCTTTCTTTGGATTGCGATTGCAAAGGAGCATCACAATTGATCCTTTCTTCAGGTTCAGCTGATGAGGTGGCCTGCTGGAAAATGTGAGTGTGTGAAGAAACTCTGCAGGATAGTTTTGTTCATCACTTGGATCATCCAACTATACTACATCTGCACTGCAGTAGATGTGAGACTTACTGGGCAGCTTTCAGATCTCTTGCATTACACACAGAGGGATACATACAGAGAATTGGAAAACATAAATATCTGTGTGTGTGAGGAGATTAATTAATGTAGTTCTTCATTGTGAATGGAACACTTGAATAACATTCTTATTTATTTATTTATTTAGTTTCCTCTTTATAAATATATAAATAAAAAACTTTATACAGACAAGTAAATTTAAATACTATAATAATAAAAGATTTATTTTTAATTATTATTAAGTATGCATATATGAAGACATCGGTTTCCAGTTTCTCTAGTTTTTTTCCTTACTTCCAACTGCTTTTTTAATAGAAGGCTGATAAAATATATAAAGTTAGTATTTTTTTTAAATACTACTATGATATTTATTTTTAAATTTACTGGTTTTAAAAATAAGAAACTTTAAAACAATTAGTACAGTGAATGTTTTTGAACAGAATAATCAGTAAGATAAAGTTATATAACACTGAATTTTATGTAGACTTATACAATTCTAAAAGATAGACCTTATTAAATTATAATTGGCTAATATTTAGACATACAATAATTAGAAGCCTAATTCAATGTTCAAGACAATTATTGATTGTAATACACAATGGTTTCAGGGCTGCTACATCAAATTCTGGGCCCAGGTACCAAGTACAGTAACAGGCCTTCTCATGTTATGGTCAAAATCAGATTCTTAGCCAAAAATATCACGAAAACACCCCACGATTTCATATTTCTCCCTTTAAAATATGCCATACAATTATTAACACTATTTTTAGAGTAAATTAATTTAATACCAACATCTACTACTTCCGGCTCTACCCAAAAATTTAGAAAAAATTCGCTCTAAGCAAACATTGTACTGCAGAACAGCTCTAAGCAGATGATTAAAGCAAAAAATATTAGTTTATATCAAATGCAGACTTAATTATTAAAAAAAAAAAAAGCCTATAAGTGATAGGCAAATTCATATAATTTTTTTTTTCGGGTGAGACTTCAACCAGGGCCCATGTGCTGAGGGACCACTGACCCCCACCCCTTGTGGGGACCCTGAACAAAGAACGTAAAAGAGTCTTTTACGTTCTTTGCCCTGAATGCTTTAATACAATAATACAATGCTTTAGCATTGTGTGTTACATCATTAATATCTTAAGAAAGTTATTTACTAATTCTCACTTAATTCCTTTATAGTTATCAAGGAATGTATTTCATTATAGATCTGTTTTCAGCTTCCTTCATCAGCTGGAATTAGTGATAAGATTGGTTACTCTCTCTGAATTGAATAGCATTCTAATTGATGAGTTAACTGACGATAATGGTCATTAGCTGAAGAATCAGAAGGGATTCTCACAATCAGTGGTGAATCAACAACCTTGCATAGAGTCTCTGGCTGAAAATTGTGTCGGGGCTCTTGGATCAAACTGATTTCTGTTTACTAGTAAAAAAGTCAGATATAAGTAATTGGTATACGAATAGAAAATAAATAAGATCTAAAGTGTAGTAAGTGTAAGACCTTCCATTGTAGTCTATTTTTTTAATTATATAATTTGGGGGCCTCTGGCTGCAGCCCTGTCAGCCTCCCCCAATCCGCCACTACTCACAATAACTATAAATAAATAGATTATTTATTTATTTATTTATTTTTGTATCTCAGAAAGCTTTAATTTCTTTGAATGTCGCTAATAAATCCTATGATAGCTCAATCATTGGCAGCTGAGTTATTGCATAGAAAAGAAAGTTATTTTAAAAACAGCAAAAGTCTTTTAAATAAATTTCACCTGATGCAGATGAAATTTAGAATTGGCAGTTCATTTTCTAGATCTAAGTCTCATAAAAATTGCTATGGTATTACCGAGTGTTGTATACAGTGGACAAAAAAAAAAAAATGATAAAAGTTGAATGAAAAATGGGAAGATTCAATTTTGAATTGCCTATACAATATCAGAGTTATATATTCATAAGAAAAAATTAATGAGAGTAAATTTTTAATATCGGATGATTAATTGGGTTGTTTTTTTTTAAAAAAAAATTTTTTTTTTCATTTTTAAAAAAAATAAAAATTATTCATTTTTTAAAAAAAATAAATTTAATCATTTTTTTTTTTTTTTAAATATTTAATTGATGAGGTGCTGGTGATTCTCAAGTATCCGTTGCCGACGCCACGAGTGTCTTGCATCATCCAAATTTCTGAAATTTCTTTGATATGCACTGAACTAAAATGATAGAATATTACTAAACCTATTTTGTTTATAAAATTATATTAATTAATTTAATAGTCTCTCTTCAACATAAATATAATATTTCTGAATGAGCTTGTCACTGAAGATAATATTAAAAAAAGTTTTTACTTATTAAAATTTCAGTATATAATATCGTCTATTACTTTCAAATTATTTATTTATTTATTAAAAAAAAAAAGAATGAAATCTCTTATTATAATAACACTTTTGTTGTTTAATTCTTCGATTATCCGAACGAACTTCGAAGTTTGAAGGTCACAGGAAGTAGTTCAACTTCACTGCTCGCAAACAGACGATGACGCATAGTTTTCAATTGCAAGGCCCATAGGGAATCTAAAAATTCCAATTTCTTCTTAAATATAATAACTTTTTACAAAATTATGCGTGAAATAAATTTCCATTTTTCTTATCTTTTTAATAAGATTAAATATAAGGAGAATTATTTAATAGATCATTAATATTTAAACCTGTATTCAACTGCACGCCACTGGCTGGAGCCTCTCTATGTAAAGCCAGTTGGGCGGCCAGAGGTTCGTTTCGTTAAGACCTTACTTCACAGGATCATTTCTGCAGTTTGGTCGTTTCGTTCTGTGTCCAAACACAGAGCCAACCCAACCACGATGAAGAGGTAGGACGTTTCTCTCTGAGCGCGAAGCCGCTAGTGAGTCTTGTCTTCGGACAAATGCTCTCTAGCATTGATGACCGTTCCTCTATCTCTACGGAGACTGAGGAGGGGAGAAACGTGGTCTGAGTGGCTGGTTTTTTAAATAATCTAAAGAAAGCACTGATGATATCGTGCCAAGTAGATATGCTTTCAAATCAACTTAGCGATGAGAGACCCGAAGTGATCCAGTTCCCCAGGCCTTCATGATTTTTTATATTTAGAAACAGAAATGGGCATTAATACACCAAGTGAAAAATCCTTCCTTTAGGAAGTTATGATATAGTAAGTTCCATGTTTTTTAAGGGTCAAAAATAAAATACAACAAAGAAAACATCAGTTGATCTCTGTTAAAATGTTAATTGAAAGTTGTACTTAAAATATCTTAGAAGTTAAACTCTAAAATCTAGAAAATAGTTTACAAAGTCATCATAAATTCCGATTGCATTTTAATTAAAATGGTTTTCACAAACATTAGAATTCTATTTTAACTTTAATAGAGCTCAATTAAAAAAAGAAAACAAAATCTTAAAATGAAAATAATTTCTCACAATATGTGCTGCAGATTAAAAAAAATAATAAAAGAGGACTCGTCTACGATGTTTTTACCCTCACCTTTTTATATTCTTCATTTATTTATTTATTTATTTATTTATTTATTTATTTATTTATTTATTTATTTATTTATTTATTTATTTATTTCTATTATATTAGCTATGTATTACATATAAATCAGTATTTTTATTTATATAATTTTTTTCGAATGTAAAGTTTTTCTAGCCAGAGTAATAAGAACTCTGAACACAGAAGAATCTTGAAAAAATGTAATAAACAAAAAATTATTATACAAATATTAGACTGAAAAAAATGACCTAAAAAGAAAAATTAAAGAGACCTTATTTATAAATAACAAAAAAAAATGCATTAATAGAAACAGAAGTAAAGAAAGTCTCTGTATAAGATTAGCTGTAGAAGAAATTAGCAAAGTGGCACCTACAGCAATATCTTTCAAACAATGGAAATACAGTTTTCAAATTAATTACTACACAACAGACTGCTGTATTATTAAAAAATATGTAATATTGTATTGTAAAATCATAAGCGAATCTTGCTCTTATTATCTTTCATTGTAGTTTTTGTGATCATTATCTATTATTCGTAATTCAAAACTTGAGTCTTTTCAAGCGGCAAAATGTAACAGCTGAATAATAGGGGGACAGTAAATCCTGACAGTGACATTCCGAAAGTTCGCGCAGTATGTTTCGTATTATTATCTTTGTTTTATGAAATTTGCACTATTTTTGTTATTTTTTGCTTTCGGTTATTACTGTAAGTGAATAATTATTTTGCGTTAAATTTACTTATTTCCTTTACTTTCCCTTTAAAGATATTATTTTTAGAGTTGATTGTCAGTGTTTCCTTTTTAAAAGAATTTAAATAAATAAATACTCTTCCTCGTGTATTAATAATTGTAAGGAATTTATTAATTAAATTTTTAATTATAATAATTTGAACATAACAGGCTTTTTAAATTAATACAAAAAGAATAATTGAATCATTATTTTTATTCGGGATAGATAAGCACAATCAAAAATAAATTTTAATATTTTTTTTAT
This sequence comes from Thereuonema tuberculata, assembly GCA_023159025.1. NCBI lineage: Eukaryota > Metazoa > Arthropoda > Chilopoda > Scutigeromorpha > Scutigeridae > Thereuonema > Thereuonema tuberculata. The sequence goes on from JAFIDM010000179.1 coordinate 48,810,908, forward strand.
TATTAAATTTAATAAAAACAGAGAAAGAAATACATGAAATAAATATCAAATATATAGAAATCGTTGATTAAACATTTTTTAATTAGATTGAATTTATGTTATTTAATTAATGATGATTTGATGAAAGGCTACCCACTGTTTAGCTCCTGTGTGAGTAAAGCCACTTGAGAGAACCCATATCTTTCTAGTTAAGACCTTACTTCACAGGATCATTTCTGCAGTTTGGTCGTTTCG
>JAFIDM010000179.1:48816141-48865469 GCA_023159025.1 Thereuonema tuberculata
CTAGTGTCAGCGATATCAATTACATAATTGCTTTATGGGAACCTTAACATGAAGCGTTTTAAAAGAAAGTTTCGGGTTCAAATGTTACAGCGTTGTAGTATTGTTTATTCATTTGTGATTTTGTGCAAAGATTGGGGAATGAGAAATCGTAGTCAGAATATTTCTTTGTTTCCTGTAAACTGGAAAAAAAAAATTGAAATAATCTTAACTGAATTGTTTCATTTTTGATTCAGATTTTCTTTAGGTTCTATTTGAATAAGTCAATTAAAAAGCTAGTGTTTGGTACAATATGAATATCTAAACAATATTTATTAGCTGTTTACTATAACAATTTATATAGTGATTTCATTATTATTTTACCAATTTAATAAATAAATAATTTTACAAAGTATAATTCACGGCAGTCAAAATTATACTCTTTGGAATTACGAAGAAATTGTCACATTCGCTTGTTCAGAAAATGCATTCATAAACTCGAATTATATTTTAGATTTTGATATGATTTCAGAAATTAAAAAAAATAATAGTACTATCGTTTTGTGGTTTTATATAATTACCTTTGTCAGTAATATTTGCTAGGATCGTCCTTATTTTATCAGAAAGCTTTGGGATTTTTTTTTCTTACATTGTTAAGGAATTCAAACATTTCCGAAGCCAGATATAGCGAAAGATTTTGCCACTAGAGGGCGAAGACAGAAAAAAAGAAAATGAGAAGGATTTTTAAAACTACGAATTTCTTGTGAGATTTGCTTCATGAGATTTAAGAGAATGGTTTGGTGCATTTTTAAGATAACAAAAACTAAATTCTACAGATTTCTGAAACGAATCAACACTTTAAAGTAAGAATACCAAAGATTTTTAGAGTAAGTATACCAAAGATACGTTTCACTAAGGGAAACGAAAATAGAAATTTAAACCGGATATTATAAACTTCATGGAAAAGAATATTGTCATAAGAATTGTATTTGAGAACTAAAACTAAAGAAAAAAAGTATAATTGGACCGAATTTTTACGGTAGAGAGGTGTTACAACTAAAAATTTAAATCGCCTTTTCAGTACAACTCAAACTGAAACAACAGACAGGTTGTGACACTTATTTGCAAGAAGCTGAAGTTATCATTTAGGAATCAAGTAATTGTTTAAAAAATGTAAGAATTATGCAAAACTTAGCTCTTAGTAAACATAATTACTCTTTTATTATACAATTGTTACGTTTTTATGATGTTTTTATTAACAATTAATCAATATTACTTCCATTCTTACTTTTAATTATTGCTTTGGTTTGAATTACTTGTCATTATTTTGTGTTTGTTAGAAAAATTGTAAGTAGAATTATTGTAATACAGATAATAAGAAACTTTAGGTAAATTGTAAAAAATTCTCAACAACTATTAATGCAATTAATACTGCAATTTTCTTATTCAAGTTTGGAAACTTCCTAATACGGAACAATTTCCCTTTTAATTTTGATTTAATCAAATTCTAAATTAATGATGCAAAACAAAGATATTTATTAAATAAATCTAAGGATATTTAATGAATAGCGATAGAAGAAGATTTCTTTATGTATTTTACAGACATTTCATCCAATTTTATTAAGTTTAGATTGTTTATTATTCTTATAGTTAATAACATACATTCAGTACGCTCAGTAAAATGTAATAAGTTAGATAAAATTATACCCATCCAAATGATTAAATCCAGTTTAAAAATCAAATGAAATTAAAAGTAATAAATAAAAATCCAATTTAAAAATTGAAAAAATAAATGAATAAGCTTAATATCTTAAAAATTAGCAAAAAAAAAAAAAGCAACTCGAGAGGAATTTCAAAATAAATACATGACTAACAGTAAGTCTCTTTTTAAAAAATAAATCTAATAAGTAAGGAAATCTTGAAAGTATAATTGTGTTAAAAAATATTATTAAATAAAACATGTTTCGTAGCAAGTAATGCTCCATTTTCAAGTGAAATAGAATTGAATAATATTAAAACAATATATAAAAATACTAAATCAATTTTTAAAAATAATTAACAACAATTATTAAGAAACAATGTATCAAGATAATACTTAAACTAAATGCTAACAAAAAGCTTTCATGAACTTAAAATAAATGATAAAATAAGCTTATCAACAAAAAATAAAAATAACCATAAAATAAAAGTACGGTAAATTACAAAATATAATATATTTATTTTTATTTTTATCCTACTTTCCTAGAGAAGTGAGGGTTATCAAATAAATCAGTCTGTTTGGGACCACTGAATGGAACTTCTTGAAACTTAGTAAGTATATTTAAGACTGTCTAACTTTTCTATTTGAAATCTTTCCAAGTAGGTGTTTGTCGAGACATTAGCACATCGAGGCGACAAAAATTGTAATAGAAAAGCATTATAATCTAAACACTAGAATTCTATCAATATCTTAAGCAATGGTTTCAGCTAATGCATTAATGTAGGCACAATTTTATACAGTTTTAAACTAATCATGATTTTTGTTTTTGTTTTTATTTAACATTTATAAAAACCACAAAAAAACTGAAAAGTCTGCATTTACATGCAAATTATAATATCAAACTGTAATTAATAATGCAAATTTAATTAATTTTTTTAAATTTTTTTTCAGAAACTCAAAAGTTGTACCGTTTGTTTTCAACGGATTATATAATTTAAATATTATATTATATCTGTTTATGTCTTTTCATGATTTTAAAAAATAAAAACAAATAATAATAAAGAAATTTTAAGGAAAGGAGGATTTAAATAGTTCTTTCTGGAATTTTTTGCATTTAATTTCAAATTGGATTAATTTTTTTAAATTTGATTTGATGTTTTAATGTGGATTAGTGGTTTGGATTGACCGTAATTTCATTTAATTTAATAAATATTTTTGAGCTTACTGAAGTTGTGTTAAGTACGTTAAATATTCTAATTTAATTATTCTTATAGTTCTTTACATATCGTTACGATCCCAAAATGTAGACTTATGATAACTTATTCTATTAATGTCATATTAAAGATTTAAATGAATATCTGGCTACTGAAATGAGTGAGGTTTCTTAAAAATTATTTTATTTTATTTTAATTTTCGAATGACAAATTTTCACTTGCTTTTATAGTTATTGTTTTATTTCTTGTTATTATTAAATGAAGAAAAGACATCATTTGTATATTCCGTAATGTAGTTAGCGAGAATTTTGACAGCTGGGCTACACTTAAGACATAGTCCTAATTATAATGTCTTAAAGTTAAGCAAAAAACAAAGCCTCACTTTTCTAGAAAATTAGGCTAAAAAATTGATAAGACTGATAGTAAATTTAAAAATTTTTTTTTCCTATTTGTTTTACCAAAGACAAGCTTCAATACCTATGTAGTTGCAGAAAATGACAAAAGAATTACAAACAGTATGTTTAATTGCAATCAAACTTTTTAATATCTGTGGATAATCTTTCTGTTGATTAACATTTATGGATAATCTTTCTGATGATTAACATTTATGGATAATCTTTCTGATGATTAACTTCTATAAATAAAAACTTTAAAGCATTTTTCTTACCAATATTTCATCAAGGTATTTATATACATAAAGAAACTCCTTTCCTCACATATTCAAAATATTAACAAAGAGTAACGTGAATAACGTGACACACCATATAAACAATCAAACATTAATCACCAAATATAACAAATAAATAAACAATTAAAACAATAATCAAATAAATGAACATTTAAAACAAAACATTGAAATAATAGACTTACTGCCATCTGAGTAAATTCCTTATTCTTAAATCTTTATTTATAAATTTTCTGAAAATATTGGTAAGAAAGATGCTCTAGAGTTTTTATTTATAGAAGTTAATCATCAGAAAGATACAAAAAAGATTTATCTATGGATAATTCTGGCTGATGAGTCCTAATAACTATCTCCGATTCCCGTTGACGATAGCTGAAGGCGTGAGTAAAATCTTTCCATTTCTTTTTCGTATCTATCTGTTTTTGTATAATTTAAATTTTAACAAAAGAGATTATTTCAGTTAGTATCAAAATCATTAAAACGTTTTATTAAAAAAGAGGCGCACAAGAATTTATACAGCAAAAACAAAAACAAAAAACCTTCCCATTTTAAAGAAAAAGTTTGTTATATCATGTTTATTGTGTGTGTGAAGAAATCTGTATATATATTAGAGCCGTTTATTTTGAAAGTGGCCTGTCCATTTTTCCATTTTTAAATTTTTTTTTTTGTTAACTGTAGTAACCCTGTGCAAATTTCACGTTAGCAATCATAGACCACATTTTCCGATTGAGTATAGGTCACTTTCAAAATAAAGGGCTCATATATAGATTTTGCTTCTTGTTACTTTTCTTTTCTTTTCTGTCTTTTTTACTTTTAGAAAAGATTTTTGCATTTTGAATCCATTCATTGTGAAGTATTAAAAATTTTATGTTGGTCTATGATTGCGCCATCTATTGTAAAAATAATAGAACTTTCTTAGTTTTTTTTATTTTCTTCGTTTGCGATAAATTCCCCGAGATTGATAATATATAGAACTTAAGAAAAATAAGAATCACTAACATTTTGAGCAAGGTCATGTTTGCATGTCATTCAATTACCTTATTTGTTGGAATCTGATCCCAAATCTAAGATACGATGTAATAATGTATGCGATAACGGCAAGGTCAGTATTGTCTTGACGCCAGGGGAAATATCTGGGTCGAATAAGAATTTGTAATTCATAGAAAAATACCAGGTTGAAGATTTAAGCATTATTAATATTTTAAAATGCTATCTTGTTTATCGATTTTTAAGCGATTTTTCTTAAGGCTTGATAACTTAAAAAAATACAAGAATTTAGAGCTTCTAAGTATTAAAACAATTATTAACAATGTGAATTTTCAGTTTTTCTTTCTATTTAACAGCTAAATTGCAAATATTCAAAATTTGTAAAGGTTTTAGGTAGTATTCTAAAAAAGATATTTACATTGGAACATAATAGACAAATTTAACGTGTGTTAAGGACAATATAATAAAAAGGGTAATTTATATTTTGATGTTTTTTTATAACTTAAGGGTCATTGTTTTATTTCATTTGTCCTTCGTTTATGTTTCTTTTGGTTCCACTGAGCTATTGAGTACTGGGCGAACCCAACTGACGAGAGACGATCTGTTTTGGGTTCCCGGTTCAAAATTTCCAAAAATAGTTCAGTGAACCTTTTAATTTGTGTGCGTTTTTATGCTTGGAACAAAGAAAAAAGAAAGTGCTTATATACGAAAATAAAACATTTAAAAACAATAATAAATCAAATAATTCAATAAAATTAAAAAGAAAAAAAAAAGGTAATTTTTTTTAATATTGTGGATTGAAAAAGACTCCAAAACTAGAAAAACAGTGGAAAGGATATTAATAAGAAATACTAAAGGACAAAATTTAAATAGGAACGAAGGAGTAGAGGTTAATAGTAATTTTGTAAAATTAGCATAGGCTTTAATAATAATTTATGTTTTGTTTGCAAAAATAATGTAAAATTTGAAGAATTGGATAATTAAATTTTTTTCTAATTATTAGGTTGTTAATATCTACAATTTGTTGAATCTGAGGATTGTTGAAATTCTAATAATATTGTAAATGTAATCTCATGCTCATGTTAATGAATTGTTACTATCGGAATTACTGAAAAAAGAAAGAAAATGTTATCTTTCCGAAAATTCGCTGCTGCAGATGTTTATAGATATATTTAATAAATGTATTTTATTTTAATATATTTATTGTTGATCGATGTGGCAGTGGCGTATATAGAATATATTTTCGGGGGGGGGGGCAAGATTAATATAATTAAGTAGACACCCCATGGAAACCTATCTGTTCAACCAAAAAAAAAAAAAAAACCTTGGGAGGACATACCTTCCTTATTTTGGGGGAGAGGGGGGCCCGGGCCAAAAAATCTATTCAACCAAAAACAAAAAACAATGAAAACCTATCTGTTCAACCAAAAAAAAAAACGTTGGGAGGACGAATCAAAGATTTCTATGTAAGAAGGCCTTAATTATTTTCTTCTTACAGCCTAATGAGCTAGCTTACGTAGAAATATAATAATTTAAATGTATTGGTGAATTTTTACTTGTGAGGAAGAATATTAATTTTAAATTCGCAAAATAAATGAAGACTTTATATTTTGTTACTAATTTGATAAAGGGTTAGGTTCCAAAAAAAAAAAAAACTCAAACAGGGGAGTATTTTCCGCCCTTCTATTTTGAGATATTTTTCTTTTAGGAAATAATTGACTCCACCTAATCCAAGTAGGTGGATAATTCGGTTCCTATCGTTGTCATCAGTTTCTTGGAAGTAGCACGATATGACAGAGTTTATGTTGAAACAGTTAAAGACCAGACTATTCTGATGCAATTACTAAAGCGAATGGGTTTTGTATTACAGATGCAGCCTTTTTTTTTTCTGTTTCATTAAGATTTTGTTAAAAACAGTATTTAATTACACTGATGCATTAAATGTAGTTGTGACGAAGACTTGTCTAAGCTTTCAACAGACCTCTACCACAATTACAGCACTGAAATATTATGGAATTCCAGTCACACCTCTTTGAAGAATGTCGATACAATGCAAATGGCCCGTGAAAAATTTAAACACATCTTCGACGCATTTTCAGCGACCCATGTAGGTGCTATTGCATTTGTCCTGTCTTTCTGTCTGTCCGTGTCTGCTCCCTCCCCCCCAACAACTCCCGAACGGAATGTCGGATCGGCAAACGGACTTCACCAGAGGCCCAAACACAATAGGAATGTATTATTATTATTTATTTCTTCCTATCCGGAAAAAAGCGGACAGAATCGACTATTTGTTTCCGCAAACAACAGTCAACTGTGCCTCAAACCGTTTTAGATAATACGATCGATTAAAATTATAGATTGAATAGTAGACACTCTAAACTAAAGCATATCCAAATTTCAAGTCGATCGAGACAATAGTTGTCTAGGAAAAAATCCGAAACCTCACTTTTTCCGATAGTCAGTCGGCTGTCGTTGCGCGATGGATCACCTTCCAACGCTCCTTAGGTGAAGTTTAGATTTTAATGGATAGGGCGACAAGTAAGAAAAAGGCGTAATTTTATGCTTTAGCACAATTTTTTTACTTGTTTTTTTATGTAATAAGCATTTCAGTTCAATGTTTAACATCAAGATTTGAATCCTTAATCTTAATGTTAATCCTTAATTCTGAACAATTTATTCCCGACGCTATTAATGGGAAGCAATGTTAAATTGATGATAGAATATACGAAAACGATATTGATCCATAAAGAGTACTTGTACAATGATGTAATGACGGAATCGTTTCAACTACTCTCTCAACTTTCTGAAAAAAAGCTGCTTACATTAAAGATATACTCCCACAAATAGTGAACTTTGAACGTTTGCTATCGCGGAATCAATATGTACTGGTGAACGATTATTATTCGTCCTCAAGAGGCTTCAGGATAAATAAAGTCGTTATATAAAATCAACAAAAAACATCAGAAGCAGTTTAATTCTTTGCTTTTCTTCACTGCCATCAACTTCTTACTATTTTCTTGGGTTTAGATCAAATTCCAAATACTCAAAATTCTTATTTATGTCGAGAACGGAAAAACGATGTCAAATATTGCAATAAAAATTAAATAAAGATCAACTACTAAAAGTGAAGATAAAAATACCTTTTAAACATTGATTTTGTAGTAAAAAGAAGTATCATTAAATTAACTCATTTATCGTATTTATGGGCTTGGAATTATTCTCCTCTAAAATTCATTAGAAGGGATTAAATTAGGTCATTTAGTTGGAATCTCCTTTCTCAATATTTTATACAAATCGGCACCTAATGTCAGAGATGTAAGGTTCGATTCTTGGTGGTCTGGGAGTTTTCTTAGAATGCTTCTTTTTCAGTCCTAAGATACACCCAGCCCTTTGTCACATGAGAATCGAGTTCTTTCCCGAGGTTAAAGGCAGGCGACTTTTTTACTGACTTCTTAACATCTATTTTGTCTGTAGCAGAATCCCTCGGGTTTTTTTGGCCTGTCTGTGGGAGTTTTTAACTTTTAAGCCATTTTTATAGAAATTAATCTTTATTTAACTGACTTTACTGTTAATTTGAATTTTTTTCTAAACTATCGTAAATTCAACTTATATATTTGACGTAAACAAATAGCATAAACCAATGAAGTATTAAGTTATTTGAATGAAGTGATTCAACCAACCTAATTGTCAACCTATGGCGCCTACACTGAGTAAGACCTTTATAGAAAAAACTGAAAAATATTTCACCTTGTATTATAGAAATTTCTCCATAACTGCACTACAACTTTCATAAAATCTTTTAATCGTGATATTTCGCATATTTTTTTCAAATTTGCTTAAACTACATCATTGTTGTGTATTCTGTATAAAAAAAAAGGAGTTTTTTAAAAAAACGTCCGACGAAGCAAATTTGAAAAAAATATGCGAAATATCACGATTAAAAGATTTTATGAAAGTTATAGTGCAGTTATGGAGAAATTTCTATAAGACCTTTATAGGTTAAAAAGTATCGTAATCCAGCATCGATATGAAAAGAACCTTTATTTTTATCTCTCTTTAGTTTGAAGGATTTTCCATATTTAACTATAAATACATTCCTTCAAGAAAGAGAAGCAATAAAGAAGATGAAATCTTAGTATCAAAACTTAGATGAGATCATCTTTAATTTGAAAATCATTACTAGTTAGAGCACGGATAACCACTCAAAGTTACTCGTTTACAGAGTTGTTTCCTCATCTAATTTCAAACGAAACAGAAATACTTCCTGCTTTTAAAGATTATTTTTATAAAGCAAGGTAAATCAGATGAATCATACATGGAAATGTATTTGCTTAGTTTATATTTATATAGCTTTTTTTTTTTTTTTAAATACAAAGGAATATCGAAATTTAATAAAACAGAAGAATTCGTTTTCAATAAAGAACATCTATGATGCGCCTATTATCATTTTTTTTGTTTTCTTTTATCTTTTTTTCTGATCAAAATACAGTAGTTCAAATCAAAGGTATATTTAGTCTGGCGCCGGCCATCTTTATCTGCGCGGCGCCACTGGTGGTTATTATGATGGTGTAATTACATTGATTTCCGTTGTAGCAGCGATGGCGCTGCATTCCCACCGATAACCTCACTGTAATTTCGAACTCGTCATCGTCGATTGATAACTACATTTATGCAAATGATTTGCTTTGACATCTATTCGTACTAGATGACGAACTTGGTAAAAATAGATCTTATATTCACTGTGATCAATTGAATTTGAATGGAATAGGAAACTTTTGAAATTAAAAAAAAGAGCAGCCAACTTTCAAATAATTTCATGAAAATCTCAACTAAATGATGGCATTTCTGAACTACTCACATTGGATAACTAGACTTTAAAGATTAAAAATTTCATCTTTCTAGGAAAAAATGTATGACCTATGAGTCAGAGACGGATGTTTGTAAAAATTTTAAAAGCTCTTTTTTTTTTAGATTTTTGTTTTGCTCTTGATGAATGTTTTCGTATTACTTAATAACCGTTAGGCCGCGCGGTTGGCGATATCGCTAAGACACTGGCCTTTCACCTCTGAGTCCCGGGTTCGGTTCTCAGGTGGGTTTCGTTGATGGTGGCGATCCGCGCTGGGCAGGTTTTCCCGGGGTTCTCCCGTTTCCCCTGCATTTCTCTCACCATCCTTTCTCTCCGTCTGTCCTTCTTTCCGTGGGATAGTACAAAAGATCTTTCAGGTCGACGTGCTCGGCAGTCATGCCACTCACTTTCAATTAATCTAATCTAATCTAATAATCGTTAACTGAGGATGGAGAGGCTCTATCGATAGTCACCGGGTCCTCTCCAATGGAAATTGTGTTCGAGATTTTTTTTTGTAAAAATTGGGGTTGCCTGAGGCATTGTGGATCTCCTACAGAAAGAACTATATTATTATTATTATTATTAGTAGTAGTAGTAGTAGTAGTATGAAAATCTTTTCACAGTTAATTTGATGTAAGGATTGGTCGTATTTGGAGTTGATACCAGTTCAGTGCACCAATTACAATAGGGATGGTCGTACACTTCTTTTGCTATAGTTTTTGTATTTCAATTTCTAGATTTTTATATTTGTTATTTTTTCTTCTATTCGATTATCTCCGGTTGTTGCCACAGATATAAATTTCACTTGCTTCTCTTCAATCATTATGTAAACACATCTTTATGTAGGGAGTGTTACGTTCTAATTTCTTCTCAGTCTGAATTTTAAGGTCTTAATAAAATTGAGAATAAACGATAAACACGCACACATTAAAATTAAAGGTATTTTTAAAACATATAAAAGTGATACATAATTAATTTCGACTTCTGCACAAAGTCCTTATCAAATGTGTATAAACAATAAAAATCTCACAATATATACAAAAAGGTCATCCAAGAAGGGGGCAACACGTTAATTCCGTGAATCTTGGTTGTTCCCATCACTGCGCATTACGGGAATTCTTCTCGCTGAGTTTGTACACCTGTGCTGGTCTTGACGGGGGTGGGGATTCCCACTTACTAAAATTTTTAATAAGATTTTAATCTATCCATGTTCTACGATCTTCTCGGCCACATTTTCTCACACATATTATTTCATATTTTTTGCACAAGTTCCAATGGACCATAGCAATGACTTTGGTATGCTTTTCTCTTGTACTCTGTCTGGGCAATTTTATTGCAACATCTTACAATATGGCCGACTGTTTTATCCTTCTCTTTACGGAGCCTACATTTCGGTGTTTTCCATATCTGTCTTTATTGTATTGGTTGTCACAGCCTTATCTTGTGCAACCATTATCAATCCATTGTTTCCTTCTTCAATCTTTCCTTGTTGCAACTATTTCCAGCTGTTATCCTTATCATTCATGCTTTCTGTTTTCTTAATGTACTGAAGAGGTTTATTGCATCATGACTCTATTCAGCCTTTAGTAAATTTTTCTCTACATTCGTTTTTAGTCTCCTGGCCTTTATTAGCTCTTTCTTGCTAATAATATCTTCGGTTTTTTGGTGTTAAGTAATTTTTCAAAGCTCATTTTTTCCTCTTCAACAGTTTGCTTGACTTGCAATAATTCTCGGGAGATAAGAGTACGTCTATGTCTCTGCTAGGATAAAAGACATGGTTGGCTCTCATGATAGCCGTGTTTTCATGTTTTTCTATCTAATGTGTCTAATTCAGCTTTTTATTAATTGGGATGATGGCCTACATGTTAATGGCTTTTGTAATGCTGCCATCATTCAGTTTTTGATTTTCAAATGTTTCGTATTCCTTTGATGTATTCCACGCTTGTTTTGCTACATATTGAATACATTCTGCTTTGTAAAATGCCCAAATACTTATAGTTTCTTCCTTTTATAAATATTTTTACTTTTCCATCTCCCATTTATATTCCTTCTGTTTCATTGATTTCCCCTCGTTTTATTTCAATATCCTGGCTGAAATTTTAGACTATTTAGTATTGATTCAATTTCGGTTTCAATCTTTCCATACAATGTCAAGTCATCCATGTACATTAAATATGGAATTTTCTGAACTGAACTTCTTTTAATACTCCATAGCCATAATCTGTTTTATTTAATATCTCTGTTAGCTGTGTTCTAACAGATAACAGACGAGGAGAAGCGAAACTAAGTCATCTCACTATAAAATATCCCTCACTGGATACTTACTGATTCTGATTCCTCTCCGTTCACTGTCAGTGGTTTTTTTTTTTCTAATTTTTCATCACCACTGATAGGAATTTCCTGATATTTTTATTTATTTTGAACGTGTCCAAGGTTGTTTTTTTTTTTTTTTTTTTTTTCAATCCACGAGTACTACAGGGAATCAAAAACTTTTTTATGGTCAACCTAAATAACATTAGATTCGTTTTTCTTCGTTTACAATTTGGAAGTATCATTTTATCAATCAGTAACTGATCTTTTGTTCCACGTGAATTTCGACAGCTCCCCTTTTTATTCTTTACGAAGAAGTTTTTTTACTACTTCATTGTTCTTGGATTGCATTTGCAATAATTCCGGTAAAGAGTTTGAACAGTTGTCGGCAAATAAGTAATAGGCCGATAGTTTTTGGAATTGTCCTTTGTTCTTGTCTTTCATAATTAATACTGTTCTTTCGTTGTCATCATAAGATACATGTTGTTTATAGCATGACGTTAAAACTGTTGTGCATATCTTGGATGTGAGCTGGTTAAATTTTTAAGCCAAAATCCTCAAAGTTCATCTTTTCGTGAGGCTGACCATTTTTTTTTTTGTATTCTCTTTAACTGCTGACCTATAATATTAGGTCTTGCTTTGCGCTATGCTTTAATTTGTTCCGAATATTTGTGATTAGGTAGCTTGTGTTTTGTGTATTCTTGGATTATCCCATAAACTTTTAAAGAGGATGATGATTTTGACTTTTATCTGGATTTGCTTGAGTTGTGTGAGATAATATTTTATAAATTTGGCGTTGATTGCAATGAAATTAGTTGTTCTACCTAAATTCATTTATATCTGACTTATCTTCTTCGCAACTGCAGTTATTGGCTGCTTCATTAGTTTGAATATTTCTGTCCTTTCCTTCCTTGAATATTTTTGATTTTCACATTTTTCAACTTTCCATCTTTTTAACTTTTTAGACAGCTTGTGTCACTTCGGAACTTATATGAGTTTCAATTCATATTTCCATTTTAGTTTAGTTTCTTTGGCATGACAAAGAATTCTTTGTTGTTTTTATTATTACAAAAACTGCATTATTATATTGTTTGTAAATAGTGGTTTTAAATTACAAAAAAATAGCAATACGGTGTATAGAAACTTTATATCAGTTTCAATAGTAGATCATTTAGTGTATTATAGTATTTTTCAAAAAAAAAAAAAGAGTCTGCCATATATGGTCATTACGTAGCGACCGATTTTGTCTGGAACAAACGTCACCAGTCATGACGTTATCAACTTGAACTCCGAGCAGTCAGTCCAAGATGGCGTCGTTTTGTGATCGCATAAGCGTGACCAAGAAAGGACAAACTTTGCAAAGCCAAGCAAGGGGAATAGTGTGGAACGTTTTTAATTATTTCAATTTTAATTATTATTATGTATTCGTAACTGTAGAAAATACAAAAACCAGAATGTTTTCGTAATGTTTATAAAATTCAGTTACGGATTTTAGCAATAGATGGCGCTGTTACGTCATGGAAACATCAATCTATAAGGAAATTAAGTCATCAAAAGCTCTTCTTTCATGAACTGAACTGTAGTGTAAAATGATTAATTTATTATATTGGCAAGTAAATATTACTGAACTCAATTCAACAATTCGTTATTTATTTTGTTATGTAGGCCTATATATATATGTATGTATGTATGTTTAATTATCCTCTTTAAAATTGTGTTGATTTTCCTGTTTGAACTTTACAGCAATAATTGCAATGAATGTTTTTAGAATCTATACATCTTATGCATTCAAAACCTATTGCTTAACTAAATTTTATAAATCGGAAACTTCTATAATATAATTTTCAACCCATAGGCCTACTTGGTATTTTTGAAGTGTGATTTTTTTTTTTTTTTTGAAAACGAATGTGTGATATATGGATTGTATGATAGACTTCCCATTATTATAGTCAGAAGTTTACAAACATAATTGATTGTAAACTAATTTTTTAAATAAACATTGCAATGTGTGATATTATAAATGATCAGGCTATACATTTCTGATAAAAATGTATATTAAATTAAAAATATATATATAATGGGATGTTTACATAAAAGTCATCAGCTGTAAAAACATTTCATTGTTTACATTTTTAAACTTTAGCATAAACTGTTATTTTTTTTTGTAATGTCTTGTTCCTTTTAAAAAGTAGTTTGTAAAATAAGAAACCATACTTAACTAAACGGTCTTTTAGGTAATCCCAAGTTAACAGAAGGTCAACCCACAATTCCCCAGAAAATCAACTAATGCACAGATATCCCATTTCTCTTTTCTTCTTAAATGAGAAATAATTAGATTGTAAATGATCAGGTCTTTCATGAAGTTATCATTTCACAAGATTCCACGAAAAATACTGGAAGAAATGGAAGGTCATGAAGAACACGAAGTACATCCTGTCCGAACACAATGACAAAGCATATTAAGAAGCTGATGTAGTTTGATACTAATAATTATCGGTGGAATGGAATTTCAGAAAACACATTATTATAGATCTATTAAATCGATTTACGATTTCATTATTTATTTATTTATTTATTTATTTATTTATTTATTTATTTATTTATTTATTTACTTTTTAAGTAAGTAAAAAGAATAAAAAAAAAAAGGAGGATTAGCGATCTGCTAAATATAAATTATCTTAATTACTAGTAAACTGAAATTAGAAGAAATTGTAAGTTTTCCGTTTAATGGCCTAAATCGAATTAATTTATTCAAAACCGAAGCACGCATAGTAGCACGTGTCACAATGATTCTGAAGCCTAGTGGCTCTACCATGACTGTTTAATTGTTCCAATTTATTTGCCATCATCTTGAAGTTCACATTTCTTGCTACATTCGTTCTTACCTTCATTATTGTCTGCACATTTTACAGCCCTCGAGCTTTAATTTGATTTGTGCTAGATTATGTGAATCTAACTTCAAAAGATTAATCCTTTTTTAGCCTTAAGCATTACATGCATGTAATAACTATCTTATTGTAATGACAGCTAGGGTTTTGTAAGGAAATAGACGACTTATAATATTAATATTTATTTTTTCAACTAGTCTTCTATCTTCCAGTTTATTTCATTGAGCCTTGGTAAACTTCGACTAATTGTAAAACGGAAGAATTTTCGCAGTAAACCTGAACGGTTTTAGACTAATGAGACGTCTAAAATGCGACACATTATGCTTATAATAAATTGTCGCGAAGAGAAAGGAATCGGGTTTGAAGAGTATGTTTTGAAATAGTTACTTCTCAAAATTACGTAAAAATCTGAATTATGTAATTAAGCAAAGTAATTTATAATATTCAAAAGTATTTATAAGTATTTAAAAGTATTTATAATATTCTTTATCATTTTAACATATTTATATTACATTTATAAAGATAAACTTAATACTTCTTAGATGACTTTTGCATCCTTTTTAATTTTTAGTTTGCTTTTTCGATATTTGAATGAATTTTAGACTGGAAACATTTATTTTTTTTTCTTTCTATTTTAAAAATTCGTCACATACTTCTTTCTTAATTCTTTTTTGTATTATCAATGTATTTTATTACTTAATTTTTGTTTTTTCCTCTATTTTTCGAGTTCATTATAACACGGTTTTAATAATAAGGAATTTACCGTTCTGGTTATCATTTCACGATTTTAATAATTTTATTGAAAACAAATTTAAAGAAAAAAAGAAATAGTTTTAAATCTTAGAGCAAGTCGTAATTCTTTTACCACGGGCGAGCTATCAGACACAGGTAGGGAGTGAATTGTAAATGCTTTCATAAGATACTACTTTACTTTCTTAGCACAATTCAGATTTTTTTTTTTTATTATTATTCTGAAAAACTTAATGAAATGTATTGGCAAATATAAATATCACTTTTTACTCATTTAACTATTTGCTCGCTGATGACAACCAAAAAATTCACAAAAGTTCTACTTCCAAACAGGGACACTATATGAAGTTAATAATTAATAAATTATTTTTCAACCTGTTTTCCCCTTACAAAATTTATTTGCACGAATGTACTCTCAAAGATATTTCCCGTTGTTCTTGTCGATCTGTGATGTAATTTTAATGTACGACAACAGGTGGCGTTGTTTACTATGGCGTTGTTTCTTACTCTGGTTAATGATACAGTATTCTACATTTTTGGATATAATTACTTATCGTTAAAAATACATATATAAATTACTATATGCGATTTTTTTTTTTTTAGTATTTTTGGAGCTTTGGGTCTCAAGAATAGAAAGGATAGTAAATCTACTGTAAAACAATCAGCGTAAAGATTAACAAAATCCACTTTTTTATTTCATTTTCCAGCTATGTTTCTGATTTATTTCTGTTTTGTTTATCAACACACTAGACAGCATTTTAAACATGAATTTTTGGGAATGTTTCTTTCGTTAATTTTCCTTTCTAAGAATTTGGGGATAAGTTCCTCGCAACTGATTTCACAATTTTTAACAGTAAAAAAATTCTCAACCACCCTTTGGTTTTTCCTTATTTTTTATTTTAAAGTTCCGAGCTAAATTTTCCTCATCGTCAACCATCCGTGTTTTTTATTATTAATCGTCTTTGTAATTCAACTGTCCCTTAACTTATTTTTTTCTATTAATTTTATATTTTATTATTTATTTTGAAATTATGTAAAGTTAACTAAGCTCATCACCTTTTTCTTATAATTTTAAGTATATATCATACATTTAGATTTAAGGCTCATTTACAAACTAAAGACAGTTACTTATTGTGCCACAACACAGGCATTACTATTCTTTTATTATTAAGAAATATAAAGATTCTGATCATTTTAAAAATTAATTTTAAAGTGGAACTTTTCTAATGGAAAACAACTTTTTGTACAGTACTGAAATCTGTAGGCAATCTTATATATCTGTGGACAGTTGTTAGATGGTTAACAATAATATTGACGTTTGAAACCTTTCTATTAGGTCGGCAATGCAATGAATTGTTATGATGAGCATATATTAATGTATGGCAACGTTAATCATCTAATAAGGGTCCACAGAAATCTGAGACCGACTGTAAAGTTAGAAAGATATCTTCAACTTTATCGTAAATTTTTAGCGATCCATATGGGTGCTATTGCGTTTGTCCTGTCCGTCTGTCTGTTTGTATCTGTCTCCCACCCCTAATAACTCCCTAACGGAACGTCGGATCGGCAAACAGACTTCACCATCGTATTGATAGGCCCAAACACCGTAGGAATGGGGTATTCATTTCTGCCTATCTGAAAAAATGCGGACAGTTTTCGCAAACAAAAAGTCGACTGTGCCTCAAACTATTATAGATACGATCGAAAAAAAAATATTCCTTGTATAGTAGACACACTAAACTAAAGCATATCCAAATTTCAAGTCAATCGAGTCAGTAGTTGTCCAGGAATAAATTCCCAAACTTCACCTTTTTCCAGTGGACAATCAGCTGTTGCGCGGCGGATAACCCTCCAACGCACCTTAGGTGAAGTTTAGGTTTTAATGGGTCACTTTTAATGATGCCCAAATTTTTGTTTACTTGTTTTTTTAATCTAAGGCCCCTTATCGGTTCAATTTATATTAAAATGGATTAAGTGTGACTAGACTTACTATATATCGTAAATCAATTAGCCATTATTTGGATATTAGCTTTGAAGTGTTTCAAAATTTTAAAAATTAATGTTTGGAGTATAAGTAACTATTAAGAACATTATAATTGTAACATTTTCGTCATTCATTTCAAAATTTCGTTCTTGCATTTTTCAAGAATGAAGCATTTGGGGGCATTATTATACTTAATTCTTCTTACTCTGTTTAGATACCTTATGAGAATAAATTACCTAAATTATTCATTACAAAATTGATACTATGAAGGATGCATTACAAAGGCGACTTATCACTGAACTGAAATGTATTTCTTATGAAATATATTCAAGTTTCAATAAGAAACTTGTTGTAAGATACTACTACTACTACTACTACTACTAAATAATAATGTTTTAAAAGTGAAGTTTCTTAACTAATCTTTAAAAATTGATCTTTGAAGGTCAGTAATAAGAAGGTGTGTAAACAGAACAACAATTCCTTCCAGATTCTAACAATTTTGATAGTTATTAGAATTTTTTTATTATTTTTTTTTTTTTTTAAATCAATACATTTCTTTAAGATTCTATTTCTATAAGAGAATCTTTTAAAATAAGAATTTAAAAGTTCTTCAAAATATTAAAGCAAATAACATTTATTTTTCTTAAAGGTTAAAGCAATGCATCCATATTCCCATTAGAGGAGAGGCAGTGCAGGAAAGAGAGGCTTCGGTGATTACCAGCGAATTGTCAGAAGGCCATGACGACGCTCGCCCATCTTCTCCTGGTAAGAAACTTTTTATCCATTTTAAATAAAGCTGGATGAACTTATCTGTATAAACAATACAACTCCTTAACCTATGTTGGGATTGAAACTAGGCTTCTCCAATCCGTATATAATTTTACTAAGTTTACTAAAGGTTTCATTCTTATATTTTTTATATTTTTAAGACTTAAAACGCTTCATTTAAAAGCCTTGATTTATTTTACAATCGAAAGTTCAACTTTATATCAACTTTATATTAACGTTTTGATCTAACGTTTATTTACATCCCTAAATATTCATCGAAGAGAAAAACTGGTTAGAAAAAAATAAAATAAAAAAAAAATAAAATCGATTTTATGATGAAATACGAACTTATGATTAAGGTAAGTCATACAACTGAATATCCTAAGAAACTGAAATATTAGAATTAGATTTAGGTTGTTACAACGAAGGACCCTATTGATTTTAGTATACAGTCGACCAACAGGTAAGAAGCTAAAGACAAAACTGCAGAGATTTTGCTTCAGTTACCAAAATAAGTTATCGTAGTAACCATGACAACTCAAACAATATTTGTAGTAAAAATAAATTTTAATGATAGATAACTCTTTCCTGATATGATATTCTTGTCGATTTTCAAACTATTGGCAGCCGAAAGTTGCCGATTCATGAAAAATCATACAACGAAATCACGATAAATAAACATAAAATGCATTAAAATGCTTTACAATTTACTAATGCTGTCTTTTCGGATTTTTTTACATGGATATTAAGAAAGTTGCTACATCAATTAAGTCTTTTTTAATCAGAATCTTGGTAAGAACTTTATGGCATCGTATATTAACAGCTTGTGCGTTAAACCCTATTAGTGCTCAGAATAAGGCGTGAATTACTAATTTAGTTCGGCGGAGAGGCTTGTTCTTGTGCTGCCTCCTTTCGGAGAACCAAGGCAACACCGGTTTGACCTCCTCTAGCTCCTCCAGGCTGGCGACCTTCACCGAGGCGGGGGAGACCGTCAGTCGGTCGGTCGCGAGGAATAAGAATGCCTCATTTCAGTACGGCATCCCCCAGTGAATACAGCGTCTCGAAGCACTTCCTTGTCTCATAAAGGTATGTAGTGCAAAATCATCACCTGTTACTTCGTTGCTTAAGGAAACAAGGTTGAGTTTACATGGCGAGTTTAAGGGTTAAGGTATTTTTTAAGAGAATAAGTTTTAGTCGATCGTTGTTATGAATAAATTATAATGTTAAAATATTGTTTACTATTTTAAGTGTTGTTTGGTTGATTACGTGCAAAAAAAAAAAAGGGAGTGAGGGGTTTTGGTTTAATTATTTTTATTTATTTTCAAGTAATAGTGAATGTGAAATTTATAAGTTCCTTATAGCTTCACTATTTAATTTAAAAGTTGTATATATAAGTCATGTAGTAATTATTTTTAGCTATAATAATAATTTATTTATTTATTTATTAAAAGTTTGTTTTTTTTTTAATCCTATATGCCAACAGTGATACTGATGTAGGCTATGCTTTCTTTGTATTAGATTCTTCATAATAACGAATTACTTAATTCATTATTATGGCTACCTAATACAAAGAATGCATACCTCAATGTCATTGTTTGCCATCTAACAATACTCCACTGAAATCTGAGATTAATTAAAATATATTAAAATGGCCAACAATCATCAAGTAGCTGTTTCATTATTATTATTTTTTTTTTTGTTATTCTCAGTTGTTATTAGGTCAGACATTTGTAAATTAGTGGCGGGGGAGGCAGCCCATTAATTTTGTCTCCTTTTACTACGAGGTTACAAGCAGAGTAAGTTTTAATAAAATGAAGAAATTTATATAAATAAATTATAGCAATAAGGATCGTTATAATTAATGCTCGAATGTGGGGGGAGCCAGTCCCTGAACGAAAATTATTAGGATCAAAACACTCGGCATCTTAGAATCGACTTTTATTTTTTGTTTGTGGAGGGGGAGGGAGGTAGACATTTATAAAAGACAATAAAAAAATATTGGCGTAAAATAGATTTTAAGCGTATTTTTCTATTGAGTCAAAGAGCATTTGAAATGTAGTTATTGACACTATAATTATTGACCATCTTAAAGAAATTAAAGGAATTGATTAAAATTTTTATTACATTAAATCTACCACATGAAGACATACCCTTATTTAAGCAATGGTATCTTCTTCTTTACGAAAGAAAGAGTTTTCAAATTAATTTTCGCTTTCAAGTAACAATAAATTTTGCTTTTAATGCAGTCCTTATTTTAAAAATTTAAATATAAAGTATTTTGATCTTTTTTGATTAAAAAAAAATAGTATTAGAAGGAAAACGGGGCTAAAACGGAAATTAAAAATTTGATATAATTTTTAAAAAAATACTATAATTAAATAAAAGTGAATTGAGAATGATGCCAGTGTCAAACGAATTTGCACTTGTTTTGATGATCCATCAGTGTTGACAACCTTCGACACTCGTCTAGAAATCGAGAATATTCTCCTAAGCGTTGGAGCCGCAGTATTTCGGAAATAGAAGGGTTTCATTTGTACCAAAAGAATGAATCCAGGTTTGGATGAAATTTTTAAATTACAACATTTTTTATTTATTAGTTAATACTACTTAACATTGCAGCTGTATTTTATTAGTTTCGTGACCGTGCTGAGGACAATATACATATTGTTTGTTTTTTTTGCTCGAAAATTAACTATTGGAAAATGCGTTTAAGAAATTAGTTGAAATCATTTCCCAAAATTTGTTATAAAGTCTCTTGGTATCTAGTTTTATATTCGGCAAATCAGAATTGGAAGAAGACACAGTTATATCTGGGGGGAAAAGTAGGAAATCATGAAGTACCATAATTTTCTCTCCCCCCATCCCGAAGAAATTGAAAGGTCTGCACTTATAACACCTGGGATTTAATGAAATTGGAAAAAAAAAAAGAAAGGTTCCTATCTCGGATTCCTATCTTAATTTTGCAAAACAACTCAGTATTTTATGTTTATGTGCAGTTGCTTGTTTTTCTTGAAAAAAAAAAAATAAAAAAAATAATGACGCCTCAAAACAAGACATTATTTGACAACTTTCCGAATAATCGCAGGGGGTGGGGGGAGGAAAGTGTTCATATCAGCGATGTTTCTTTCCACGCTTCTTAGATTCTTTTTATTATATAATCAATTATAAATGGTTATTTTGGATATACATCCACCATTTGTCCAAAATTTTTGTTGTAAGAAGTTTTTGTTTTACCTTTTTTGCAGACATTCAGCATAAATACTTTCACCTACTTGAATTTCAATTACTAATCTATGTTATAAGATGAAGCCTATTAATACTGTTCGTTTTTGTTTACGAGAACCTTCAGCGCTTTTGCGCATGCGTCAGGTCTCCTTCGATTTCTTCAAAATAGGAGCGAGGAGAAACAGAGATGGGATGTTTACTTTCTGTAGTATTAGTTTACTAGTAGTTGCGTTCTATTTGCGCTTTTCGGGAAAGAATTATGGAAAGAATAAATACTATTGCAAAAATGCTCCTCCGTTATTTTTTTCTTAAAAGCGAAGATGTCCAAAAGAATTTCTTAGGAAAGTGCCCATCTCAGCGTATCACCCCTCTGCGGAGTAAAATCGTCCGCCGGTGGTGGATCTGCCTTTCGAAACCGAACAGTAGGTGTTACAATATCGAGCGGTATATTTTTATTTGACTGAATGTTTAACGTTTGATATTTCTCCAATAATATTCATAAAATTCCCCATTCAGAATCTCTAAATATCTTAATGTTACAAATGTTAAATTAAAAATGAAATTCATGGGCATTTACAGGGAGGGAACCGAGGAGACCCTGTAGCCTCCCCTCCTCACGAAATCTGGAAATTTATTGAGTAGCCCCCTCCCCCTCGTTTTGTTTTTTTCTTGTTTGTTTGATGGTTAGTTGAGGGGACTTAAGCACCCATTCCCGAAATTGCAAAAGAAATTATGTTTTGATTGTTGAAGGTCGGTCCTAATCATGTCCTTCACCTCGAAATAAAATCCTATATATCTGTCTCTGATAGAGATTTTTAAAGTTCTATATCTTTAAAATACTATAAACAAATTTAAAGATTAAATTTGTTGTAATTGATTACAAGCAGTCTAATGATAGACTCGACCGGAAACTATGATCAATGTCTGCCAATGGTTTCGTCGAATGCTTAAATTCGTCGTCTTCTCCTGATTCTTTGTATATCACAAATTGAAAATGCTTCGGATCTCGCAGTTTTATCTTCCGCTGTACTTGTTTCTTTTTTTTTTGAAAGTAAAGGCCTAAGTAAGTAGATACCTCAGTAATTTGTGGTTCTAGAATAAACGAGATAAGAAAGCTAGTTCTGCTATCCTACTTTGAACCCACTCCCTTGCCGAGCTGGCATGGTCGAGCGGTCTCGGCGGCGGCCAAGCCGTGTCAACCAGTGCGCCAGTTCCTGGGTTCGAATCCCGGCGTGGGGCTTGGATGTTTCTTCCTTCTTCCGTGCTTGTTTCTCTTCCTAGGAGGCAGAAGTCTGACTGTCACCTTCGGGGGCCTCCCGGATAATAATCTGATCGACAGTAAAGCAATAATTTCCCCATCATAGAGTGTTCTATGACCTGTGATCCGAAAATGGATCCGGGGATACGACAACAACAACAACAACAACCCACTCCCTTTTTTATTGGCTTTCCCTGTGCTCCTCTGGAATGGAAATAAACCAGGAAATCAAACCCGGATCTTTAGCTTATGGTCATCCTTTAAATTGCATCTTATGATTTCTATTAGGCAGTTTGATCTCTGAAATTATCTAATAAAAATTCTCCAAGACAGTTACTAAGGTTCACAGAAATGCTTAAAACAAATTGATCTGTTGTTGAAAAGAGATACGACCACATTTTAATTAACCCTCCCCTAAAGTCATCCAACATTGACTAGTCCTACTTTATCTAGTGCTTTGTATTCAGAAATTATAATACTGTAAAGATTACAATAATAATAATGAAAGTCAAAGCCTTTAAAGTAGCTTTTTGTAGTCTTAGGAAGAAGGGTTTGAGTGAATCCCAATTATGATCTTTTCATACCTGAAAAATTTATTCTGAACGAAAAGAACGAGAATTGGACAAGTGCTGAGCACTTTTCCGTCGTTTATTGGTAAAGTAACTTGACCAAGAGGGATTAGCTGTTCGCTGTGTTCAGATGTGAATGGGTATTCGCGGGCCAGAGTAGATTGGGACGGAAAAATATTAATGTTTAAAAGGTAAAATAAATAATTATAAATAAAAAGTAATTAAATACAAAAAATTATTTATTAATAACTTTTATTTTGTTAATAATTTTAATCATTTTATTTATTATAACAGTAAATAAGTAAATAATATTATAATTTTTTTTTTATATTATGGTAATCGAAGAAATAAAATTTATTTCATTAGTTACTTAACAAAAGTAATAAGTCCTTTAATATTTCATTTTAATCCTTTTTAAGTTTATTGTTGTTCCGATATGAATATTAAATTCAGAACTTGCGGAACGTTAAATTTAAAAAACAAAAGCAAACAAACAATAACTATGTTATTATTATTATTTTGTTATTTTAAAAATTACAGATTCCTGCAATAAGATAAGTAAAAAAGAAAAATTCAGTATATTAGGATTAAATATTCCTTTAATGTTAGTAACGTATATTATCATTATTGAATAGTTTTACATCTTTAGCCGATTAATAAAAAACAAGAACAAAAAAAGAAATGCGAAGAAAGTAAAATTTAAAAATTCCTACTTAGCCAGTAAATTATTCAAAATTTTAACATTTTTTTTTTTTTGTCATTAAAATCAATCCTCCTCCTCGTCTTTTATTTTTACCCCATTTCAGAGTGCTTTTTTTTTTATTATTTATGTTTATTTCTAAATACTTTAATATATAATTTGTAAGCTTTGAAAGATATCTTTCACCTTTCGAACTTTTTTTTTGTTGAATATATTGATTAATAATATATTTCACTTTTGTATATTTTTTTTATTATTATTTTCTTTTTTCCTAACAAATAAATTACTAAGAAAGCATTTACTCCATTATAAATCCATTGGAACTGATAGTTGCTCTTTCCAGTTGTTCTATTCAATGGCCGAAAAATCATCGGTACAGGTGACTTACATCTATGGGCTGAGACGTTCCCCACCCCCACCCCTTAGAAAGAAATCTTAATCATAAATCAACTACTGAGTAATTACTGAGCAATATAGTCTCGTAATCTTCTCATATCAAGTTTTATCAAAATACATTTAATGGCAATCGAGTTGTTTTCCGTTGTCGCTTTTATTTTTACTTTTATTGTTTCTTGGAATTCTCAATAAAAGAAACTTTTCGATTCCCATCAATTATGGAAATGAATGGAGAGTTTTACTGGTTTTTCCTTTTCGATTTATCCGTTTTATTTGTTTTAATTCATGAAAATTCATGGGCTCAGTTCCTTGACATCAATTTTAAAGGGGAAATTCGCCGTAGGGGGAATCGGGAGGGGGTGTTGTCAGAGGTCAAACGGTCAATGGGTCAACGATGGCCCTGAAAACTACGATGCGTAAAAGGAAGAGAACAATGATTAACCACCAGAAAAGGAGTTGATTAAAACGGCGGTGTTTAATTTAGTTTTTACTTTTTAAAAGTTTTATTAACGCGGAATTTTACGCGTTACTGTTAATAAAAATCAATACATTGTAATTGAATGCATTACAAATTAACATATTAGTATTTTTATATATTAAAAGTTAACAAAAATAAATAAACTGTAAATAACTAAGATTAGTGTTTTGTTAATGTATCCGTCCGTTATGTTCCACAAAAGGTTAACAGCATAGGAGATGAGTATAAACTGCTTTTACTCAACATCAGTGCTTTTATGCTCTTTTTAAATTTCACGTTCCTTTTCATATTTCCTTGCTTTTAAATGACAATGATCTTTTACCCATTTCATCGCTTCATTCATCAATGTGGCCTTGCCACTCTCTTGTAATTCTCAGGTTTTTAATTTTCTTCTATACACTATAGATGATTTACTGTCATCTTCCTTTGGGCACTACCTGATCTTTTCTTGATTCTGTCCTTTCTTTTGTAGACAGTTCGTTTTCTTTTCCTTATTTTAATTTTTACCTTTCTTGGCGCAGCTTAGCCATAGATGCTTTCGCCATTAGAATCTGCTAACCAATCAACCAACCATATAAACTGATGTGATTTAGTCAAATGATATCAATTGCAGGCTCAGTCCAGCGCCCGTCCACCTTATCCATACGGGAAAGAAATTCGATAGCTAACATGTGTAAGACTGTTATAATTTAAAATAATTACACATAGATAAAATAAAAATTATTTGTAGTAAAGCAACTGCGCTTTCATTGGTGAATCCGCCAAATATCCTCAGGTAAAAGTTGGCGAATTCGCCGATGAAACCGCGGTGATTTTACTGTAAATAATTTTTATTTTATCCTTGTGTGTTTATTTGAATTATTTTAAATTAAATCTCGTACCCGTTTGATAGAGGATTGGGAATTTCATTCTAACTTCTTATTATTTTTGAATTTTTACATTTTTTTTTTATTTTATATAATTCTTTTTATTCATAATTAATTCAACAGTTTAGATTTAATATAACCCAAAAGGCATTTTGGCATACAGAAATTCGGAAAGGAAGAGTTATAACCCATTGAATCAAAAAAAAAAAAAGTTGTAGTTTTCCATGTGGGGGTTGGGGTTTACAACCCTACCAATCCTCTCGATACGTCAAAGCAACAACCATTTTACTATACATTATTATTGAAATTAGGATCATAAATCCCTAAAGCGGAGACTGTATCGTACTTTTCTTTTGTTATAAAGTAGATATATATATTCTATTATCCAATTTCCCTGCATCATAAAAATACTTTGGAAACGTGAGAAATTCAGGCTAAGGCCATTTTCAATGAATATATTAAAGTGAATGATTGAATTTCAATTTTTGGGATGGACAACCACATTTGTGCTTTACTCTCCTTGAATATTTAAGAATAAATGTTTCAAATTCAGTGGAAATCGCACAAAATTACAGTTATTAAAAGGAATCAAATTGAAAAAAATGGAAGAACAATCTACGTTTAAGCCCGCAAGCTAAGCTTAAGTCTCGAAATCGTTTATTAGTTTGTGATGCCCTTAATAGGAATAGAAGAGGAAATCTTATAACAAAAATAAAAATTTTAGAAAGCAATTTTAACTTGCAATATAACATTCACGTACTCATCTACGGTCTCGAACTAATAGATAAGTAGATGGAGGTATAACTCGTGCGAGGATTCGAAAATTGGGATCACAATATTACATTTTTTTTTAGCCCAATTGTGTAGGGAATTGAAGTCATCAAATCAGTCTGTGTGTGTTTTTCCTCTTAATAACTTTTGAACCGTTGTATGGATCTTCTTGAATCTTGGTGTGTAGAGATAACCTAACTTTTATATTTGGAATCTTTTCAAAGTACTCCTTTGTCAAGAAATTAGCACGAGAAATTGATACGCAGTTCTTTTGAACATTTTAATGCTTTCATTTTTGTTCATCATCAACAAGTTAATAATAATAATAATAATAATTATTGTAAAAGATCGGCTGGTCCGATCGAAACCTGGTCGCGCCATAAAGATTTTAATGTGTTTTCATGTTTTTTAAATTATTGTGTGTCTTGGCCTTTTTTAATTACAGGAATATTCATTAGGAGGAGAGTAAAAATAGTTCCAATAGTTAATAAGGAAAATAAGGCATTGCATAGGATTAACTGAAGTCTTTTTGCACAGAAATAAATATTCGCACGACGACACTTTCAGTGCTACTAGTTCTGATAAAATAGTTTTACAAACAACATTCGTTCTTTCTCGAAATAGTCATCGTTCGTATCAACCTACTGTCAGGACTTTTCCATTTCCACAGAACAATTTAGTAGTGACATAAATTTTCAGGAGACACATGGTTATTTTCAATTCTCAATTTGCATATTATTTAGTTGACATGTTTCCTTGAAGTGACTAACACTCGTTATTACTGGAACAATTTAGTTTTCTTTCCATCTCCTCTCTTTTTATATAAATAACTCTTACTCCACAATCGCTCATTTAACCAAGGAAAGGAATCCATGCTGTTTCGTATGAATGAACATAGACTAGACTATTTTCAATTAAATTATTAACATTAGAGCAATTAGTTAATACTGATGTAATTAAGAAAGTTGCTAGGTAATAATAATGGAAAAAGTTATATTATAACAATCTCAAAACGTCTTTAAATTAAATGTCTGTAAACACGATTTCAAATATTAAGGCTAGCAATTATTCAAATACAGTAATTACAATAATTGAATTCTAATATTATTTCTTACAAATATAAATTTCTTATAACTTTCTTATTTCTTCTGTGTAATAAGAAAATTACACAAAATCCATAAAATTATTATTATTGTTTTCATAAATAATAATAATTCTATTCATTATTTAGAGTAATAACTTGAATACAATTAAGAAATTATTTAAATAAAGCCTTAAATTCTCCTAGTTTCGATAGGACATGGGTTATTGATTATATAAAATTCAACGTGTGTGTCTTCGACAACCAAGACTAAAGACACCATTACTTATAAATTTATGCCGATGAATTATTTACTAAACAATCACGTAAATGTTACAGATTCTTTTACTAAACACGAGGTATTTCCGAGATAGGGAAATTTTACTTTCAGTGGCAAATGGATATTTGATTATTTCTAAACAGACAGTGTGTTATAAAAGATTATGAGGCTGTACCACTGAATATGGTTTATTTCCGTAATTACGAAGTTCATTTCTTCATCATCTTACAGCTGAATGAATGCATCATTTAACCTATCTTAGAGTAAGTCGAGAAGAAACTTACTTTGATCATCTTTGGTCAGTTTTTTTTTTTTTTTTTTTTTTATATTCAAAAGTTCATTTGGACAAAAAATCTCTCCATGATATAACATGATTTAAAAGTCATTTATTTGTCACACACACAAAAAAAAAGATCATTCTCATAATTTAAACATCTACATGGCCTACCTCATTTCTTAATAATATTACCAAAAAACAGGTTTATCTAGTTTTCTCAACTTTCCTTTATATTGTTGTCTTTATTTCCTTGTATTTGCTTTTAACTTTAATTCGTGTTTGTATTTAAACCCTTAACCCTTGTATTTTCTAGCTGCATTGTAATAGTCTTTTTAATTTCTTCCATTTCCTATTAGCGATTCAATTGTCCCACACTCCACCTGGTGGCCATATAGTGAAATGCAACTTTAGGGATAAGACAGTGATTTTTGTAAAAGTAGCAGTTATGAATTCCGCTTTTTCTTGAGTTCTTAAAAAAGAAAATCGACTTTCGCTTTGAAAGTTTCGACTTTTGAATTCAGAGAAAAATTAAAATTTATAATATCTAATACTTATTATTTAAATAAATGACAGTGCCATTTAAAAATAAAAAATCCAAAGTTTTGTTATTTCCAATCATCCGATGACAAGATATAAAGCAACGATTGTAGAAATGGCAATCATTATTTTGGATACTAATTTGTAACTTATCATCCAGGATAAATAAAAACAATTTATACATATTCCTGTTATAAAAATTCAGAATTGAAATAATTCTTTTGAGAATTTTTAACAACCAACATTTTTTTATTATGTTATGGCACCACATGCACAACAGTTATAGAGCATCATTATAAAAGGAACGAAAACTACATTATCGAAGCAGTCCCTAAAGGTCGCACTGAATCATGGGAAACGAGTGCATAATTCTGCCTTATCCAGTGGTTTATTGAATGGCTCATATAGTTAGTTTTTTGTCTCCTGTGCTGTAATATTGTTGGCCTTGTTATTTTGTTGTCATTTACTTTTACTTTTTCTGGCGCAGCATAGCCATCACTGTTGTGCTTTAAAGCCATTTAACTAACCAGATAACCAAAATCAAAAATCACATTTAATTAACGGTTCCTTTTGAAGTAATTTTTTTCAGAGTGTTTTATTGAAAGACACGTCCTTAATAAAGACAGAAGATACATCTTTTCTGAAAAAGAGATTTTACGTGCCTGATGATTCAATGAAAAGAGCAAAAATGAAGACACAATGCAAATAACAAGATAGGAAAGGATTCGCACCCTGAGTTTGTCATCGGGAAGAGACTGGGACGGGCCGTTTCGTCCTCTTTAGGACTCATCAGCCAGCCAGACTTCCCCGGTGACAGACTCCTGATGATTCAATGAAAAGAGCAAAAATGAAGGCACAATGCGTCCCATACTCGGGAGCGAGAACCGGGATTACGGCCCCAACGCACCTTTCTGAGTCTGTCACCGGGGAAGTTTGGCTGACTGATTAGTCCTAAAGAGGACGAAACGGTCCGTCCCAGTCTCTTCTCGATGACAAACTCAGGTGCGAATCCTTTTCTCTCTTGTTATTTGCATTGGGCCTTCATTTTTGCTCTTTTCATACATCTTTTATTTATTATTAGTACTTTTGAAATTCGACGGTGCTAGTCTTCTAATTCAGGGCAGTCGGGCTGTTTAGAGTTAAGGCTATTTTGAAAACAGAACTAATTGATTTTACTGGAAATGTAATTTGTCTTTTAAGTTAAAGAGCGGGAAACAAAGTGTCTTTGAGAATGACATTGAACGCTACAGAGAAGACGCCGTTAGCGGAACCTGTAGAACACAAGAAGAGAACGTGAATGGAATAGAACATTGTATCCGAAACATTAAAACTGTCTAAAAGAAAGGGTGAAGGATCTTAGCATCACGCAGTCTTTTAGTTTTATTAGGAGTGAACCCGGATACGGGAAAAGGAAAGGGACTTATATAGATATCACTTGATACGTAAAACCCGAAATCAAAATGGTATCCAAAATTGCCACTTGAAAATTCGCCTGGTAAAATTACTAAAAAAAAAGTAGCAAATAAAAAGTTTCTTGAAAGCCACTGAAAATGTAATGGTTCAAAGATCAACTGAGGAAAAGAGATAAATGTACACAATTTTACTCTCAATTTTATGGAGTTATTGGAATTGAATGCCAATTATATTTAGGCTGTTTTGATCCACAGGCATTACCTGTCTGTATCAAAGTAACAAAACTACTTTTAAGAACCGAAATCATCTTCTAAACTTTCAGCTTTCTAGGACAAATAGTTTTGAGATATCTTGATCATGGATGGACGGTTTTGCGTAATACGATATCGAAATATTCTCCTCAAATCACTTTTCTTTTTCTCTGCAATGCATAAACACTAGACTAAATCTATAATACGCTGTGGTAGCTTGCTATATTGTGCTACAAAGAATCAAGGCCTAAAAACTTAGTAATAAGTTATGATTCGTAATAACGAGTTCGCTGTATCCACACTGTAATTATGTTGAAGAAGTGATCATAAGGGGGCATTCACGAAGGCCGCCCATTGCATTATTGATTTGTCCCCCTCTAAGTCTGACCTTTACTCAACCACCTGCGATTTTCTCCATCTGTGTCACGGGGCCACATTTCAACCCCCCCCCCCCCAAAGCAAAGCATGTCAGTTTTTGATTGATTGTCTTTCCTTTCTATTTTTACTAAATATGGTTTTGATATTAATTTAATAATACCAGATGTAACGAACTAAATTGAAATGTTTAACGTAACTTCTGAATTAACTTTAAAAAAGTTCTCATTCCACGATATAGTTTAATCGAAATTTAAAAAACAAACAAAAAATAATCACGTTTTTTTTAAAACAAATCCTAGAAGCAAATCCTAGAAATGAAAGAAAACTTTGTTTATATATAAACGTTGTAACGAAAAAAAAAAAAGTTTTGTTCCGAAATGCTGAAACTTGGTGTGTCTACTTAGGAGAACTTCACCTGAAGATCTTGGGTCTTGTCTCTTTTTTTGGAAAAGTTTAGATCAATCATCAACTAAATACGATAAAGTTGAAAATAAATAAATAGTGTAAATAACATCCTATGGCCGATTTCCCCAAATAGTCGTAAGCTAATCCTGGATTAAGTTCAATTGAATCCAACAGAGTTGCGACAAGAGCTAATACTAATACTGTTTGGAGAAACCGGCCGTTAGTGTAATAAAACTTTAAAAACAAAACAATTAAAATGTCTTTAAGAAAAATCCAACATAATATACTGTTTGTTTGTTTTTTAAAATAATTTCTAATATTTGTAATAAAGATTAATAATGTTTCCAAAAACAAAAAAAGTCGAAATGGTTACAAGTATTCTGACCTCATCCCATTTCTATAGACAACGACTTG
This sequence comes from Thereuonema tuberculata, assembly GCA_023159025.1. NCBI lineage: Eukaryota > Metazoa > Arthropoda > Chilopoda > Scutigeromorpha > Scutigeridae > Thereuonema > Thereuonema tuberculata. The sequence goes on from JAFIDM010000179.1 coordinate 48,847,548, forward strand.
ATCTGTTCCTCTAACTCTAATCTTCTGCGAATGGTAGTTAGACAAAACCTTTTTAAAAGCTACTTATTTCTATGTTTCTAATGTTCTATTAACTATTATATTTTTCTTAGACTTCGATTAAAAACTTCAAATTATTATTATTATTTTCGTTTCAGACGTTTCACAAAAGAGTAAATCAATTGGCAATCAGAGTTATTTAAAAGCGCAATATTTGAAAGAACATGTTCTCAAACAGTCCAGATGAAGGTAAGACACTTTTAATTTTTTATAACTTATCATTTGGGTCCGAAATCAGGACACATATATTTACTCACATATTAGAAAGAATGTTTTTAAGTACAGTGATAAATACATACAATTTAAGATTTTTACGTCTTAAATATCCAGACTCTTATTAATTGTCCTATCAAAACAATCAAGGTTTTTTTTTAATCTAAATTAAATAAACTGATCAAAGTTTTAATATTTACCTCAATGTACATTTATGGAAATCCAGAACCTCGACAGCAGGACTGTTATTGAACTTAATGATCACCTGAGTTAAAATTTAAAAACTGAGTTTTATAAGACTGTGATTTCATTATTATTATTATTTCAAAACACGAAATACAGTTTATATAAGAAACGGAATAATATATCATGAGTGATGTAAATTGAAAGAAATTTAGTGGTGACAGATTTTTCTCTAATAAATGCAATTTTAATATATTGAGATAGTTATAACTCAGTTTTGAGTACGAATACAAAAGAAAACAATGTAGAATTAAATTTTTCTTGAAAAAAATGAATATGACAAACAAATGGCTAATTAAGGATAAAAGAAATTTAACTTCTATGTATGTTTTCTTAGCTTTGATTTTATGTTTAGTGCTGTGTTATAGATTTCAAGTCCTTCAACATTTGGTCTAATGGGGATAGCACTGACGATTCGCCGCCGCGCCGGTCAGCCTAGCAAAGACCAAGATACACGCTTTCGTCTTGAGTTGTTCATCTCCCATCTTAAGATGAACTAAATCTAGGCCTATATGATTGTAATAGATTGTTGTGATTCAATATTTGTTGATTAATAGCAAATACATCTTGAGCCTTTATCTTGTTAGTCCTCAAAGACTTCCTATGACTTTTTAGTTGATTATGTTCCTCAAGTGACTTGAGTTCCATGAGTAGTGAAATGTTTTTCGAGGGAATGAAAACTTATTCCACTTTCTTCTTGTTTACACACAGGCTTCCGGTATCTTGGTAAAGAGATTAATGGATTTTTAATGTTTTTCGTGCTTTACAAATCCCCGTTGGGGTCCTTTTCTCGGACCCGTAATTAGGTTTCCCCACACCTGCCCTTTTATTTCACTTTCACAATCTCATGTAATTATTACCCTCTGAAATTTGGAACTTGGAAATTGAAAAGGGATTTAGCTTCATGAACTGTAAATTTCCACTCTTCTATATACTAGAACAGAAAAAAAAAAATGTTCTTCATCATCATGATTGTCATGTGTTCACCAGATGGCTCGTGTACTTAAGTCACGTGACGGCGAATACGAATGGCAATTGGTGAAAATGAACAGGATTAATTTCATTCCTTACTTTTCAATGGAAGTGCACATTTCTGAAGCTCATATCTATTTTAAAAAACTAGCTACGAAAGTATGTTAAATAGATCGTCCGCATTTCAATTTGATGACTTGGAAACAAAAAAAATTCCATTTAAGTGGATTCGTAAACCGGAGAGAATCATGAGAAAAATGTTTAATTTATTCTCAACACAGAAGAACCATATGAATAAATGTGGAAATACATTTTATATTTCTATTACCTTAGATTACCGTCATTTCATATATTACTAATACATTTTTACATACATGTTTATATTTATAACTGAATTTCCGAAGGGCCTGACCAATATTTTATTATTATTTACATTAACTTGTGATGTAAAAAAAAGTTGAATCCACGTTTCTGGAAATACTTTTATCATTTAAAATTGTTTTATGGCAAAGTAACAAATCTTTTAATCCTATCTCAAATTCGGCTCAAAGTTCATAAATCCCATCTTTATTAATAAAATAATTGAAAATGTAATAAATAAAAGAAATAGAATTATCAGCGTGCACATTGGCGTAAGTCACGTGATGTGACAAAATGCTACCATACGCCGGCGAAACCGCTTCAACACTGAAAGGTTTTAAATGTTATTTCACAATTATTCAACTATGTAACTGTGGGGACACAGATAATGAACACTCGTTAAGCGGGGACGGTCTTCACTTTAAGTCTAATAAATACCTTTAATTTCCATAGGAGAAAAAAAAAGGTTAAGAATAAAACTTCCAATGCAAATTCCAGGCGAAATACGAACCGTCAGTTCGTACCGTCTGTGATCAAGATAATTGAATAACTGTTTATCTACAAAGTTTAAATTTAGCGTTACAAAGTTTTAGCTATCAAAGAAAAGATACCTATTGATTTTGATACCAATTGGACCTCGGGCAAGGAGTCAGGGCCAGAACCCCCCAAAAACGTTACGGTTAAAGAGCAATAATCATGACAACTTGAAATCTAAAAAAAAACAAAACATAATTGTAGATGGTTGTCTCTATTAATTTGGTTAGGAATTCTGCCTTAGATGAAGATATTTGGACCAGAAAATCAGCACAGTGAACATTACCACGATAAACAAACTGTTCCAGGCAAATTTAAACGATTATTTTGGATAAAACATGTGGGGTATTTGTAAATTGGCATCACCAATAATACCTTGTTTAATTAGTTGAAACATAAACAACAGGTAATTAATGATCTTTAAATTGAGTGGAAGCTATTTTTTTTTCTCACAAGATTCGTCATGATTGGTTGAATCTTTACAATATATATAACTAAATATACTAGACAATGCAAATCTGAACTGTTTCTCTTTAACCGAAAATTCATTATGCAAGGAAGAACTTTTAAAAATTTAATCCTTATAACAGGATTTGCTGTGGATTAAAGACGCCAACTCATCTAAACAAGTAACGAAATCTCGGCTTTTGCGAGCAAACAATAAATGAATTTGGTATAAAGTAATATAGTAACATGGTAGTTGAAACCTTCAAGTCTTTTTTACCGTTAAAACCAGCAGTGTTAAATAGTTCAAGCGCTGAGACTTCGATTATTATTTTCACTAGCAATGGAAAAATTAAAAAAAAAAAAAAAAGAATTGCATTTCATAAAACTTATAATAATGGAATATTTTTCTTAATGAATTAATTATTAGGGAGTAAATACATCGAATGAATTAGTTATCCTATAATCGTAAACTTTATTTATTCATTTTTTCCCCCTAAGTAAATACTACATTATAATAAATAAATACAACATCTTCATCTTTTCAAAAACATCGCTATATTTGTAAATACTACATTGTTTTCCTTTATGCGATTACATGAAGAATAGGAACAATAACATATATCTGGAACGGATTTAGTGAGAAATGGCCAAAACGAGCATTTTTCCGCTGTCATTGGATCTTGTTATAATCGAGTTTGACTAAATAATTTAATTCCGTTTGAAGAAACTTCATTTACAATCACTTTTTTTTTTTTAACTTCAATTTAATTATTAAAGTGTTTCGTTTCATTTTGAATCCTTATCAAAGGTTTACTAGTTTTCATATTTCATTTGTAGAAGAAGAAAGAAAAGCAAAGTGGTTTTTGAAGTTGTTCGTGTTATTGGAGATGATTACACGGTGCTAACGGAAACTGGAAGATATTTTCGCCTACACTGACGACCCAGTTTTTTTGTTGTCAACCTTAACCCTGTCCTATCTCCACTTCCTTTCTCTGCTTTTCCCTCTGGTAGTGGGACAAGCGATGCGAAGGCAAGGCAAGGTCTTCCACACCCACTACTTCACAATTATTTACAGTTTTTTTTTTTGTAAAACTTTCTGGAATTTGTGCATCTTGCTGAAGCCATAAAGCACTTCGTTGTCCCGAGGCTTTTCTTGAAACTCCTTGAAAAATCCAAGGTTTATTTGCAGTAGAGGAGCAAATATTTTTCTCAACTTTGCTTTGACAGTGGCGTTGATATAATGGAAATGTCAGAAGCAAAGTTATTCTCTAAGATTCTACAGATACCAATATTTGACTTGTTGATTGTTCTGCGTTTGGAGGACAAACTTAGTTCGGGCTGGAATCTTAGCAATAATTAAGTCCAGAATAAAATACAAGCATGTAATTAACTCTACTTGTCTATTCGTTTGTTTCTGTTTCTTAAAACCAAATTGCCGAAATCTCAACGAATGACTTTCAATTGGAGTAGTTAAAGTCACTCATCCAAGCTGATATTATTTGTAATTAATTAATCATTGCATATTTATATTTCGGCGCTAATAGTTACTTAATCACAGTAACTCAAAATTATTTATCTTAGCTAATGATTTGAGAAAATTTAGATTCAGGCTATTCTGAAGTTCCTAGTGATTTTATATACACTAAATATCAATAAATAGATTAACAAAAGTAGCATTTACATGAATACTTTCCGTTTATTCAAAGATTGACCTACCCAGTCTTAAGCTTTTTATTTTGCTAAGGTAGGCTTTATGTAGTGAAATACTTTTTCCTCTTAAAACATTTTCTCTATTCTTGGCCATTTTGTAGAAGATTTTTCTATTGCAAAAAAGTCGTAGGAGATATTAAAGATATCTATTAAAAAAGAAGTTTCTGAGAATATTTGGAGCTTACTTTTTGTAAAATATTGTATTTCTTACTTTTAATATAAAGCATATTCTTTATTAGAGTCATGATCAACATCATCCTTCTCTTCTTCATCGTGTCCATCATTCGCTGAGTGAAGAAAATATTCCAAAATATTAATGATTTTTTTTTAAAAAAATAATCTAACTGTGTACAGATTTTCAGATTCCTATCTGTAGTTTGAGGGTTGCTCTAAGAGAAAATAGTTATATTAAACGGCGATAGTTACTTTCCATAACTTTTCACGTCAAGATTCAAGAATCTACAGTCACAAAAGTTATTAGAAACTTAGTAATAAAACGTAGTAATTTTTCCTTTTTTTCGAAAGTAAGCTAAAAATAATATTTTTTTTAAGTGAAAAAATTATATTTGGTTAAAGAAATTAAAAAAAAAAAAAAAGTGGCTTTCTTTTGATTTTAATAACAAATCTGGAAATGTTTCGTAAATATTTGTAGAAGTGTTTATCTATTAATATTCTTCTCACTGAGACGTTATTGTTTTGTTCTTCTTTTGGAACATCAAAGAGGACAGCAACATATTTTCTTGAGCAGCAGATCTCCCTGAAAAACAAAAAGAAAACAGAAAAAAATGTAGATCAGGGTTACGTTCCCTCGAATTGTAATGAAAGGATTCATGGACGCTTGGCAGGATAAAAAACCAAACACCTTTTATTGATTGAGATTTATTAGAAGAATAATCGACCAAGAAGTAATTTAAAAAATAATAATAACATAACAGGATGTTAAATTCTTAAAAGCAGAAAAGTTTTCCTGCAACCGTAAAACATTGCTGAATATAAAACAGAATAATATCGGATAAATGTTGAAATTATTTTGTGTGTGTGTGGTTTTTTGTGTACATATACACTGACTTTGTTGATAATAACACACTATTACCTTTCAGAGTATTAATAATTAAGTTATTTGTACGTAAATTTAAGAATGTTAAACATGATCTCCTAGAAGTTAAAATAAAAGTTCAATTAAATGTTCTCCGAAGACGGATTTTATGTTGTGATATTGAAAGAATAAAATGAATTAAAATCGATGAATATTAATTTTCACTTGAATAAATTTCAAAAAAAATTTCAGTTTCTTAATTTACCTTATGGTCAATTTAAAGTTTAATAGTTTTAAAGTGAATAGTTTTCAGCATACGTATCTAAAAATATAAAAACGTTTAATAACTTAATAATATTATTGTTATTTACATTTTAAATACATGAATAATTATAGAGAGTAAACAACAAATACGCACAAATTACGCAACAAGAAGGGATTCGCACTCACTTAGCTGTCACCGGGAAGAGACTGGGACGGACGTTTCGTTCTTTTTAGGATTCATCAGTAAGCCAAACTGATGTTTGGCTGGCTGATGAGTCCTAAAAAGGAACGAAACGGTCCGTCCCAGTCTTTTTCCGGTGACAGCTCAGAGTGCGAATCCTTTCTTGTTGCGTAATTTGTGCGTGTTATTTATTACTCTCTATAAGTTCACTCCGCACGTTAAAGAACGTTTTGCATGAATAATTGTTAGTATTTAAATTTAATTTAATAATTTAAATTTATGAGGCTTGAGTTTTCCAAATCCATTTGATAGAGGTCTGGGTGAACTCGAGGATTCCTCTAGGGAGAAATAACTCGGGAAAATCTTCGACCACAACATGAGATCGAAGTGTGCTTCACCAGCTTTTAAGTAACCTTTAAGAAACCAGGTGTTTGAAGAGCATAAGTAGTAGAAGAAAAAAAATCGAAACTAAAAAAATAAAATTGAAAAAAATAAAATAAAAATAGAAAAATTGCTGTAAAGGTGACGATTGGATACTAAATTTCAATTTTACTTTAAATTTCTTATTGCGGTTTGTATCTGAAGTTATACAAAATAAATTATACTTATTATTTGTATTATAAAAAGCATGAATATGGAGTATAACATAAACAATACTAACCAAAATCATTCTCTCCCATCCTCCATTCCTCTGTTCCGTCTTAGAACAGAAGAAAATTCCTTTGCTGGAGAAAGTAGAAAAATGCAGGTCTTGTTAATTGGGGTGTTTCCATGGCCTGCTTCTTCGTTGACCCTTTCCCAAATCTGATGACCTTCCGGGACCGTGGGCGACCTTGAGAATTGCATCTCTTAGCATCTCTCGCCCTGCAATGCCCTCTAGAGCCAAGTACGAGAATCCGGAAACGAATATTTCAAGGAATACTTTAGCTTTTTTTATTCCTTCAAATTTAATTTAATTTCAGTAATCTGCTAACATATTACTCAGAATCTAATATCCTAAAAATAAACGCAGTGCTTATATTCACTTGTCTACGAAAATTATAACAGATTTTCTGTTAATTCTGTATTACGTAATAAATTATTATTATGAATGGGAAGAGAAAAAAACAACAACAATGAACAAGAAAACTTTAGAATCAAAAATGAATTCTAAGCATCTGTTCTTGATTAGTACTTTAGAACTGCATATTATTGATAAATATTAGTAAATGAGACACTTAGTAGCATCCTAGAGTTGTTTCACGCTGTATGACGATCATCATATCAAGTAATCAGGTTTTTATATGAGGATAACGCAGTCAATCCTACTCCCAGAACTAAGAAATTCATAATAAATCCAAAGTAAAAAAATTCAAACTGCCTAAACTATACTAACCAATCGTGATTCAGTCACTCTACTCTTCCATTAATTGTGTTAGGCTATCCTAACTATCTCAGTTGGCTGCGAGTCCAATCTTAAACGAACTTGAAAGTTACACATTATTTTAATAAAAGATTCGATGCACGTGCCAATTGTTGGTTATAGTATGATTACGAATAACAGGTGAGCAGTTTACACAAACTGTTATAACATCATTAAATTCTTTATCTCAGATTATCTTCTTTTAAAAGTGATAAAACTTTGGCATTTTCATATCAATTTCCTTGAAGCTTTATAGTGAAAAAAGTAAAAGTATTTAGTAAATAAAGATGATAAGAAGTAAATGGAAAAGGTAATGCTTCATACTTTCGACGAAGCATCAGGACGTCTTCTCTGTACTTTTTGCCAAATTTTCTTTTATTTCCTTTCTGTTATTTTTTTATTCTACGCACTATTCATATTCATTACTATTATTATTGTTATTATTATTATTTTTAACTTTTTAAATGTTAATTATAGATTTTTATTAATATATTACTTCTCAAAACTAAACAACCTTGTATATTTAATTAACTACCTTATTCAGAAACTTTCATCCTAAAATTATTAATTAATATGTAATCGACAAGTCTTTTTACTATATCTCAAAATACTGTATCAAGTGTAACTAATAATTGAAATATATCAATATGTATGTATTCAACGGTAGCACCTGTAGATAGGAAGGTATACAAATGCTTTCTAACAGGACTATGATAAAATCTAACTGAAATAAAATGAATGAATGAATGAATTAATTAATTAAATATTAGCAAAGATGAATGCTTACCACAATATTATCTAATTCAATTCAATAAATAAAAATCGAAACAAATTTATTTTTCAGTAATTGGCAGACACACGAAGATTATATTCAAAGCAAGTATATTGTAAACGCATTAGAGTATAAATTATTATGTCAGTGTCTTAACATGTAAAATCGCCTCTTGAAATTACAACATTTGGTGAAAAATTAATTTTTCTCGCTGCTTTAGACAAACAATTTGAATAAGTTAAATATTACTTAAACTTTATTCATATTTTAAAAAAAATAAAAAATAAATAAACCATCATCATTCATCATTCAGCCTTTATCAGTCCACTGCTGGACGAAGGCCTCCCCCATACATCTCCATCGTTTACGGTCATCAGCTTTACTTCTCCATCTCTTCCCCGCAAACTTCTCCATCTCATCCTTCCATCTGCCCTTTGGTCTTCCTCTCTTCCTTTGACCTGTGGAGGGTTTCCAAAACGTGGTCTGGCTCGTCCAGTTTTCCCTAGTCTTTCTGGCCAGGTGTCCTGCCCACCTCCACTTTGACTTCTTTAGACATATAACTGCGTCCTGTATCTTGGTCTGTTGTCTGATCCATGTGTTTTTCTTCATATCTCTCAATGTTATATTTAACATGTTTCTTTCCATACGTCTCTGAGAAACCATTCAAGACAATAAACTATCAAAGAAAGTAACTAATTTAGGCATATTCACTTATTTGGAACACATTTTACAATGGGGAATGTATTTATATTTTAAAAAAAAATTGCCCAAATGAATTACATCGAAAACATCTTTGAGGTTTCAGATTTGATTGTTTTTCTTCCCAATTAATTTTCTTCCATCACCGGATGCCATGCACAGAAATGAGAGCCTTGCACTACAGAAATTTGCTTTTACTATTCCTTCAATCAACAACTTAACTATAACTTAAGCCTGAATTAACGGATTCTTGTGTTGATATTAATCATTGTAACATTGTCTAAACAAACTTTCATAATTAAAGCCTGCTTGTTTAGCAGCAGTGTTTTACTAAAACTAAGATTTTAAGATTTACCTACTAAGACTAATTGCTAGTTGTATAAATAAAGCGTAGTTTTACAAGAGATTCCAGTAGCGAACTCAGGATTAAGGTTTGGGGGATAGGGGCTAAGGATGTTGTAGAATCCATTCAGATATAGTCTATTTAGAAATAATCTTTGTTTCAAAGATCACTTTGCAAAATACAGACACGTCAGTGCTTTAATAAAGGTTTTCTTCTGGTTAGTTCTTTCTTTAGTTTTTGGGTTGGGGGGGGGGGCTTAGCCCCTTTAGCGCCCTTCTCCCCCGTGGGTGCGCCACTGAGAGATTCGTATAAAATCATCACAAGAACTCTGTTTAAGGTAATAGCATTTCTTAATTTTAATATTTCAGTTAGTTCTTTAAGAACAATCCTGATTTTTTTCTTTACTTTCAGATAATTAAACGAAGTTTTAATTTTATTTTATTTCCTTTCAGTGTGAAATCACAATTAAAAATCGTGTCAAAATCCTATCTTTACTTATAAAATCTTAAGGAAATAATGGAAATTATTAAAAAAAATAAGAGCTAACGGAAATGTTCTCCTCCCACCTGTGGATCGGTCAATGGACCAACCTGATTAAGTGGAAAAACGTGTTTTATAATTGATTCTGCGATTTTCAATATAACAACAAGAATAAGCAAACATCTGGGAATCTACATCAAGAGATCTTTTTTAACTCTGATTTTCAGAAGAATTTGGTATAACGAGATAGCGCTTATTAATTCGTTTCATCTGTTTGTCTGACTTTACCAAACAATAAGATTTTCATAAAATTTGTTAAAAGTTTTAAAATTTATCGATCTATCACATTTTTCCATGTTGGTGAATTAAGAGTTTTTTTCCAATTTTTAAAATCAGACTTTTATCAGTGATTCCAATACTAATGTGTGTGTTTTGATATTGTGATTCTAATGAGTATAAATAATCTTCAAAAATGTCAACAGAAAAGAAGAAATCAATATGTAAGATGAATAATGTAACAATTTGTTTGCTGACACTAAAGCCATACATGTCTGTTCATAAGACATCTACACATGAGGAGATGAATGGAAGTAGTAAATTAGGACAGGGGAAAGGGAAGGAGACGTCACGAGTTGTCCACTTTTTTATTTTTGAAAAAACATTTTTATTATTGTTTAATCAATGCAAGACTATTTTGAAAACATTCAATGTGAATCCAAAACAACGAATTTATCACAAACCAAAACTCAAATTTATAAAAATAAATCTAAAAATGAAAATCAAAAGATAAGTTAAAGTTATTTAAAGTTTTTATTAAAATGTATTTAAGTCATTACATGCAGAGCCAATTAATAGTATAAAATGTATATTAAAAAAAAAAAAAAAAATTGATGAACTGTAAAAGATATCTTACTTTAAAGTTGATAATCAAACTGATCCCTCAAAACTAAAGGACAAGAAAATAAAAACAATCAAAAGTGGAAAACAAAAATCTTGGGCATCTCAATTACTGCCGCAGAAGGAATTTGTCCACAAAAAAAGAAAAACAAAACCCTGAAAAAGGGTAAAAGAAAAGCCACGAACATAATGATAATTTTTGCTCTGGCTAATGAGAGCTCAAGAAGCTCGTAACGGCCGTCCCAGGGTCTCAGCTTAACCCAAAAGCCTTTTCTTTTTAATATCTTACTCTAATTTATACTAATGTTTTCCACTTTTTTTTTTTTTTTTTTTTATTCCTCATTTTTTTTTATTATTTGACCATACATCTAATATCACTTTTGTAAGTTTCTAACTTAGGATTTTGTAAGAAGGATGGCGTGACAATTTTCTTACGACACTGAAATGAAGGATTGATATTAAAACCGTGAGAATGTTGTAACTCTTTTTCTCTTTCATTAACCTAACATGGATGATCTTTGTTTTGCAACAGGTAGTGACACTATTTTCTAATTACCTCTGTCCAATGCCTTCATTAAGAGAAAGCTCTTCATCTTTGTCAAGTAACTAATTACAATCTTCTGAAGGATTATTGACATTGATACATTGTCCTATTAACCTTGCTTTTACAACTCCGTTGTTTATGCATTTATATCTACTACAAATTAATATTCTGAAAATGTTTTAAAGTTCTCCTTGTTGTATGTTCCTTTAGTTTTGTTCTGAGAGGATAGATTTAAGGTTTTTGCCACCTACAGTTCATAATCAGATACCTTCCCAATCGAATATGGGTTCACTTCACTTACACCAATTAAGGTACACGTAGTATTATAGTTAGATCATGAATGCTTCTTCCTTTGTTTTCATTTGTAAACTTGTAAGTTTAAACGATTGCTTGTACTTATTAAATATCACAAGTTATATCCTTATTATTTCCCGCCTTAGGCGTGGGCAAATAGTGCAAATCCGTCCATTTATCTTAAAAATAAATATACTGTGGATGTTAATGTAAAAATGCTAAATCATATCATAAAGAGGAAAAAACAACATGCTTATTGTTTTCTTAACAAAGAAAAAAAAATTGATGAACAGCAACTGTTTTGTTTTACTAAGTTTATCACAGTAAAACCTCAATTATCCTTCTCTCCGCAATCCAGTCTCTAACTGATCCTTTTTTTTTTTTTAACTTTTTATTAAAAATATAATTACAGACGTAAGTCGTTCCGCCGTTTTGTCAGATTGTCATTTCCTGTTACTGCTAACAGTTGATATAAACGTTTAGCTTTACAAGGTGTTCGCTCTCTTCGCATATATTTCAAGTTTGTTTTTTTTTTCAGTATTAAATGAATTTACGTAGTTAAATGGTAGATCTCTACTCAATCAAAAATAATGAAACACTGGTTAAATCATTGGAGAGAGGAAAGAAGCAAAATGGATAATGGCCGAACCACTCAAAAGAAAAAAAAAAAAATCAATGGAGTTTCTAGAGGGAAAGATAATGTACGACAACAGGCCATGTAGGTTCTGGGGTGCGCGAGAGGTTTAGGCTCCCAGCGATTATCGAGCAACAAGACTAATTGAGGTCGGATGGCCAGCCCGACGCTCGCCCGCGTTTAAATCCCGAGTAAGAAATCCGGTACCCATTTGAGAGAGGGTTGGGTGAACCCTAGCGTCCATCTGGAGAAGAAATAATTCCCGACCACTGCCGGGAATTGAATCTGGGCTCCTTCCAATCGCAGTCCAGCGAAGATAACTACAGGGTCTACAAAAGAAATCTATATTTAAATTATTTTTTTTTTTATTTTTTATTTTTTTAAAAAAAAACCTTGGTTTTGGCACAAGGAAACGTTTTGGAGTCGAAATTTTTATTAATGATTGGCCACTTCAGCGTAATAAGATAAATTTTACTGTGGCCACTCATTATGCTGAAGTTTTTTTTATTTCCGAATTTTCATTTATTAATAGCATTTTCACTTAATCCTTTCATTAGAGAATTTTAAGTAATTCATTGTTGTCATCATTAGAGTAGTAGGGATACTACTACATTATTTCATTTTGTAGAGCACTTTGCTTCTTTAATTGCAGCCCTTTGACATCGTATTTGTGATCTTAAAATAGGATCACTTCCAAAAATTAAATTAAGATTTAACTTAACTTCCAATGTTAAGTAAATCAAAATCAAGATGGACGTTAGAAAACTTATTGCAGAATGAAATAATATTGTAAGGAAAATATCAAATGTAAATGTACTGGTATTTTAATGTTAAAAAAAAAATCCAAAAATATTTAATTCTTATAACTTGGGAGACTTGAAGATCTTTCTCAAAAATTGTCTTAAAATCTGTTAGCAATTATACTTATTATTCATTTTTTAAAATTCTGAATATTTATAAAAAATAGTAGTATATTTATTAGAAGAAAATGATAATAAATCAGAATGGAAAAGCGATTCTAGGAATCACAACAAAAGAAAAACAATGTTGGGAATCATTTGACTGATGCATGAATTACAAACAAAGAAGATTGGAGAGAATTTTATATTTAATTCGAATATATTCAAAATACAATAACGGAGAAGCAGCATCAAATAAAAATTTCTAAATATTATTAAGTAAATTATTTATCCTAAAATAACCTATGAGCTTTGATTCAAGAGAAACGAGATCAAATAAGTACACTCGAATCATTTTAAGTTGCTGTGATGTATTTATTACTTTTATTATTGCTTTTTAAGTATTCTATTTTTTGTTCTTCAGCTATGTTTTTGTTTGCTCATAAATTAGAATTATGTTAGCAGAACAAAAATAAAGATATTTATTGAGAGGGTAAAATAATTTAGTCAGATTTTAATTGCTTGAGTAATGATAATTTTCAATTTTCAATTGTAAAAAAAAACAAAAAAAATTTCAATTTCTTGAATTCTTCTACAAACCTGTTTATAATCTTAATGGCTTGATTTCTCCTTCAATTCTTTTTCCAGTACAATTGATAATTCAGAGAAATTCTTTGATTTGCCCTAAAAAAATCAAGTAACCTAAATCATTATGGTCTGTGACTCATTTAATTTGGAGTTTAACGGACCTAATAATAGATTGAGTATCATCTCATCTCTTTACAAGGATTTCCCGCCCACATTCTAATGATTGGTTGTCTGTCCTAGTTAGGATGTTTTTATTAATAATTGATAAGTACCATTTTGAAATGATTTTGGATTTACTGGAACATGATTGTTAAAAGGCTTTTCAGCTCTTTCTTAAAAACATTCTTAGAAGTGAAAGTAACTGTTTTACATGAAAATCAATTGAAGATAGGTTTTCTTTGTAGTATGTTCTGTTACATCATATTGTTATTGTAATGATAATCTTGGAATTTTCGTCCTTCGTATTTTGAAACGCAAAGTACGGGAAAGAATATAGCTAGTACTTGAAATTCTCTTACGTCATTTCAAATTTCATTGTTCGATAGATATAAAACCAGAATAATTGTTTGGAAGAAACGAAATATTTCTATCTGATCTTCTTGACCTCTTTTTAGCCTATTTTCCTAAGGAAAGTTCGCCTGAGTCTGCATTGATGTGTCCAACTTTGTGGCTCTCACTTTTGAACCAGTGAAGGATCATCCCAAATTTGGCAGCGCAATTGTACTCAAGACACTATTTTTTATTTGATATGAACATTTTCCATGTTGATTCCTATAGAATCTTTCTAGATTTGCGCATGAAGTGACAAAGATTCCGTTAGGGAAGTATTAAAAACGAAACAATTAACCCACTGACAGAAAAAATAAAACTTCTGTCAACGTGTAACAATGCATCTTAAATTTATTTTCTAACCTATTTTAAATCTACAATTTGATAAAATTAATTTCATACAAAACACATCTTCTTTTTATCTTCGCAATATTTTGCAGTTTATTGTCTTTTAACCGCTTCATCAGGCTTAATATATGGAAAAACTTTTCGTAAGATACAGTAACGAATCTGGTAATAATATATACAATTAACATCATTTCAAACATTATGTATATATGTAATATATAATGTATATATTATTACCAGATTCGTTACTGTATCTTACGAAAAGTTTTTCCATATATTAAGCCTGATGAAGCGGTTAAAAGACAATAAACTGCGAAATATTGCGAAGATAAAAAGAAGATGTGTTTTGTATCATTAATAATAATTAATTGCATATTGAGTTTGAATATTAGAAAATTAATTTCATTTAGATAATTTAAAGTATTTGGGTATTAATTCATCAATTAATCCATATTGTATGCATTCGGAAAATACTACACCTTATAAATACGGAGACTTTTCCATTGTATAGTTTTCATGACTTTATAAAAATAGGAAGGAAAGTAGAAAATGTAACACAAGTAGGCTTTGAGTTCTTTTAGGAGTTTCTTTTTATATTTTAAATTTTTATGGTAAATACATATCTCAAAAAAGCATGCTTTTATTCTCACAATAACATAAATGTATTTGTCATATATTTTTTGGGAGACAACTCTCCTTACGTCGCAGTATTAGTTTGGAACAGTAAAAGTGCAGTTTTGCTTCGTGATTTTAATAAGCAGTTAGTTTTGTTTTGAAGAATTGCGTTATCTGAACCTGGTTTTATTATGTTGGGAGTAAAGCACCGACTTAGTATTTATTTATTTTTTTTCTCCAAAATAAACTAAATCCTCGAATACTAAGAACGTTCCAAACAGTGCAGAACTTCTGGTCACGAATTTTTGGTTCTGCTTTATTGAACCGAATATCATTTTACCAGGAAATAACAGAATAAGCAATCAAGTGTAGAGTGAGTTTACAAACTTAAGCGTCAAAACGAAAATACGACAAAGAATTTTCTAGAATTTGAATAAAAAAGAAATATAATCTTCATCTAAAATAAATTTATTTGTTGTAAATACACATTATAAGTATTGTTAATAGAGTAATTTTTACAGATTCATGCCATTGTAAAGAAAGGCGCATTGTACCTTATATGGGTAGGGCGCCCGCACATTCGGGAAAAAGGGAGCATTTGCCCCCCCCCCCCTCCTCCTGGAATTTGAAAAATTAATGTAATTCCTATAATTTCCATCTCGTTCTTTTACTAACAGATATTTAGAAAATGGTAAATTTTATAAAAGTTATTATCTTTTTACTTCGCTTATTTTATGGAATCTTACAGATAAGTTATAAAATACGTTGCCAAAATATTACCCCCCCCCCCCGAAAAAATTTCTGCGGGCGCCCAGGAGTAAGACATGTTCTTTCAGTTATTCCTGATCTACAACAATGTACTTCAACATTTGAATTGATGGTAGTTGTTTTCGATATTTGCAATTCAGAATAAAAAATGCTGGAAACATGTAATGATTAATATTACAAGTGCAACATTTATAAAAATAACTACAATGCGAACGAAGTTGGCATGAAAAAAAAACAAAAAACAATTATTAATATTTTCATTGTTTATTATTTGGTGGCACCAATAATAGATCACTTTCAAATTGTGAAGTTGTTTGAAAACATTTTTACAAGGAGATACACAGACTGCTTGTTAGAGAAGAACTTTTCACACGTTTAGAGTTCAGACATCATTATTGGGATTGAGAAGCAGTTCTTAACGTCAGTTCTAATTCTTTTCGGTCATTGCTTGATAATCCCGTAAGCGAGAAGAAAACTGCTGCTAAGACTAATTAAAAAGAGTGGAAGAAGAATATTTACCAATTTATATCTTCCCGATTGCATGGAGTTCCATTCGCGTAATGGCGTCTCTATTTTTCTATAACTCATTCATCTTTATTGTCAGTATTATGAAAAGGAGTGCAACAAACAATACTACTTCCGGTGTAATCAACATATGCATGGGTCCTTAGCCTTCTATTGTCATTAATTTGTCTTTTGTTATTCTAATGTTTCTTTTGATACCAGGATTTCTAATGTCATCTCGCTGTTCTGCAACAACTTACATATCGGTTACAAATTCGTTAAAATTAATGGAGAGAAACAAATTTATAAGTTTTAATTTAAAGCTTACGTTACATGAAAGTAACTAACATTATCTAATTAATCTCTGCAGAGGAAAATGGAAATATTACAACGAAATTATGCCAAATTTGAATGTCTTTAAGAAAATAAATTTTTAATTTTTAGCCTTTTTTTTCCTAATGAAGTTTCACTCAAAAAACCAATATATGTATCGTGTTGCGCTAATAACATCTAAACAAGTGATTGGATCTTCTTCAAATTAACAAGCATGTTTATGGATAAGAGATCCACTGTAGTTCTCGTACAGTATGTAATAATTTATTTTGCAATCCATTTCAGAGTGTTTCGAAGTTTTTCAAATTATTTGGATGAGATCAGTAAATATTTGCGGATTTAATTCAACCACTACATCTTGGTTTGAAATTGACTTGACTTTAAACTTGAACCACTAGGTTAAAATTCCCATCACAAAACTACTTCTGTAAAAGTACCTTGGAGTTTAGTAGCTATTTATTCAAAAATGACGAACTTTTAATAAATATAAGATATTTAACGAATTGCTATTGATTGGAATCGTAGATAAGGACCTCGGGATATTTCATTCCAAAACAGAAACATTTAACAGTTTTAAATTGGAGAAAATTGAAATGTAAGCTATAATTTTCTTTGAATTATTTGTCATCTATTGATGTGAATTTAGAACGGAATAACAGATAATATGAAAACTCCCTTAATAAATTACGTATTGCAATGCTGCTATTTGGCCACTTCTCTCTGGTTCGCTTTAATTAATTAAAAAAGTGAAAAGCGCGAAGAAACAGGAGGTAGATTAATAAATAATTAGAATATCCTGTTGAATGCAAGCAATGCATCCTTTGAACAAAAGAAAACGTTTTTCCCAGAGCAGTTCTCTCACCTCTCTATTGAGGACTCGAGATGTAATTTCGCCAGAACAGCAGGAACTATTACGTTATCTTAATACTAATATATGTACTTAATAGTTCCCTTGATGTTTATCAAAGAAATAACGAAAAAAAAAATCACACTATTCTTAGTAGATTGAGGATCCTAATATTTATTACTTACTTATTGGAGGATATTGTGCTAATACTCATTTATCATTATTATTTATTCTTATTATGCTATTACTATTTCGTTAATAATAATACATTTAAATCATTGGATATTTTATTTAGTTCGTAAATATATTGTTTTATTAATACATGGATATTAATACTTAATGCAATATAGTCAGTATCCTAATAAATTCATTACATTATTTTCGTTTAA
>JAFIDM010000179.1:48870469-48908739 GCA_023159025.1 Thereuonema tuberculata
ATGGTTGCATTTCTGACATTTAAGCTAATAGCGGAAATTCAATGAAAACAATGCCAAATATCTTGAACAGGGAAAGGGGGGGGGGGGCTTAGGCCCCTGAAAATATCCCATTCCTACAGTGTTTGGGCTTCTGAATACGATGGTGAAGTTCGTTTGTCGATCCGACCTTCCGTTCGGGAGTTCTTATGGGTGGACGGACGGACTGATAGGACAAATGCAATAGCTTCCGATTTTGGTCGCTATCACAATACTCCCAAACGGGTCGCTTAAAAAAGAAAAAAAAAAGCCTTATAGTAGATAAACTCAATAAAAGATCGTTTGCCCATACGTAGAATTATTTTGCCCAATTCAACATGGTGACCTTTCTTTGTCGGAAATAATGTGATATCTCAAAGAAGTAAATAAGGAAAAACAAATTCACTGTGGTTATGATAAAATAATTCATTTAATAGTTTTTCTCAAAAGAGGTGCATTTAAATGGAATCAAAAAAAACCTTAGACATTTAGAAATACCTATAAGTGATCTATTCGTCGTTATTGCTGGAAATGCAAGCGAGATGCATGATGATTTTTGCTTGATCCTCCCTTTACAAATATTTCATCAAAAGCAGTAATTTTAAGGTGAATGAATTGTAGTTAATTGTAACAATAAACAAAATAATTCCTCAAGAAAATTCATCCAAAATAATAAACAAATGAAAACAGAAATTTAACATCCTGAAAAATACTGTCTAACACATTTATTTTGACGATCACGTTTGCGCGAGAATTACGAAATTCTCGAGATCTCGCCATCTCGAGATCTTCAGCAGGTCTCAAGAAATTTAGTATTTTTAATGTCTGTCACTAGGAAAATGCTACATAAAGAATTTATTGTTTGTTTATTGACTGATTTCAATTTATTAAAACTGTATTAAAATGTAGTAAAAGTCTCATGCATTTCCCCGTATTATAATTCATTTAAATATTTCATTTTTTTGTGAGAAGACATGGATAGAGACTATTCTCGCGTAAATTACGTGAAATCACGAAAATACGGGATCGTCAACTTCCATGAGTTTGATAATAATTGAAAACGTCTACAACTAAAGTATTAAACTAACAATTTCATTAGTGAACAAATTATAATGAAAACAAGTTTAACGTCCGTTTTAATTATTCATAAATAGAGAAAGAAATTCACCAACGGACAATAAATATGCCTTCGTACATTGAACCAACATCAACGGGAATTCTGAACAGCTGTTTCATCCTTATTAGGAATCATCAGCAGAATATACCCTTGATGTTTTTTCGCGCAACTGAGCCAAACATCAAGGGTATATTCTGCTGATGATTCCTAATAAGGATGAAACAGCTGTTCAGAATTCCCGTTGATGTTGGCTCAATGTGCGAAGGCATACTTATTGTCCGTTGGTGAATTTCTCTCTCTATTTATGAACGAATTATATATTCAGTATAAGTAATAATAGATGTTACGTGTCTAATAATTCAATAAAATTGTAACAATGGAAGGCAGAGGTGCGAAATCTTTTTGATTCCTTTGTGCCTTCCATTGTTATCATTTTGTTTATATATTCAGTATTTTCGGAGGGAAAGAGAAAGGCACGTTATGACTCCCTACCACCTTCCTTCAGTTCAGATGCCTCTGAAATCTTCTAAGATATGGGTACATAAATTTCTGAAAATATCCTCCAATAAAAATGAATAATTGAGACAAAATTAGATTTGGTCGATATATTTTCGTAAAACTATTTAATATGTTTTAATCCTTCTATTTGGGAATCGAACATTTGCAGTATATAAACGAATGGACAAACAAATTTCAGTAGGTGACGTCTTCTAAAAGGAGGCAGTCACATTGTTTCTTAGTAACAATGCCTTCGATTGACCTGCGACGTTGTTGTCAGTTTCAAATATCCCCTTACAAAAAAAAAAAAAAAAGAGTTCTTCGCTTGAAAGATCAGTTAATTGCAGTATCTTGTTGTCACGTTGCACCACTTAAATTGAAACGGCTTCTATTCATCAGGAACCAGTTTGACTTGAATCACAACCTCTTGATTCATGTTCACTAGGCTTATCATTCACACAAGCCATTAAGACTCATCGTGAAGTCATCATCTGTTAAGGAAACAAAGGAACATCCAATACTCAGACACGGATATTTTTGGGAATTGAATAAGATACTGAAATATTTTCAAAATGTAGGTGAAAAAAAAAAAAATAGATGAATGTCGGTTTTGTTTCACGATTTCAGAAATTTTTCGGATATCCTAATTTTTCTGTGGTTATCTGCAAAAAGAAGACGAAATAATATCATGTGAAATTAAATTTTATCAAGACTAAATTATAAAACAAACAAACATTGACACATTAGTAGAAATGTTAAGACTTTCTATTTCTCTGGAGGATTTCTCTGTGATGGAGTGAGACTGTATTCATGCACTTTACTTGCATTTCTGATGGTAATAGGGAACAGAAGATGAAGTTATTATTTATTAGAGTAGAAAAAGAAATGGAACCTCCATGAATCTAAACTAAAAACATAAAAGCACATTAAAAATAAAGAAAAAGAAAATTTATATGCTAGCCTCTGGCCGCCTCAATGAATTTCTTATGCGCATGTAAATAAAGAAAAAGCGCTTAAAAGATATGTAAACACATTAAAAAGTGAGACGAATGTTCATAAGTGACATCTCAAAACAGCCTGTTTCACGCTAATATGGCAATCACACTAAAAACACAATTTAATGTGTTTAGACATTTTTAGACGCTTTATCTTCATTTACATGCGCATAAGAAATTCATTGAGGCGGTCAGAGGTTAGCACTTGAATTTTCTTTATCTTTATTTTTAATGTGTTTTTAGTTTAGATTTGTGGAGGTTCCATTTCTTTTCCTACTCTACTTCAATACACCTCCATTATGAGAGCTGCTTTGTTCATACTGACTAATCTCAACTGATGATTGCCACATTAGCATGAAACAGGCTGTCTTGAGATGTCACTTAGGAAACATTGGTCTCAATTTTTAATTTGTTTATTATTGCTGTTATTTTGAGATTATTAATATAAACAAAGATTGCTTTCTATTTTATCAATTGATTCATTTGAGGTCGAGATTTGTGTTAAGTAAAATACAAATTTCATTTATTTTAAAATTGCTTTGTTTTTGTCTTATTTACTTAATGGAGCCATAACATATTTTTTCACAAATAGGAATCTATTCTCTAAGTTGGTTTGGTATCTACTTCACTTTTTCGATTGTTCAATTAAATTTCAACTTATCTTTTAGTGAATAATATACTATATATTAAATTTCAATGCATAATATTAACGATACATTTATTAAAAAAGTATGATGAATTTCTTAGGATTATTCAAAATAATTATGAAAATAACTATTAACATAGTTTGAATAATTAAACGTCGGGTCAGAGTGCTTATGTTGTATTCTTCATCCGTTACAGCAAAACTGCATGAAATATTTATATAATTATAAAACACATTTCTTATAATTATTTTTAATTTCTTACGATAACAAGTACAGTAAAACCTCGTTAAGTCGTCACTCAAGGGACCAAACATTATTGACGACTTAAGCAGAGTGACGACTTAGGCGGAGTGCGAATTTTTGAAAAAAAAACCCCAAAAAAACAAACACTGAAATACAGTATTTTCATGAATTGCTGTAAGATTCGGTGAGAAATACAAGATTTTCAGAAATCAATTCATGCAAATGAATGAGTGGAAAATAATAATAATAAAAAAAATCACTTTTTATAGTTACCATATTTTAATCGTTTTAAAAGAAAGGCAATGTCTGTCTTTGAAATGTTCCAGCCAACCATTGCAGCCGCCGAAATCTTCAATGATCAACTCCTTAGCAATTTCCATAGCTTTTTCTTTGAGAATCACGGAAGAAATCGGCACATTTTGCGATCTGGTATGTTTTAGCCATCGAACTAAAACCTCCTCGATCGCGTCAAACTTCTATTTCCTCATTCTCTTTCTTTTGTCTTTGCAGTCAGCTTCTTCAATACTTGTTTCGATGAAAGAATATCGTTTAATGTAGTCCTGGGAATATGATGTTCTTTGGCAAAAGCTGTTTTCGAAACATTTGATTTTTCAAAAAGTGCAATTAAGTCCCTTTTTTTTCTTTAAACGATAACGAGGTAAGTTTTCGTTTCCCTGGCATATTAAAACGTATCGAACCACGAAATTGCAAGAGAAAAAAATAGCCCTTATAGCGGGGCTTACTCGCTATGAAATGAAGTCACACTCAAGAGCGGTCAAGAAAAAGGTCTACGCTCGACAGAGTCGCAGCGAGATTCCAAGAACCCAAATCCCCCGAAGGGGTAGGAAAGGAATGAAGTGACAGGCGTGATCAAAAATTCCACGTAAAAGGCTTGGCTTTCTTAAAGTGAAGGGGCGGGGCTGAAAATTCAACACGATGGCCTGCAAAATGGAGAAGAAAGATGCTTTTGGCCATTTTTGAGGGTGACGAGTTATCCGGAGTAGAATTAAATTTGGTGACGGGTAAAGGAGGGTTATTTTACATTATTGTGTATGAGACATTGTCGGGACCAAAGGAAAACGACGACTTAAACGGAGTGACGACTTATCCGGGTGATGACTTAACGAGGTTTTACTGTACTAAGTTTCCATAGTAAATTATTTTACAACACCGATTGTGGATACAACAGAGCTGTTACTCTAAATCAATGATCATCATAAATTAAACTTTAAAAAACATCCACTGAATTAATGGATTTTGTTAAGAGTAACAATATATTCGCATTCAACGTGAAACTTAAGTTTTGTAATGCTGAACTTGCTGATCGATAACTCCACTTTATGTAGTACATGCTTTACCTTCTTATACAGTGGAGCCCGGATTATCCGCGGGATTGGGTGGCAAGGGCTTCGCGGATAACAAAAATCGCGGATAACCCGAAAAAAACACTAAAAATGAGGTGTAATCACGAAAAAAATATTTCACCATTAAAAACTACGTTTTATTGTACAAAAAACATAATATGTAAAACTTTTAAAATGCGTACAGTAAAGCAGAAACCTTTGCTCTACGTTTGCATCCACAAATTCCGAGAAGGCCTATAGGATTACGATGCACAATAAACCTATCATTAATTTTCGACCTTCGCACTGTAGGGCCTATTGTATTTTCCCTGTTGTTGGCTTGGATTAAAATTGTTTTTTTTTTGAGGTTCGTAATTAAAAAAATTTTTCGCGGCACTCGCGGATAATCGGCGCTCTACTGTAGTTATTTCCGAAGTTGTTAGTGCGTTTCGGAAATTTCCGAAACGTGAAGTTCTGGCCTCTTTATTTAACATTGTTTTGAGATAGAAGATGGCTCTTAAATGCCTAGTATTAGTATACACTAAGAACTCGTTTATCCGAAATGATTTTAGCATATTTTAAAAATATACAAAAACATTTTTGGTCGCTATAATCAATATTTAATAGTGTACACAAACGATTGTGCAACTGTTATTCCATTAATAACATTAATGTAATTAATATTAATATTAATAATATGTAGTCTATAATTCACGTTTAATATAATATATTTCAGATTATCCGAAATTTCGTTTATCCGAATTGGACGCGGTCCCATCAAATTCGGATAAACGAGTTTTTAGTGTACTACTAATTTCGCATATTATAGTATTTTATTGTTTTATTTATTATTTGTTTCTTAAAAAAGAAAAGGATCGTATAAGTTAAAGTATAACTTGAAGCTTAATTATTAACTTATTCATTTAAATTACAGTAGCTTCGTTTCAGATTTTCTCAGTTATTTTCGTTAGTTCCCGCTTTGTTTTGATATCTCTACAAAAATATCGAAATCTCTGGTTGAAATCACTTTGATAAGTGTATTGCATGTAGGAATGATGAAGCTATTTCAGTTTTCTATTACTTCTTACGAAGAAAACTAGATGATTTATTGTTCCTTCAACAGAAACATCTGTAGAGAAGCCAAGAAAACACTGAACATTTTCTAGAAGTCGTCTTAGCGTTCATCTTTGACTATATTGAAAATTAATATTGCTACAGTCAATTGTAGATAAGAAGCGAGCTAGAGTCTGTTCTGCAGATTTCGTTCTAACATATTTCATTGTACAGAGCTTACTATAGTAGATTTCAAAAAAGAAGTGTTTGCCATATATGGTCATTACGTAGCGATTTTGTCTGGAACAAACGTCAACAGTCATGACGTCATCAACTTGAACTCCCAGCAGTCATTCCAAGATGGCGTGGTTTTGTGATCGCATAAAAAAATAAAAAAAAATGACAAACATTTTCAATAAAATAATCTTTAAAAAATATAAAATTATTAAAATAATAGACTAATAACAATAATATAAAAATATATTCGTAACTGTAGAAAATACAGAAACCAGAATGTTTTCGTAAAGTTTATACGATTCAGTTACGAATTTTGGCAATATATGGCGCTGTTAAGTCCTGGAAACATCAATCCATAAGCAAATTACGTCATCAAAAGCTCTTCTTTCATGAACTGAACTATAGTGGCCTACTTTTATGATATCGTGTTCACCTTCTGCAAGATTATAAGATTCACAAAGGATGAAATATGATAGAAGGGTAATTGTCCAGTCTTCTGGTGGATAGAGAGAGAGTTTGGTGATTAATTCTGCACAGTAGATTCCTATTGCGAAAACATAAAAGCAAAAAATCTATTTTTTACTAGTTCTTAGAAAAGATTGTGGGAATTTAACTGCAAAACATTCAAAAATTGCCTGAATTAGTCCTCAAATTATGTGAACTGCACCCATTTCAGTGGCTGAGCAGTTATAATTAGGGCTGGTTGATAAACATCTTGAGAATAACTGGATCAGGAATTAGAATAGTTTAATTGTTTTGAGAAAAACCAAAACTCATTTCTAATTGACGGCGTTTCCTTTGTAATCTTCTTTTGAGGCTTTTTAATAGATCTAATTAGATCGTTTAAAACAAAATTACCGCTTGCTTCAGAAAGGTGTTTTTTTTCTTTTCTTAATTCTTCGGAAAGACAGAAGAAAAAAAACTCTTTTCTGTTGTCATTGCAAAGAAGGAAGTCAATTCATAAGAAGAAGCAGAAAAAAAAAAAAGAGAGCTTGACGTTTGTTTTATGGTTGGCTGCTGATACGTTTCACTAGAATTACTCAGCAGAGCGTCTCTTGCGGGGGTGGAAGGGAGGTCAGTTGGAACACAGAGATAGACGCCAGCAAGAATCAGGCTGAGAAAATAGTGAAGCGGTGGTTCTGTCAGCCGGAGTTCACAATGTGTTTCTGACAATCAAAACAATTTATTCACAATAACAAAAAAAAATAAGCAATTTTTGTTAAGGTAATCATTTTTTAATTCAATAAAGATATTGTCATGACTTTTTATAATTACATACATTATCTCATGGGAAGTGTCAGGATTAAGTAAGATACTTAATAGGTAAGAAATAATAATTAATGCAATGTTAATGAGTACAAATTAAAAATCCATCAAAGAACTTACACCATATTTTCTTTGAAATGCTGCTTTTTTTTTTTTTAGTCTTAAAGTCTTAGAAAATTTCTAAGAAAATATAAAAGAAAGTTTTCCATTTTGGTAATTGAAAACCACACTCGACAAATATAATGTTTTCAAATTTTTCATTTTCAGAAAAATGATTAAATCTGAAATTTTTATGTTAATTGTCTGAATCCAATAAATTTTAATAATAAATTACAAAATGGCTTACTTAGGTTGTCAAAGAATAGAATTCCTTAATTACTAACTGCTTCGCTTCTAATGTTTTTTTTTTTTTTTTTTTTTTGGGGGGGGGGGGTTAATTATCTTCCTCATCCATTTGGAGGAAACTTTTAAAATTCAGAATATTATGAATGTATTTATAAAGATTCTATTCTATTCATAATTAAATAGTTATTAGCGATTGTGGTGGAGCTATACACACACACACAGATACAAACACCGATTTGATGAACTTAAAAATCGAAATCCTTTAGCTTGCAATTTTAAATCGATCGAAGTATTTCGTTATTTATGTATAAGGTACTAAAAAATTCTCATTGTCGGAAGCTGTTGGGTTAATGATATCCTTTGACTATAAAACATTAAGTTTACTTGTTGTAGTTTACAGCTTCTAAACGAAATCTCAGTTGTATTCATAATCATTAACGCGATTATTAGCATTACTTAGAACCTTTTTTTCAAACTGAAACTTGATAAAGAACGAAATTGTTACAGACATGGATTTGGAAATGATTGACTCCTTACTTTACAGAGCTTGAGACTAAAAAGCTCCTTCCTCAATCCTTCATTTAACAATTAATTCTAATAAATTAAACTATGAACTCTTTCTTCTTATAAATAAACTCACTATATTTCAAACATATAAACTGTTTTCTTCTTCAGGTACATTACGAAGTGAAACCAAATAAGTTTCCTCCTTAAATAAAAAAAAAAAATAGAATAACATCGAAAATGATAACAATTGAATTATATCAAATAATAATATTGAGCATAATAATAATATAACACAGATATAATTCAGTTGTTATCATTTTCGATGTTATTCCATGTTTTTTTGATTTAAGGAGAGGAAACTTATTTAGCTTCTTCACTGAAGAAGAAAACAGCTTATGTTTTTGAAATATAGTGAGTTTATCTAGAAGAAGAAAGAGTTTTTAGTTTTATTTATTTAATATTAACATATTTTGATGTAA
Organism: Thereuonema tuberculata; assembly: GCA_023159025.1. Classification (NCBI taxonomy): domain Eukaryota; kingdom Metazoa; phylum Arthropoda; class Chilopoda; order Scutigeromorpha; family Scutigeridae; genus Thereuonema; species Thereuonema tuberculata. The sequence goes on from JAFIDM010000179.1 coordinate 48,879,215, forward strand.
GTATAACAGTTAATTCTGTTGTGCAGTTGTTGTTGTATACTGAGAAACTAGGAATTACTTAACGTTGAAAGTCCTTTATTTGACTTTCAAATGAATATAATTTATTAATTGTTTACTCGATTAATATTTTATAAATTCGATGTTTATTTCGCTTCAAAACTGGCTGTATTAGTTATTCAGATTATGCAAAATATTTAAGAATGTGAAGGTTCCTTCACTTTCGTTTGACTTCTCTTGTGTGTACAATAATAAGCTCATCAATAAGCAACACAAATGCAAAAATCACTTGAGAAAATTTCCTTTGTACATTTGCCAAAGAATTTGTCCTTGAAGATTTCACTTGTTTTCCCATTGAAATAATTTAACGTGTTAGAAGAGAAAGCAAATCAAAGGTAGAACACGCTGTTTGCCTTTGATATTTTGATTGTTTGTGAGTATTACAAATAACACGCTGTAAGCGAAGTCACAGATGATTACCAATTATCCTTATTATTATCAATTGAATAGCAGATTTTTGTTTTTCGTTTACTGACTATATTTATTTAAATAGACTTTTCTGTTTATTTTGTTCGTGGTATACGAATGAACGCCATTCAAACAGAAAATATCTGATATCAATAAGAGATGACAATTTGATGGAGTCGATTTGTAAAATAGTTATTTTCTAAATTTGGATACTGTTAAAACCATCAACGTATACATTGGACGATCAACTGATCACCAACCTAATAGTTTGTTATCTCCTTTTGCTGTTAATACAGCAGTTATACATTGAGATATGGACTCGATTCCGGAAGGTAGTTGCAGATATTGCGTATTAGTTTGTCAACAGTGCCTTTCATAGCTGGACTGTAGATGGTGCATCCAAACAGCGAATTCCTTTCTCCATACGATCCCAATGATGCTCAATGAAATTCAAATGAGGAGATTAAAGTCGTGAGCCTGACTTCATCATACTGGAACCTTGACTCATTAGAGAAGTCATTCTTCCTCCACTCTTCCATTGTCCAATGGAGTGTTCCTGTATATCCACAAGGGGCTTTCATCAATGGCTTTCCATGAAGATGTGACAACACTAGTCCTACGGTTGTGTTCTCTAGTTCGACAGTCATACGATCATAAGCTGAATTTTAGCATTTTGATTGGGGGAGGGAGCAAAAAAATCCAATCACCTGCAAAGCTTAAAGAATTTCAAATTAGCACTGATGGTAACTTGTAGATAATTTAATTCATGAGAAATTTGTTACTTAAATGTGAATAATGCTTAGTTAAATATATGTTTATTTTCTATTTATTTCTTCCCCTCAAAATATTTTATTGACTTATTGAACTTAATTGATTAAGAATTGAAATTGAATTCAAGATGACGCCGTTTATTAGAACATACAGATCGCACTATTACAGGCGATATATGTAGCAATGGCTTTATTTTCCGCTTTGAGAAGAAACGAAAAATTGAGACAGGATTAATGTAGTTCTACTTAGAGTATTTAGAGGAAAGAAACAGGGACAACCTGTCTGCGCTCGACTGCAGAAGTTATGTCATCTTCCGTGTTTTCAGAAATTTCCAGAGCAAAAAATAACTATTTATTTATTTATTTAATTATTTATTTTTATTTATTTTTGTTGTTGTTATATGATTGATGATTATTGAAGATAGTTCATTTATTTATGAATATTTGTTCTTATTGGAAAACCATTCTGAATAAAACCACTTATTTTTACCAGCCATTATTGTTAGTTGCTTAAATATGCAGTAAATTAAACCTTTCGGATTAGATCCCTAAAATAGTAAATGATTATAATTTTTATTGATATATAGAATTAAGCTATTGCTTTGAAGCTTCATCTGCCTCACAGTTATCTAAACAATATCTAAAATATTTTAAGCCGATTTATTTAATTCGTTAGATTGTCAATTTTGTGAAAAGTAAAAGGAAAAAATCATGGGGCTGTTTTTTGTGTCTTCTCCAAACAGAGCAAGCTTGAAACTTGACATGGCTATTTCTGAATAAGGAACTGGATTCCTTTTCATCTGAAAACTGTCTATCCAATCAGACAACGGCTTAAATTGAATTAGTTATCTTTCATTTTTGAAGAAATGCTTCACCAAAGTTTTCCCTTAAGCTTTCGTGAAAAATTTCATCAAAAATTAAAATTAAAGCAGTGACGTGATGGCAATATTTATGATTATTTTACACAGAGTATAAAGTTCTAAGTTGTTTTTTGAATTTCCGTTTCTTCATTTTTTTTTTTGTCTGTAATTTATTATGACTGAAGAAAGAAGAATGTCTTGGTGTCTGTGAAGACAGTGTGATCAGCTTGAAGCCACATGTTACGAATCAGTTCTGATTATCTAATACCGCGAAAGTCGTCAAAAAAAACCTCTATAGCAGTGAGAAGTTACCTAATTGGTCAGAAGTTTCTTTTTTTAATATATTATGTATTTTCAAACATAATAAACGTTGTTTGCTCGATGGTAAACACATCTTTGACTACATCGTTGCCGAGGGCCATACTACAATTGGCCTTGAACTTCGTTTGGCAGTGGCTGCACTCTGGAAGGCCGCGTGCGCGCTCCACAGATCAGAAGCACAGTCTCAATAGTCGGGAATACTTTCTACGAGAAGCGAACCCCAAGACCTTTGTAACGTCTCTGTGCCCCGCCTGTGACAAAACGATCAGCACAAAGAGGTAAGATGATGGCTTGTCTTATCAAAAGCTTTCTCTTGATTCTTGTCTTGCGAAAGACACGCTTTATCGCAGTTGCGTAACCGAAGCTATCGAGTTGCGAAAACAAGGAAAACAATGCATTGTACCCGAGTTTAAAGCATGTAATAAACAGTATTGCAAATATCCTTACACAATGATATCAGTATTTTACAAAGTACAACGTAACACTGCTTTGTATGCGCTTATTCTTTTGTTGGAAAAATTCGACCTTGAAAAACTGATATCTCATCTTAAATTCATGAAGATCGATGAGGTAACACAGAACACAAGCCACGAGGATTCTCTGAATAAATTGAGCAATTTTTTTAATATAAAATATCTTGTAATATTCATTTTTAGTATGTAATTTATTTAAGCTTATTGAATTCGTTTTTCTCCATCTTCCCTTTCCGTATTTATGAAACACTTAGTATTCCATGATTTTGATGAAACCTCGAATATATAAATATCTATCGAATATTTTAAGAAATGCTTCTCGAGTATCTATGAAATGTCCATCAAATTGTTAAGTATTTTATTTTGTTTGTACAAGGACGAAGATGGAAACAATTGTTGATATTTTTTTTTCCCATTACATTTCCTGTTTTGTTGATGTCAAGATTTTATCTTGGAATTATAGCTGACAATTTTAAAAGAAATTTTAAAACTTCGTATTAAGCTTTCATTCATTCATATTCAGTAATTGTATCTAATATTTATCAAAACGTTTTTTTTTTGTTAAAGTAATAATAATGGTATAGTATTATAGTATTTAAATTGTCTATTTTCAGAACGTAGCTTTGAAAATATTTTTACTTATATTACTTATAATTATTATAATAAATTTATTACTTAATTTATTTAATCAATTATTAAAAGTAATAGATATTAGATGGAATTGAGAGTTAAACTATTTAAAATTAAAATACTAAGTATTTCAGAAAATAAGTCGTTGCTGAGGGTTTACAAGAAATAAATAACTATTTGAGGCTAACAGTCGCATTCTAGTCTATTATTTGAAAGGTTCCTACAACCATCTTTGTAATTGCCTTAAAATTCATTTTTTACATTTAAATGTAGCGTCACGAGACAGAACCTAGCAATCGAGATTTTATAATATTACCCAGGAAATTGTTTTGAAGGTTTGTTTTGAACGGAATATTTTATAGAAGTTCGTTATAATCGAACTTCGTGCAACAATATTTATTTATGGAGGTGAATACTGTTTAGAATTGTATTTAATCTATACAGTTTAAGCTGTTGTAGGAATGCATTTATTATGAAAAAAAAAATAGTAGAGAAAAACTTAAACCGAAACCTTGTAAATTGAAATAACAGTTCTTCTTAAAAGTTATTTTTTTCACTAGAACCATATTTTGAGAGAAATCCTGTGACAGAATAATAACTATGGACAGGATAAACACCATAAATAAACAGAAAAAGAACTCGCATTCTAACGGAATACTTAACATTTTAAATGTATTTAAATAATCAACATTTAAATAATAATTTAAAGTTATATGAAAACTTTAATGTTATTTAAAATTATGTTATTCATATAATACAGCTACAATATTAAGAGTTTCTTTAATAAGTATATTAATTTTAGTATTATAATTATGTTGATCAGGTGAGAAAAGATATAAATTGCCCTTTCTTCCTTTCATCGAAAAAATAAATACTCGGGTATGTATATTAAGTATTCAAAGGTTATGTTTGCATGATCAGCAATCATGTGATCTATAGATTGGATGAATTAACTGAATTTAAAATAAAGATGAAGACCTAAAGTGAAACCTAAACCTAAAGTGAAACTAAAATTAAATTTAGAATTTCAAAAGTTAAACACTTTAGTTGAAAGTATTCTTAATCATTCACTATATAAATTTCTACAAATATTTAATTACAAAACTTAATACTGAATTAAAAAAAAAAAAATATCTGTCGCGCATCTAACCCGGTAAGTATATTTCCCAAAGGTCCACCAACTTGAGATTTGTGAATTGTATTTACAAATAATACTTTAATAATGAAGTATGAAATTGAGTCATCCGAAGTCAAGCTTAGTTTTAGCTGAAAAGCCCGAAATTTACGGATGTTATCCAAATCGCAACTTTGAGATCACGTCCCACTTCTAAGCTCCGCCCACTAAAAACCCGTGAACAGATTTCGAATTTTAGGACCCATGTCCTAAAAGCTCCGAAAAGTTTGTAGCAAAAGCTCTAAAAAACAACGTGACTATAAGGTTTCGAAATAGGAAAAATCATCAAAAGTCGAAATACAAATATTAATATATATATTGGGGGAAGAAGAATTTGAATGACACATATATTCGTGATCTACGTTTCCCGATCGGCGTTTATCACAAGGTCCCGGACTCGTCTGTTGAGGTTACAGCGAGTACAGTTCCACAGAATAAACAAGCGATTAATATAAGCGAGAATTTTTATCAGTCGATGAAGGAGAGACAGGATCTTTTATACCGCAGTATCTGTTATAACCGATTTTTCGTGAAAACCAGTTGTTCCATTTCTGAAACATTTCACAAACTTAGGAACTTTTTATCAATTATTCTCAACAAAGCGATAGGAATTATCCTTGAACTACTCCATTTTCGCGGAAATTTTCATCCCCGGAAGAAGAAATCGGTGAATTCCGATCGGTGTAATTACAGTTTCTAAGAACGATAATCGAACGCTTCAGGTTCTGCGAAGCGTCCATTGGTGATTGACAGATCGCCTCCCACCAGGCAAGGACTATTGCCCGTCGCCAAAATGCTAATGAGATCATTTAGTCACTTAATTTGATTTCATGGAACAGTGTTGAGGGCGTGAGATTAACATTTTTCCCGAGAAAAGGAACTTGGACGTTGAGATGGCCATTAATTCATCGCTTTTAAATTATTCATGACATTGCTTCGTGAAGAACAACGTTACTGGGTCAATTTGGGAAAATTCCGATAGTGGAAATTTTACATATTCTTTAAGGAATTGTTGTAAATTATTGAGGTTCATTTTTGCGTTATTAATTAATTGTTACAAATTGTTCTTATTTGTTGGGTTTTCTTTTGTTGTTTTTTAATTAAAAAAAATTCCTTAATATTTTAAAATTCCTGCCAATTTAAATACTTGAAAAACCATTCGAAATTTTGTTTATCTGAAACAAAGCAATGTAGAACTTAAAGATAATAGCGAATGCTCGAAATTGATAGAAACCATCTGATCGCTAGCAAATGAAAGACGATGTCATTTGTGAACACAGGTCTTATTTATTAATAATACAGTCAAACCCCGCTATAGTGAACACTGCTTATAATGAACTCCCGGATATAATGAACGAAATGTTTGGTCCCTTGCCGTGCAATGCACGTATAACGGAATGTATATAGTGAACTCCCGGCTACAGTGAACGGAAATTTCCGTGTCCCTTGAAGTTCACTATAGCGGGATTTGACTGTATATATATTCATTGCAAACAGTAAAAAAAAAAAAAAAAAAAAAAAACTACTCTCTTCTTAAACATATTTCATCTACAGCAAATATGGCGCATACACAAACACACACACACTCAAAATAACCTTAAAAACTCTAGGGTTTGTTCTTCAAAATTCATGCCTTTCTGGAAGTCGACGGAAATTTCACAGAATTTTAATGTAGTATTTCCTGCGACTCAGTAGGAAGTAATTGCAGCTGCCTATCACTATTAGTAAAGGCCCCCTTTCAAGAAAGACAAAGTCATAAGAAATAATGTAAAGTATGTAGTATTTGTCTCGAATTTAAGAAACAGATCTAGAAAATGATTTTTTTTGTTTAATTCTTGTACTCCTTATCACTGCAACTTCAATCCTATCGTGTATTAAACATTGCGAAGTAATTTGTAAGTAATTATTCAGGCTAACAATTCGTTGCACTATATAGTCTTTGGAGAGGAATTTGCTTTGTAACGATTAGTAAGATAATAATTGGATAGAACCATTTGCATGTTCCTACAGTAGAGGTCGATTCTAGATTAATCAGTATTTCTACACTAAATTCCTCTTTATTTAGTCAAATTCCCGAAGGCGAACTGTTCAGTTTTTATGTTACTATTTTTTTTTTCTTTGATTTTTTAGGACAATAAAATTTTTATTAAGAAAAAGGGGAAATTTCCCAACATGCACCAAAGAAAATAAGAAATTCTTGCAAATTTGCACAAAATTTTTATTACTTTTTTGCAAATTCATTTGAATGACCGTTATAGGTTAGGCTTCTCCAATAATTATGTAAAGTAGGTTGTATAGAGGGATTTTAATAAAATAAGATCCTGCTTATAATTATTCAGAGTTTACGACATTGAAAGGAATGAAGTGGTTACATAGTGAAAGAAATGAACGAATCTTGACTCCGTGACTTTTATGGAAATCCACTGTGCGAAGGTCTAAAGTTAAATGCATTCACAGCAGGAATAATACTCGTTTGAAAAATAAATCAAATATCTTCTTCTCTTTACATTTATCCTTGCCTTTTTTTTTTTTTTAAATCATTTCTTATACATTTGTTCAGAATCTTTTTCTTCTTTATTGCTCTGCTGCTAAATCCTTAAATGCAGTCAAACTTCATTTATGATGATTTTAGTTGTGATTCAGTTGACCGAAATTTTCGTCAGCCTATTTTGTGATGGAATCAGTATTTCCGTTATTATCAGAGTTGCCAAACCGACCGTGCCACTCTTGTTTTTCATGAACCTTTGTTTTGGTATTATTTTGCATTGATTTAACTGACTTAACTTTTTTTTATTAGTTTTTTATATATTTAAATAACTAATAAAAATAGTCATTAAACAATTTTTGTTTTGTTATTGTTACACATTATACGGATAAGTATATTTAAACAAATTATTTGTATATCTCTTAAACCTACAAATATTTCGACCATCCATTGGTTCTGTAAACAAACTTTCAAAAGTACTCTAATGTCACGGAGAGATATGAGTTTGTCTTTATTTGTTTTTCGAAAAATAAATTCGAATTCATCTGTAGAAATGAAGACAATGGAAAAGAGGTTTTGTAACTTTCCCTAGTTTGGGTATTTTAAAATTTCGAGCAGTGCCAAGTGTTTTCTCTTGTATCAATAAAATGTAATGTAAACAAACAACAAAAATCTTGCAATAAATATCGTTAAGACATAAGACAACAATCATCATCGTAGATATAGTTTCCAATTCTGTGTGTGTATTCCTGTGTGTAACATAAGAGATCAGAAAGCTGCCTGGTAAGTCTCACATCTACTGCAGCACAGATGTAGTAGTGACGGATGATCCAAGTGATGAACGAAACTATCCTGCAGAGTTTCTTCACATTTTCCGTCATGCCACCTCATCATCGGAGCCTGAAGAAAGGATCAATTGTGATGCTCCTTCGCAATCTCATTCTAAAACAAGGACTCTGTAATGGCTCACGATTGGTCGTTAAGGAGTGTCATCGCAATTTTCTTTCGGAAAGCAACAGCATTGATGTAGTCACTATTCCCTGGATCGATTTTCAACTGATTGATGTCAATTTGCCATTCAAGTTAAAGCGTCGTCAGTTCCCAGTAAAGCGCGCATCAAGCCTTCCAATAAACAAATTCATTTATGTTGCTAGCAATGCACGCATTTTAATTTTCTATCTGTCGTAATCTACGACGGAGAAATACTCTAGTACAGTGTTATCTCCGAATAACGGACAGTCACGGGACCGGAAGTTTCGTCCGTTATTGGGAGGTGTCCGCTATTGGGAAGGACTATCTTTTTTTCATTTTTTTAGCTTATAGCATGTCATTTAATGAAAAATTACATACAATCTTAACTAAATTTCTACAATTATCATTGCGATATGAGAGAATATGAACAATTGCAAATTATTTACTATATTCCTTTTTAAATGAGCGCTAATCCGTTTGTCTTACTTAAAATAATGACAACATTAATTACAGTATATAGAAAATTAATTTCTAGCCATCCATTTGATGCCTTAAACGTGTCCAATCCTAAAGTTTGACCGAATTCTCTGGCTTTTTCTTGAAGCAAAACACAGGAATGTTTTTTGCATGAGCAGAGCGAAACCATTTTATGACCACTTCGTCGATTTTGCTTGTTTCAGTTTTACGAAACTTCAAATTCTTCGAATTTTCGTTTGAATTCACCATCCACATTTTTCTAATCTCATCTTTGTCCTACAAAAGTTCACTTATCTGAGTTTTTTCAACTTTAAAACGTTCAGCAAAACAACGCACAGTCAGCTTTTCTTTTTCAGCAACTTCAAGAACATCAATGTTTTTCTTTCAGTGCCAATCTCTTCCTTTTTGACGCCATTTTAATTCGCACTAAATTTAATCAACACGTTTACAGGATAGCTTTATGAGGTATTGACCTTTACAAAGCAACTGCGGTGAAAATAAAGGGCCTCAGATTCGTGCATTGAATCATGGGACACCGATACAATGTATCAATGTATGGGACACCGATGTAAATACAACCATGATGTGTTTGACGAAATGTTAATCGAAAAAAACTCAAATTTTTTTACAGTTAAAATAACTGTCCGCTATTCAGAGTGTCCGCTATTCGGAGTGGATAACATGGAATGTCCTATTGTAAGGGACTGGAACCCGCAATAATGACCGCTAATTAGAGGTGTCCGCTATTCAGAGTGTCCGTTAAAGGAGGTAACACTGTATATTTTCTTCTATATTTTTAAAGGGCATAAGAATATTACTAGGTGTATGCATAGTTATCCATCCCTTGGTATCCAGCGCTGGACATGCAGCGCTTGGAGATTGAGAATTGGGAACAAGAGGACCAAAATGCTTATATTTTATATTCGAATTTAAGTAAGAAATGAGTGTAGCCGTTTAGCGAGGGTTTTCAGGGTGAAGGGATAGCAGGAGACCTAAATAAATATTCTTAATATTCTGATGTTTTAAATTGCGTCCAAAAGAAGCAACTTATCCAATTTTAAGGAAATCCGTTCAGTCATTTACAAACAGACAAATAGAGAAATAAAGAAGAAAATCTTTCAGATGGAATAGAGAAATTTTAATCAACAATTGAGTGCTATCTTTGAATAAAATGTAAATGTAAATAGTTTTGTAATACAGGCCTTATTTATAAGTCCAACCCGCAATAAAATTATGAATGCGCTTATGTTACATAACTTTAGCTTGCCTTTAAATTATTTATCTTCTTACAGGATGTTTGGATTTAGAATTGTCGTAATAACAGCAGTTTATTGCCATCGTAACCCCTAGACATCCTAATCTCTAGGATTCAGTTTTGATGAATGTCATTTGGAAGCGAACATTAGGTAGCCAAACCTACTAAAATTTCAGCTTGCTAGAATAAATAGTTAAGTAGGGTGTACAGTGTCATGTGCTAACTTCTAAATTGAATTGAATTGTAAAATACGAATTGTATTTTTTTTTAATAAGTTTCTTTTAAGACTTTGATTCTCGCACCAGTTATCAAGAATCCTTGAAGTAAAGTTCTTGAAGCTACAGAAAAGTAGATAAGGAAATTACGTATTTAATGTTGTCATAAAATGCAGAATGCTTGAAGAATTACCTTTTTTTTAAAAGTTTATTTAAGTCTATTTAATAGATAAAAGTCAATGTATTATCAAACATTGCATATTTTTTTTGTGTAATGTTGGATAATAACTTACATTCCTTCGATTAAAAGTGCTTTTCTCCTTCATTTTAGTGTTTTTGAAGGCTTATCATCCAATAAAAATCGATCTGCCGAGGGCCATCTTCCAGCTGTAATCAGTATCATGGATTCGTAAACAACAAAATTAGCTAAAGCAGTTGCACAAGAGAAACCAGAGAGTATTTTCTGAATTTGTGGTCGCTGTTAAAAATTGCTAAAAACACTGTTTTGAAAAGTTTTCTATGTTTTTTTTTTTTTTTTTTTCGTAACTGTTTTAATTTGTATTACAGTTCTCTTAAAGCAAACTGATTCACTACTTTTAATAGTAAGAAAGGGTTGGGAAATGTTGTGTTTATTGCTAAGAAGGGGCTACTGGACGACCTTGTTGGTGATTTGTTACGAGGAGAAAAACTGAATCATCGGCTTCGTGAGCTACGAGAACTGAGTGTCAGTTGGAAGCGAGGCCTCATCGGAAAACCATAATTATGCAGACAAAGTTCTTCGCACCAGTTGTAGTTGAATCTCTGACGGTTTACTTGCAAACAACGAAGCGAGGCTATTGTGGTATTGAAACGAACACCACTCTTGTAAGTAATTTAAACTAAAGCTCTTTTCTTAATATTTTTCAAGCAAAATTACATTTATGTTGGCAGAGTTAATGATAATAGTAAATTTGTTTATGCAATTTGTTACACCAAGACTACATCTATTCTGGAAGAGTTAATGATTCGAATGAAATATTAAGTACATGGACAAAGATTCTTAAAGAATGTCTGTTCCACACGATAATAAAACGCCCGTCATGATGATTGTGGTATGCGTCTAAATTCATTAGCAGTTAATATTTGTTTTTAAAACAATTAATATTCTCCAATGATTCTGTTTTTCGTTTTATTATTTTTAAAACAAAATATAGATTAATAATTAAGGTGGCACACGTTAATAAAATAAATTGAAGACAGATCACTATTGAAATTAAGGAAGCATTTTGAAGATCCTTCTGAAAAGTCATTAGCATATTAATTGTTAGCTTAGGTAATTAAAAACAACAACAAACAATTATATTTATTTATTTGGAATATACAACATTTTATTTTGCTCACTTATTAAATTGTTTGAAAAATTAAAAAAAAAAAAAAAATTGAAACCATTTATTAAATTGAAAACGTTCTGGAGGCCTGAATATCTGAAAATAATAATAAAAAAAATAAGTTTCTGTTTGGGATAGACTAATTTTTAGAAAGTATTTAAACAAGTTTCGATTTTTGTCAGATCATCTTTAGACACAGCATCACTGTTCAAATAACGACTGAAGGGTGGATGCGATCAGTAGAGGAGTTTCTGAAATAGGTTAGATATTTTTGCCAAAGCCCCCAATTGAATATTGCAGCGTGGTAAGCCTTACCATTCCATTTTTTTTTTAACTATTTTTGTCTACTTCATGCTGAAACGGTTGGACAGATTTCCTTAACATTTACAAGAACTAAATTTAAGGTGTAGAAAACTTATTAAGAAAGGAAACCAAAGACTGCACATAAATAAACAATTTCTTTTCTATAACATTTAGTAAAGCAATTTATGATGGCCCAAACACAGCAAATTTATTTTGGACTCCATCACTCCTGTCCCTCAAAATGAATCCATTTTAGGAAACTATAAAAGATTTCAAAGTTCTTTAAAACTTATCCATGGCGCATCTTAAAATATTATCCAGTTTATTTTGATCTCATTCACCAGAGCGTATATCTATCATATTCATCTTATTCTCCCTTTGGACACTGACATGAAGACGGAAAGACACAGCATCTCTTTTCAAACTTAGCTGATAATCACTAACTACTTTTCGCTGAAGAATATTTTAAGACATAAAGGGTATTCTTAATATGAGATAAAATTAGAAAAAAAAGAGAATAATATTGTAAATGAAGTTAAAGTTCCTTTTAAGAAAAGAGAAATAGTTGAATACAACAAATATGTTTGGAATCGTTTTTACCATAACCGAATCTATCTTAATTCAGAATTAATGTTTCTTTAACGAAGCTAATGACCTTTTACTATTCTTACTCTCCAAGACCCATTTCGATGATGAATCGGATTTTTTGTCACACGGAAGATGTGCTTTGTTAGCTCATCAGTGATGCTAATAAAACCCATCACCTAGCAATGGATTTCCAAGCAGTTACGAGGCAAATAACCTGACAGACAATTCCGCTTCCTACTAACAGATTCCTTTCATTCAGGCCGTGAGATTAATGTAAAACGGATAACGATCTATGTACTGTACCAGCTAAAGACTCAAAGAACCACAGTCGATTGCAAACGAGAAGAAAAATGTATATTTAGAAAGCTTTGTTGTCGTTAACTATTAAGCAATCTTTGCTTATTACCGAAACTCAGAAAGGTCTTTAATTCACAGCTCTGCTTGTCTCGTCGTACATGATTCTTCTATTGGCTAACTCGCTTATACTATCACACTACAACCAAATCCACTTCAAGTAACGATCAAAACTGAATCACTATACCACCTTTCTCTTTCAACCTGATTTAAAAGTTGAAAGAAAGATATAAAGTTTTAAGCCATCAATGAATTTCGTATTTTTTTTTAAAGTTCAGCATCGACTTTTAAATTAGGTCTTTTGTTGTTATTCGTTTTCAATGGTTAACTTTTATCTTGGGATAATATCAATTTTTTTCGAGTAATTATTAAGAAAATAATGACTTTGGACATTGATGGCTTCTTTAACATTGAGGAGCTTCACAGGTCATAAGAGCAAATAATGAAAATAAATATGTAAATAACTGTCATTTTAATATTTCGTTCTTATCTTTTTAATAAAAGGGACCAATATATATATGTTATGTGAAGATATATTTTTGTTTATCAAGACATGTGTGCTATGGTCTCTTTTATATTACAGTCTACACACAATGTATCACCTTAAAAAAAAAAAATACTTCCCGTATCTAAATACTCTTCCTTCCATTTCTTTGATATTTCTCCGCAATATTCTACGACACTTCATAGTATTCTATGACACGTTTCAAGATAGAATTACTTCATAAGAACTGGGAATCCTTGAGAATATATACAGTATATTCTCGAGGATTTATTTAACACAAAAATATATTGTACCGCACTATGTAATATTGAACAGTTTTAATAAATGAAGAAACTGAATTTCTAAGAAAATTAAAGCTCTAAAACTGTTCATAGTACTTATAATAAAAACCTTTTTGTATCCTTTTGTCAGAAGGTGATGGAATAAGCAGACATTTTTCTCTAGGAAAACTATTTTTGAAAACTGAATAGAATCCGTAACTAGATAGGCTTTTTCAGAATTTCCGTTTTCTCTTCCTCTATCGATTCTAATGTTTTTCTCTTTTTCTTCCCTACACCTTTGGAATGATAAAGTCCAATAATATTAACACTGCTCTCAAAGGATATATTGGCATTGTATATAGCCCATGTATAAGAAAAATATTTTTACAATTAAACTTATAATGCGTGGCTTATAACACTATAGTGTCTACATGAATGTATATAATGTCTTCTTAATAACTTTTGAATTATGAACGAATTTTCATGAATTTTCATGTTTAACAGTAATTCACTAATTGTCCTTTGTATTCGAAAACTATTTTCTTTAGAGACTTTTCAATGTATAAGGGAATGTCAAGGATTGAAACGACTGAAGTAATCAGTGAGATAACATAGACACGTCTTTCAACAATGTCACTAAAGAAACAATTTAATTCATTTATATAAGAACAACTAATTGACTTCAATAAAATCTCTCAGTATCCATTTTTGTCCCAGTAAATCTAAATGATAATCGTAAGTTCAGAAAATTATTTTTTTGCAAAAAAAAAGGGATAAAAGTAGAAATTAATTTTTAAATGGATCTTGGTATAACTTAATTATAAAGAAATTAGACCTAACTTATGAACTTTTTGTCATTTTTAATAAAAACATGGAAAAAAAAAAGAAAAATTGTCCAAATATTAGACATTGTTCGATAAGCGGTTTGTTTTTCGAACAATGTCTAATATTTGGACAAGTTTTCTTTTTTTTTTTTTTACCTTTACAAATAACACAAAAGTAACAACAACAAAAAATGTATACATGACACCGAGACTAAATATCAGAGGCATTGTTGCTTAGAATTCTGAATTGTCGTTTTGGCTTTGATATATTTTTGTGGAGAAATACGTGTTTATCTTATTTGTTATTATCCTGTATTCGTTTCCTTGACCCTCACCTCAAAACGTGAAGCGTCAATTAGTTCTTTCATCACTTTCTGTTTTCATTCACGAAACTGATAAACATTGAAGAACCAATTGGACCTGTTGCCCTACAATCCTTTCACGAAAAAGGAAGTAGTAATGTGCGTGACTGCGAAACCCTTCATTAACTCCCACTTCCCATTGTTTTTAATTATGATTAATGGTTAAGAATTACGTCACTAACTATGATTTTTGCTTGTTTTTCTCCAGTTCCCTTGAAAGAGGAGATGGAGGCTCCAGCTGGCGATCCCACTGTGAAGCTTCTGGGCATGGCATTTATGGCTCCCGTCGCAGGCTACGTTCTCATCGGACCAGCAGATCCCAACTCTAAGGTAAGAATTACATTATTGTTCTCCGCTATTTCATTTGTATTTAACATACTCTTCTGTGACGACTCCGCACATTGTATATTTCTTTCAACATATCTCGAGATTGTTGAATAACGGTGGATAATAAAAAAAAATGTAACAAATAGTGATATATATCAAATTCTTATTTTAGTGAAGAATACCTTTAGTTAACCGCAATGATATATTTAAGATATAACCTTCAGATATTTAATATCAGAAATTAAAATATCTCGTCTAAGTATTGTAATGAAACTCGAATCGATTGGCAGTACTTAGGTAATTTGCCCCAGGTGATTCACCACCTTTCCATCTAATGTTCTGCAACGCTTAGGTGATGAATATTTTAAGGGAACTTTGTCAAGGAATATATATTTGTGATTATTTTTAATACGTTCTTAGAATTTACAAACAGAACTGTTTTTGTAAAGAAGATAATTGAGAAATCAATTGATGACGAGGAATGGATATTAAAGTAGAGATATTAAAAAGTGAATGAATGTCGGAATATCAACATCATCATTAAAAATTGAAACGGATAATTGATAAGAAAACGTTGAGCGAAGAAAAAAAAGAGAGCAAAAGTTTTTGTTTTTGACAGTTAACAAAAAGCTACAATTCCTTCATCAGTACGTAGTAACTTAGCCAAGTCTTTCCAGCATGAAAGTTTTGTGTGTAAATTTGAAAAATGTTACATGTAAATAGAGAAGAAGCAGTGCTTGATTGAGTCGCTTTAGCAGAATATTATGTTCATTCTTATAGATAACAAGGTAATTAATGCTTTTAGACAGTTTCAAAAGCAAAGCGGCCCCATAATATGCACAATTGTAGAAACAAAATAATTAAAAGCAAGAGCATATAAATGCAAGACCGTTCCTTTATGTTTTACAGGCAAGCTGTAACCCAGGAGCCGCTAATACAATGCTTAGTGCATCATTTGGATATGTCAAAGAATTTACGAAATAATACGCTTGTAAATATTAATAATGACGTCCTGTTGGCAATTGTTAGTATTGTTATGTATGAAGCATCACTATTATTACTGTGTTAATTGTTATTATTATTACTAGCACTGCTACGGAAAACGTTAATTTGTGGGGCGTCAGGAGTGATCCTACAGGTCTGATTTTTTTTTTTTTACGTACTTCACCTACTTTTTGATGCTGAACACAATGGTGAAGGTTTCATTCTAATATCTCTAACCGTTTTACAGAGTGTGACATACAGTGTGACAGACAGACAACACAAAAGCAAGAGCGGTTCCCTATGTTAACTGTAAGATGGGACCGCTAATAAATGGAAGAGTGGGCTTCTTGTATCTAAGAGCCAAAGAACACAATCTATTAGTTAGTTAATAATGACAAATTGTTTGTTAAATACAGTTATGTCAATCCTTAAATATGATCCTAAATAACTTTGAATTTATCAATTTATTGTTATTTTCATCAAACTTTATTTAAGTGATTTTCTTTTTAAATTAAAAACTTCCACTCAAAAGACACTTTCTTATCATTTTGCCACCGTTTAAAATGTTCAATTTTCTATATTTTGTCTCAAGGATTTTTAAATCTCTATTCACCTTGTAAAATGTGATATACAATGGAGGACTTATTTATCAGTAGCTCATTGTTGCTAAGTAAAAAGATCAGAACACACTTAATTCTTACCCAATCTCCATAAAGTTTGAGATTATTAATTATCCTGCTACGAAACAAGTTTTATAAAATTCGGGGTCCATTTGAGTTGGGTTAATAGTTAGAAACAGCAGAGGCAAAACCACGAAGTTTATCAAAAACGGTCCCCCAAAAAGTTTTTTTGCAGCATATATCGCAATGGCAAAAGATTTTAAAACTCCTGTTCTGCTGTTCTGATAATCTTTCACGGAGATAAACAAAGCAAATGTTTTCTATTGCATTTTGTATCAACTGAAACAGGTTTACTTCGAGGAAATCTCAGGCACAAACACATCTTTTAAACAAACGAAAAAGGCAGAAAGAGAAATAAAAAGTGGTAAATATGGGTCAGGCAGCGGCGGCGTTAAAGCCTTTGCTCCTATGGTTTTGCGGCCGAACTGTGTCATTATCACAGGCCTAGCGTATCCATGGGGTGTTTGACCTGTGAGCGAATGAAAATGTTTGGGCCACTCAACCCATAACAGAGAAAGTGAAGAAAGAAACAACAGAGGACTTCCGTTTCTGATTTAAGAGATTAAAGTTTACAAAAAGAAGAGTTGTTAACTGTTAATTCGTAACCACTTCTGAGTGGTTAATCTAATACTTGGACAACAACAATGACTCTTTGATTCCATCTCGTGCCGAAACGGCTCATTTGCGGACATGGATTTACTGAACAAAATTACTTGTTTTGATCCTTGATAACCAACCAATGTTTGTCGGTCTAATTTTGGAATAATTCTGTATGAATATGTATGTAAATGTGTGTATATAATATTTTTTTTTCCGATTCAAATTTTAAATATCTTATGGCAGCTAGCGTTTTATAGTTTATTTTTCGTTGACAGATTTTAGTTAAATATTCTTCTTCATTGCTTATTATCAAATCGCCCAGAGAGGATGGGTAACGAAGGAAATTGTGGCTCGTGCGATCATCATCTTAACGAGATCAGATCACCATAACTGGAAAAATAATCGAGTATAATTCTTATTTGATAAATAAGTGATTAAATATTTTTAGTATTCGTAGTAATGATAAATATCGACTTTCTGGAATTGTATCTCGCCTGTCTGTCTATCTCACTGTTTCTTCTAATAATAATAATTAAAAAAAACTGGTTATGCAAAATTATCCATTCCGTTCATTCATTTTTACCAAATAGAAAACAAATAATCATATTTTGAACACTATCTTGATGTTTTCCTGCCTCGTGCAAAAAAATCTTCTCTATCTAATAATTCTCAACTCGTTTCCATCAGCTGTGATGTTTTATCATGTGAAATATCCTTTTTTTTTTTTTTTTTTCGTGGAATCAATCTCTCAACTCATTGACGCTACTAAAAGTTTTCTTTACAACTTGACTAAGAACTATACAGCAGAAAGAAGTCCTAAAAGTCAATTAACAACATTTAATCGAACTAGTAATTAAAAAACCAAAAGTAAAATAAAAATATACTTCATTTTCCCTCCCAAACAAATATGAAAATGCGATTTAACTATAAGACTTTCACTTTCGTTTCATCTTTACAAAACTATATAAGTTCTATGCAAACTGTTTCAATTCAGTGTTCTAATTATGAAAAAAAAAAAAAAATTCTAATTTTATGATATTCCTATATTCTTAAATCGATTTGATTAAATTTCTATAGCGAAAATATTTCTTGCAATCCAGAATTGTGAATTTGAAGTCATAGGATAAATACCATTAAGATTCAGGAATAATCATAATTACAAAGAACTACATGTAATTACAATTTCTGTATAATACGTTGTCATAAAACTACAAATTTTTGAGTAGTCTTGATAGTCTTACATTATATTTTGCTTTTTTACTTTAACTTTTTTTTAATTTACTAAAATTAATCTTGGTTTTAATTGTTAATGTTTATTTAATGTTTTAAAATAATAATAATAATAAAAAAATTATAAAGCTAAACTTCTCAGTAACTTTCACTATAATCACATTTAATCCTGGGATTTTATTATCCAGAGTTTTATAATTAATTTTTTGGAAACAACTATCATTTAGAAAATCTTTATTACAGATTAAATTAAATTGTACTTCGGAGTGTTAAATTTTAGATTTTAATAATAATAATTATAATGTTGGCCAATTAATAAATAAAGTTTATTGGTGTCACTAAAGAAATAATGTGATAGTTTGTCAAGGGAGGCTTAAGAAAAACGTGTTAGAAACCATTTGTACTTTTATTTTATAAATGAATCATTTATAGGTTTTCGATGTTTATAGTCAGTGATGTGATTTACCTGCTTCAAGCGAAACTCTTATAAACTGGATCTTTTGATATATTAAAATAGGGTGATTGAATTCACTGTTTTGAAATTAGTTCAAAGACAAAAGAAACCGACGTTGTTATGAAGGTGTTGTAGTGTACTTGTAACTGCGTCGACCTGACCTTCTTATCACCTGTTCACCTTTCACCTGCAATGAATCCTGTTCCTCCCACTAGCCGATCTCCTCCTCACCCTCGTGCCCTGATTCTGCTGCTGTAACATTTAAATGGACTTATTGTGAAAATGGAGAAATTATTACCTTTCTTCTCGGGAATGACGTATTGGAACTAAATAGAACGAAATCAGATTTAACGGACTTCGATGAAACGGAATTGGGATATAATCGAATAATCATTACCAATTATATACAAACAAAGGAGTGTGTAAGGGATACCGTCTTTTATATCTGAAATGTCTGGACTTAAATTTCGTCTGTAGTGTTTTTAAGTAAAACTAAATAAACTGGTAGGGATTGGATCTTGTGATTTCTTACGACCATTTGCGTAAGAAAAAAATCATTATATTGTAAGTACGGTATATTAAGATAGGTACATATAAAAATTAGTCACATTTCCGGTAGATACTAAATATACTGGAAATATATCTAACATTCAAAATAATGCTTATTAATAGCTTTCATGTTGTGTCTAAAATACTTATTTACATACAACGTACACGAAATAACTAGACAAACTAAGCTACATTTCATTTCATTAAATGAAAGAAAAAAATCTCGGAAATGTTTATAAAATTATTTAATTTGTTTGTTTCCTTATTGTGCCATTTGGGGATAGTCTTACAAAGTGATGACTCTTCATCTCCATTTAATGATGACAAATCAACTTAAAAATATTTTAGAATTAGTTCGTAAATCCGAAAATGATCATTGATCACTTGATATAAATAAGTGAGAAGAAAAAAACTTAATCTAGCGAATTATCATTGCTGAAGAACAGCAGATGCATGCTGAACAGAGTAAGACAGAAACGGATTATCGACTTCATGTTTATAGAGCAACATGAGTTATCCCTTCAAACAATTAGGATTTTTTCCCCTTCCAATCGCAGTATTTTAAGGTCTTTGTAAATGTCTTGACTATGTCGCACTGCACCTACGGAAGCGTTTTTGAAAACCTCCGCAAATGAAATCTATGTAACAAAATCCAGTGTCCTATGAAATGCAAGTCTAGAACTGAAATCCAGCTGATTTGTGTAGGATTTAATTACTAGCCTTTTTTAAGTCAAGAACTAATTGTGTAGGAGGAGCTTATATCACACAGATGCAGGTAAGCTATGCCTCGAAAACAAATTAAATTGTTTTTATGTAATCTTACCCTATTTTTGAAGTGTCTGTCTTTAATGAAAAACTAAAGGTCAGGGGTTGCCAAATGAAGTAATTGATCACAGTTTGGGTGGAGGATAAAGTTGGTTTAGTTTTCTTTCGCTAGTTTTTTTTAATAAAAAATGGTGTCAAATCATGAATAGAAGTCGTAACATTTATTAATTTTGACATAATAATAGGACTTTTCAATATTTAAAATAAGGTTTCTGGGTAGAAGAATCGGAAAAAAAATTGTTCTGGAAATGGCGGTCAAATCTCCTTTGGAATTCTTTTATTTTAGACTATTAATATTAATCTTAAGCTAGAGTGGATTCCAGAAAGACGGTCGTTATAAGGCAAAAAAGATGTTTTATAGCGAATCTTCAAAAGGGGAAGGAAATAAAAAAATAAATTGGTTTGTTTCCTTGGAGTTATTTTACATACTTAAATTAACAGAATTCAATAATATAGGATGGATGATGAAGATTTTGAGAAATTATTCTCACTTCCAATCTCGAACAATTGATTATTATTTTTTTTTTTTTTTTAAAAAAGACATAATATGCCCTTTATCTCATTTATTTCTTAACATTATACATCATAATAATATCAAATGTTATTCTTAATAAATCTCCTTGATTAGCAAGAATTAATAAGTGAAATAATAAAAATAAAACCAAATACGAATAGTTATATTCATTTATTTTTATTCTTAAAAAACATACCGGTAATGCAGAAAAAAATATAGAGCTCTACGTATATTTTTGTTTAGGAGGAACACTGTATTGGACGAGGTCACTTTCCAATACTTAGATGGATATTCAAAACAATTATTCCATCAGACAGTGGATATTTTAAGCTTATCAGTAAACTTCAGCCCTTTTTTGTTTTTAGATTGTTTTTTGTGTTGTTTTTGTTTATGGTAACAAAATAATTTTAACTAGAACTATGTAATGACAATTTAAGTTCGGAGTTTGTTTTTTTTTTGTGAGTTCTATTTGTACCAAAATAAATAAGAACTCACTTTCACTCTTTTATGATATGTAGTTTTCGAATTAATGTGATTGCGGCGTTTATTGTAGTACACTACAACCTCGTTTATCCGGCCCTCGTTGATCCGGATCTCCGGATAATCCGAATCAGATTTGTAGACATTTTTTTTTATTATTATTTAATGTTCACGTAGATAATAATTTTAACTATGATAACAAGAACATAACTATAAGTACGCCAAACATTCGCTTTTTATTTTGATTAAATGTACAGTTCCTGCATAGATTGTACAATAAATTATGGTAATAAAATGCTTTTTGTCGAGTTTAAGAAAGCTTTACTAGTGTCACAGGGCGTTGAAGCTATAAAACATAGTTTTTTATCGTAATAAACGGTAAGTCTATTTATTTAAGGATTTGTTTTGCTTATTACCCATATTAACCGGATTATCCGGATTGCCTTTGGTCCCAGTTAGTCCGGATAACAAGGTTATAGTGTAGTTTGTATCTTTACATTTCGATTAGGAATCACGAGGTTCTTCTGATAGACTAAACACATCACTAAGGGTCGTCTTTCTCAGATCACGAATATAGATAAAAAAAAAAAATGTATTTTAAAACTTTTTGTTCTAATCCTTTCTGATGCATATTAAGAGCTCCCAAAATATTACATAAATTTAAAATATGGCCAGAAAGGATCCTACCACTTTCCATAACCATAGTATTTTTACAAATGTAACGTACGTTTATTTTCTAGAATTTTTTTGTTGTAATGTTGCCAAGAAGAGATTGGTTTAGTGGGCGGCAATCACTGTAACAAGAGGGAGGATCGTAGAAAGAGGGTGTTAATACTTCATTTGCATTCAATTCAGTGGAATTTAGGTGAAAAGGGCCAAGGATGCGGCAAGTCCAGTAGGTCAGCAACTTTCTTCATTTTTTTTCTTCTTCTGTGATCTATCTTATTTGTAGCGGGAAACATTATTGGAGCAAGGATAAAACCATTTTGGCGCCAATCATAAGTATAGCATAAGAAAAAAGTATGTTACTTGAATTACTGTTATTTAACTGTTTATGATGATAACCATTGTTAGCAGATAAATTACTGTAAAAGATGGATTCAACGTGTAATTTATAATATAAAGAGGCTAGGTAAACTACAAATAAATTGTTGCTTTATTAATTTCTTCAATACAATCAATCCATAAGAATTATTTTTTTTTTGTTTTTTGTAAATATTTTTGCATTACATTAATTTTCTCAGCTCTGACACGTTTGTTAACTAAGCCTTTGTAAGCTAAGCCTATTTTCCAGTACAATGAATCTTTTGAATCGAAATTTCTTCTCGGAAGTAGATTTTATGTTTATCTAAACTGTCCAATAAAATAAATGAAGAGAAAATAAACCATTGTTTTCATCTCGTACTGTCCTGGGATGCTTAGGAGATTCTCAATTGATGATGTTTTTAGGACGAGAAGCGAGGAGTGGAATTCGTAATTTTCTGAAACAAATAAAAAACTTAGTCAAATGACTGCTGTTATTTACGAAGAAATACTTTTTATGAAAAACTTAATATCCAAGTAGGGAAATGTTAATGACAGCTTAAATAATGTCGGTGTAATTTCTTGTGTAGAATCGTTAGGAGATCATCGATAAACATAGAACTTGGGCCTCCCACTTCTTCACTAGATATCCTCGGTTGTTTAACCTAGTTCAATTAAAATTCCATTAATCACGAGGGAAGCAGTTGACCCTTTCCACCCGCACGTAATTAATTAAAAAGCCGAGAAACGCAAGGAAGAAACTAATGCTTCAGACTCTTTACATTTTTAACTTTAGAAACCTTATCTAAAGATGGCTAAATAATCTACTTTCTAAGTGTTTTACAATTGTGCTCAATTTTTAGCGACCCATTTGGGAGCTATTGCGTTATTCCTGTCCGTCCATGTCTGTCTATCCCTTATAATTCCCGAACGGAAGGTAGGATCGACAAACGGACTTCACCATCGTGTTCAGAGGCGCAAACACTGTTGGAATGGAGTATTTTCAGGGGTCAAACCCCCACCCCCCTCAATGCCAAATATCTCGAACATTGTTTTCATTGGATTTTCGCTATTAGCTTAAATGTTAAAAATGAAACAATCTCTTTCAGTTGCCAGCTGTAGCTTAACGGTTAAGGTTTCGTCTTCATGTACTGAAGCTTGTCGGTTCGAATCCGTATATCTACTTTTTTTTTCTTAAACTTTTTTTCTCAATTTCCGCTTGGTTTTTTTTTTTTTTTTCTTCTTATTTTCCTAACAATTTTTATTTTTTTTCCTAACTTTTATTTTATGTTTTCCTTACGTTGTACTTTCTTTTTTTATTATTAATTTTAATTTTTTTTTATTCATATGGGTCGCGCTTAAATTTATGCTCTAACAAAATAATTATATTCACTTTTTTTTTTGTTATTCGATGTAAGAAAGAGGAAAGAAGGGAATCTCATCACTTGAAGTTCATCACTCTTTCTTTAGCCTCTAGGTTACTAAGTTGATTTCCCTGAAGATCTTACAAGACTGGAAGGAAAGAAATACGTGGTCCATCGAATCTGTATAAAAGACTGGCATTCTTCCATTCAGTTCTTTCCGTTTATGACTGGTTTTCTATAAAAGTAACTCCGGCAGAAGGAGAAGCTTTTAACGTGATATTTTGATATGTAAGGAAATTGCCTTAGGTTCGAAAATGTTTTGTCTCTTCAAAGTGTTTAATGGCAAGAATTAATAAACAAAGAAATAACAGTAAACAATAGAAAACAATAACATTAAAAAGATTTGTTTTCAGCTTTATTTTACTTTAAAAGACAGAGAAAGAAAGAAAGAATATGAAGAATAATAAGGCTTTTCTATACTTATGTTACCTAAAATAAATTAAATGTAAAATATATTAAATAAGTTAAAAGGAAGTCTTCCGATAGTTGGCTAACTTTTAATGGACTTTAACTTTAAATGGCCATAATAATAATAATAAGAATAATATAAGAACATATTATTTTAATAAATAATAATAACAGTAAAAAAGTTTAAGAATCCGGTTACAGGCTTATGTTGCCGTTGAGAGTCGCGAAAGGTATCGCTTTCAGTTTCCTGACCAACGGAATACGTTGATGTTGGGTGGTCAGTCCGACGCGCGCCCGCCTTTAACCTTCGGGAAAGAGATTCCGTACTTATTCAAAAGGTGGGTGGCATTGAGAACCCGTCAGGAGGGAAATTCAGCGTTGAAAAACCCATGACCTTCGCATTGGAATGAACCAGGTTCCTCTAGCCTTTTAATAATTAATGAGTAATCGTATTTGCTTATTAAATTCCTTAAAAATCTAATGAAATGTTGGAGTTGATTTTTATTGTTTTAATTTCAGTATTTAATGTATTTTTTTGAATATTTACATTCTGAAGATTACTTGTCAATAACGTATATTTAATAAATCAAATCTATTGACTAATGGATAACAGTGGCTGATGATAGATGACAGTTCTGAAAGCTCGACTAATAACAATTAAAAAAAAAAATAGAGCCTAGAAAGAATTCTCAAAAGTGCGTGTTTCATTTATGTATTAGACTGCTGTGATTATACGAGAAGGTGAAAACTTCTTCGGTGACCTCATCACCACCTATCTTCATAGCAGAATAAATTCCTGCCAATCCTTTGATGGTCCTTTCGTGGACACTTCACTTCCTTGAGGTGCAGTGAAAGGCAAGGACATCGCAGTCTAACCGGAAACATTGGTGGTCATCGACCTTTCTTGGTTTGGCGGCGAATCTGCTCGCAGTGGATGCGGTCCAGTTGCTGGAAAAGAAGGAACAATGCAGGATGTCACACACACACACAAACAGAAATTCTTCTCATACTCCTTTTCAATTCAATTCCGTCTGATCGAACAAAAGGCAGTTGGAAACAAATTAATTTAACAACACCTAATAAAGATCCTACTGCGGCATAGGAAAATATTTGGAATACTTTTCTCTCGCATGGACACACTATTTCTCATACTGTTATGTAGTTTGGTCTGAAGTTTGCTACTAGAAAGATTAAAATGTTAAATCAAAAGAAAAAAAAATGTTCTTCATTTCACCCAGCTAAGTTAAAAATTGACTTATTCAAGAAAGCTGAAATTGTAGTGATAAAATCCCTCATCAAAATTTTGCTTTAGTTTTTAGCATAATCCTAAGAAAAGTTGGGTTCATAATAAAATGAGTATATATGTGGGTGTGTGTATGTTTAGGTTTATCACCAATCAAAGGGTCTTCTTGAAAGTTTGTAGGCATAGGTATAACTTACAACCTAACTTTTTTTTATTTAACTCATGCGAATCTATTGAGAAACTGAAGCAGGAAAAAAATTCTCACAGGAAAACGTTAGATGTGAAACAATTTTACTATAGACGGTAAACAACGAGTTTCTAAGGATGTTTAACAATGTACTGTAAATCGTTTTGTGCAAGCTTTGTTGTAATTAAATTAACTAGATTTAAGAGACTTAGGTAAAATAGTTACAGATGTAATCTATTTTGCAAATGAAAAATTAATGACAGTATATTTTATTCGGAAGATATTATTGATGTACAAATAAGAATAATGTGTAGCGACCATCATTTTGAAAAGAAAAAAAAAATATTTTCCGGAAAATAAGTTTTAGGTTCTTCATAAACTTCTTGTTAATTTACTAATTCACCTAATGTAAGCAAAAACAGCTTCGAGATATAACGAAACATTCGCTTTCCAAAGTACATCGAATGGCAAAACTCTCAACCTATGAGTTTCGAGCCTTTCATCAATTCAATATCGTTGCAGAAACTGAAATCCGGTCTTTGAATTGTTCTTTTCTTTTAACAAATTCCGTATTTCTGTCCGGTTTTATATATTTATTAAAAATATATTGCAACAGGCCATTCAGACCCTTGGGTGCGCGAGAGCTTTTGGCTGCCAGCTATTCTCGATCTAGTTGAGGTCGGATGGTCAGCCCGACGCTCGCCCGCGTTTAACCCCCGTTTAAGAAACACCGTATCCAATTCAGAGAGGGCTGAGTGAACCCTAAGGTCATCTGGAGGAGAAATAACCGTGGAAAAATCCTCGACCACCGCCGGGAACTGAACCCTAGTTCCTTCAGTGCTCAGTCGTAAACCACTGGACCCACTTTTTTATTTATATATAGATAGTTTTCGGCTGAAAAGGATTTTCACATTCAGAAAGACTTCTCTATGGCTTTTTGCCGAATGTAAACACTGTAAAGCAAATGCAAATGACCTAGCACGTGACTCTAAAAGAACATCTAAGATTTACGAATTCGAAAGGGAAAGCTCAGGAAAATATCCGTTATACAGAGTAGTAATGATGTTGTCGTGCCCACTTTCGAATTTTTACACATTTAAAAAAGATTCATATAAATTATTCTTATTAGCCGCCTGTGTATCTGATGAATAATAATAAATTAATTATAAAGTCGTTTCATTTTTTATTATTCTAATGGGAACATTATAAACATTAAAGATTTTATGGCTTTAAGATTGAGGTAGTTTTGAAGTTTTTAAGCTTTGCCTTTTTTTTTTTTTCCTGTATGATTTTTGCAAAAGAACAGAATTAAAAAAGGTAAAAAGGTAATTTTCATTTATTAATAATTATTATTTATAAAATTTGCTTATAAACAATTTTGATTATTGAATCGTAAGATTTAACGTTTTTAATAGACAATGGAAATTAAGTCTTTCTGTTGTTGTTTTTTCAAAAAACAAAAAATTCTTTTGTTTTTGATTTGTTTATCATAATTAACCAGTTAATATTAAAAGCCGTACAGCTATTATTAAAAGAAAAGAGTGAACTATACTTTACTTAAAACGTTTACTAAAAACTTACGTTACCTAAGAAATATAATTACTGCTAATTTAAATAGAATATTTAAATAGAATATCAATTATTTTAAAAATTCTAAATAATATATATATATATATATATAAATTATAAAAATTATATATATATATAATGTTTATAATATATAACCCCCCTCCCTTTTTTTTTTAACTTTCCAAGGTTGTTTTGTTGACGAGATGAACTCTTTAAGGATGTAGGTCAACGACTGCATTTCTTTTCTCCTCCCACATACAAAACTTAATCAGAAAAATTGATATATAAGAATTCTGAACATAACTTGTGGATTGAAATAACAATAAGCCTGGATTGAAAAAATACATATGGAAATTTTTGTTTTTTTACAAAATTGCATTTGATATATTTACAAATTGTCCATCATATTATGTATTTTGTCAATAAGGTGTCAAATGTTAGACTGTGTACTATTAAGAATACCTACATTTCATTTTTCATAGACGTGGGTCAACCGTAAGTCACGTGAGGTAAGGTCAAAGGCTAAACCGTTCAATTTTGATAGGCTTTCCTGCCACTCACACGACGGGCAAGTGACCTTGAATTCCGAGATTATTTTCTCAGTCAGCAGGGAAGCCACTAATTATTCGGATTTATATATATATATAAAAAAGAAAACATGGCACATTTACTTGAAAGGTTTGCTAGTTATAATTACTTAATTCTTAAATAAGCATTTGAAGACCTTAGGTTATTATTATTTTTTTTTATTATTCTTTATAATATCTTTAATTTAAAAAGTAATAATTTTAAAATATTTGAAGGGTGAAGGACATTTTATTTGTATTCTGTTTTTCCTTAAGGGCCATGGGTATAAATACAAAATATTGGAAATTACATTTATTACGAATTATTGCGGTAAATCATATATAAATATTTGAAATTTATTTAAAACTATTAATTAAAGTTATTTTTATTATTGTTGTTGTTGTTGGTTATAGTAGCAATAAAAATGAGAAGCTGAGATGTTAAATATCTTATTTTGTTGCCGAAAATTACCGAACATTGTAACGTTTTTTTACCTTATTACACATTTATATATTGTATTTAATTTGGCTCTAACTGAAGTGTTTAACCTTTTACAAAAGAAAATCTAATCAGATCAATAAATTATTATTAAATATAACATTTGTAGTAAATCAGTTCATCGTTACTTGATCCATCGTGATTATTATAAGATTCTATCAGTGGAAAGACATAAATCATCAAATACATTCAAATTTATTAATCTGCCTAATGTTTTTCGTTCTTCATAAATTCTCAAAATATATTTTTAAAGACTAATTTCCCTTGTGGCTTAATCTAAAATGCATTTTCTGTGATATCTCCAGTAAATGAGGTGTTTTTTTTTATTTTTAGGCGCTCATTAATTATTACAGAAGCAACTTGAGACGATTATGTTTTAAGGTTTCAACATTCATCGGTTAGAATAAGCTGTAAAGGTTCTTTCCGGATGATTGTGTAGGCGTTTCCTTTGGAGATTTTATACCGAAGATGTTGCTGCTTTGATCAATGTTACAATCTTCTTTGAGACATCTTAGTCTGTCTCACATTTCTGTGGATCATTTGTAGGTGACTAAAATGGAATTGGCGTTTGCTTTCTTTCTGTTAGGCTAAACCGTTAGCCGCAACAATGAATAATTAAAATCCATTGTTACTACGATCTAATAGAACGAAAACATATACCAGTCATTGTAAGTCTTCCTAACAATAGTCCACAGAATTCCAGAAGAAATAAGAAATTATTAAAAAAAATCTTCTAAAAACAAGATCACTTAAGAAATTCAGTTTTAAATTGAAATGAGCTCATAATCATAAGAATTTCAAAACGTATTTATTTTGGCAAATTAGAATTTTAAAAACACGTTTAGTATCAATTATAAGATTGATTTTGAACAAAAATTGGAGCCAACTGTTAAAAAATCGCATAAACATACGTTGGTATTCTAAACTTCGTAACTTTAATTTCCTTTTATTAATAACATTTTCTTCCTGCATTACAAGATCTCGAATTCACGTCGACTTCCTTTATTTTCAATTAAAGGTAATAAATAAGATTAGAAACAAATTATTGACGAGAAACCTAAAACGCCTCTGAGATAATGTTAATGTTGTTGTTAGTAAACCTAAACTTTAAATGACATACATAAATCATTTGTGATATATACGTTGCGGATAGAATGCCTTGTAAAAACCCTGGAGGGAATTCGGTTTGAGGTTATACTTGTTTCACCAAAAGCAACGTAATATAAATGAACCCACCCAAAGGACTTCGCCATCTTCCTCGTCATTAAGCACTTGTATGCATTTTATCGTACGAATTTATCAA
>JAFIDM010000179.1:48918739-48960751 GCA_023159025.1 Thereuonema tuberculata
CACCCCATCCTGTAGTATGGCTACCACAATGCCCGGGCAACACCATCCAGCCCGAACAGTCGGAAGTGTTTCGTCTGTGTCAGAGCAGGCGACCACCAAGACTGGGAAACCACGCCAGCGCATCCGATGGTCACCACAGATGAACCAGGATCTTATGCGCGACTTCTTCACTGTTACAAAGTTAGGTACTCAACTAACAGGATACAGACAGGCACTACACCATGCATTCACCACACGCTATCCATCGTTAGGGCTTAGCGAACAGCAGGTAGCGGATCAGCGACGTTCAATTGTAGTAAACAATCTTATTCTCCCATGCATACTTGCACAAATTAAAGAAGAAGTCGCTGAATCCAACCACAGAACACCAAACCACACCCCACCAGAAGACATCATTATGGAAAACACAGAAACAATCTCTACCCCTCAGTACACAACAATACAACTAATGAAATATTACGTGCAGCTCATGATCATTTCTACACTGCACTTGCACAATACACAGGCACAGACCCCACACTCAGGCCGCCACTCCCCAAAGTACACACATCAAAACAACTCGCCACAGTCATATACCATCTCAACACACACACTATCTCACAACACCTTGACAACATCCAAACATTAGAAGACATACATACAACACTCTACTGTGCAGCACAGGGAACCATTCGGGCACTTGGAATCAAACAACACAACATACCTCCCACTGCACGGACACAAGAATACATCCCCCCTTGGAGACGTCGCCTTGAGGGCCGCATCAGCGACCTTAGAGGAGACATAGCCAGGCTCACACAGTACTGTGCAGGAAACAAAACAAAGAAACTT
The DNA here is from genome assembly GCA_023159025.1 of Thereuonema tuberculata. NCBI lineage: Eukaryota > Metazoa > Arthropoda > Chilopoda > Scutigeromorpha > Scutigeridae > Thereuonema > Thereuonema tuberculata. Next base: position 48,919,571 of record JAFIDM010000179.1, read on the forward strand.
ATGTCCCAGGTTAGAAAGATATTCAAGTACATAAATACTCGCCCTTCACATTCAAATCATCATAACCAGGTTCAGGAACATCTCGACACACTAAAACAAAAACTCAGTGCACTTGCAAAAAGATTACAGAGATACAAACAGTGCACTCTGCGCAAACAACAGAACAACACTTTCCAATACAATGAGAAAAAATTCTACAGATCCCTTACATCTTCCTCTACTGCAACTAACACAAACACTCCCAACAGCGAGGCTTTACATGAATACTGGTCGTCTCTGTGGTCAAACCCTATCCCCCACAGTGATAAAGCACCATGGATAACAGAGGAACAGCAACTCACTGAACACTTACCCTGCATGTCCTTCCATGAGATTACTCTCGCAGACATACAGACAGCACTAAAACATGCACACAACTGGAAGGCTCCTGGTGCAGACGGAGTCCAGAACTTCTGGATCAAGAGGTTTACGTCCCTGCATGGAAAACTAGCGCTTACACTCACTGACATAATCCAACACCCAGAACATATGCCTCGTTTCCTCACACAGGGTGTCACATACCTACAGAGCAAGAACACTGAAACAGCACAACCTGCAAACTACCGCCCAATCACTTGCCTCCCCACACTTTACAAACTCCTCACCTCCTGCCTCGCGACAAGATCTACACACACATCGAGACATATAACATTCTTTCCGAACAGCAGAAGGGCTGTCGCAGGAATTCCCAGGGTTGTAAGGAGCAACTCCTTATTGACTCTGTAATCCTGCGCCAGGCACGCGCGAAGAATAGGAGCTTACATATCGCATACATCGATTACAAGAAGGCATTTGATTCTGTCCCTCATTCCTGGCTCCTACACACTCTTCATATCTACAAAATACACCCCAAGATCACGGCATTCTTAGCTGCCACAATGAAGAGTTGGAACACAACATTACACCTACGCACCTCTAACACCTCCATCACTACAGATCCCATTCCCATAAGGAGAGGTATTTTCCAGGGAGACTCCTTGAGTCCTCTTTGGTTCTGCCTCGCCTTGAATCCCCTGAGCCATATACTAGATAACACAAAACACGGTTATAGGCTTACCACAGGCACTGTGACACCATATAAAATCACACACTTACTCTACATGGATGACATTAAACTCTATGCCACAAACAAAGCACAACTTACTAATTTACTACAAGCCACCACACAGTTCACCAAAGACATTGGGATGGAATTTGGAATTGACAAATGCCGCAAGTTACACATAATACGTGGGAAGACTTCGAATTTGGAGGGTTTTGAACTGGACCATGGTTTGGCCATCCAATCCATGGAAGAGGGAGAGACCTACAAGTACCTGGGCTTCCAGCAAGCGCGCGTCATTGACAACGCAAACATCAAAATTGCACTGAAGAACACATACCTTGCTCGAGTTCACAAAATCCTCAAAACACAACTCAACGCCAGAAATAAAATTAAAGCTATCAACACTTTTGCCGTTCCCACACTAACATATTCGTTCGGCATAATTCCATGGACAAACACCGAACTCGAAGCACTACAACGCGCAACACGCTCTACATTCACGAAACACAACATGCACCACCCCAAGTCCGCTACGGAAAGGATGACTCTTCCCCGCAAGGAGGGAGGCCGAGGACTCATCAACCTCATCACCCTACACGAAAAACAAGTGCATACACTTAGGGAACATTTCCACCAAAGAGCAGAAGACTCCTCACTTCACTCAGCCATTGTCAAGGCTGACACACACCTCACACCCCTGAACCTCGAAAACTCTTCTCCAACACTCACCACCCCTGACACCCACACTCAGCAGCTGCGTGAATCATGGGCTCGTAAGGAACTCCATGGCAGACATCATCACGAACTCAGCCAGCCTCATGTCGACATGGAAGCGTCGAACAGATGGCTGACGAGTGGTGAGCTGTTTGGGGAGACCGAAGGGTTCATGATCGCAATACAGGACCAAGTCATCTCCACACGCAACTACAAGAAACACATTCTACACGATGCAAACACACATGACGACAAATGCAGGAAATGCCACACTACGCATGAGACGATCGACCACGTAATATCAGGCTGTCCCCTTCTCTCTCAAACAGACTACCTCCACCGACACAATCAGGTAGCATCGATCGTTCATCAACAACTAGCACACAAACATTCACTTATTAAGAGCACGGTCCCGTACTACAAGTACATACCACAAAGCGTATTAGAATCACCCTCATATAAACTATACTGGGACCGCCCCATTCACACAGACAAAACTATACATCACAACAGACCAGACATCACACTTGTTGATAAGGTCAACAAACAGACCTATCTAATTGATATTGCAGTGCCTATCAGCAAGAACATGCAGAAAACTCACGCAGACAAGATCAGTAAATACACTGATCTAGCACACAGCTCCAGAAGCAGTGGAGGCAGGATCGAGTACGTGTTGTACCCATCGTTCTGTCTGCCACTGGTCTGGTGCCTCACACATTGCACCACAGTCTCAGCACACTAGGACTTCACAAAAACACTTATGCACAACTGCAGAAGGCTGTGGTACTCAACACTACACGCATAGTTAGGAAATTTATGGACACAAGCACACATCCCTAATCATTCTTGCACACATCTTTACACTTGGCAGTATGTGCTTTGGTCCTTGACCCGCCATATTGTTTTTGCTGGGGAAACCCAAGGTTTGAAACATACAAACATAATAATAATAATCTTTAAACGTGTATTTATTATTTTTATTTGTTTACTGTTTTTCTAGCCAAAAAAGAGTAATGCAAGTAGGCCTAATGCAAAACTTTACCTAATATTTATTCTTAGTTTGCCTATATACCGGTAATTTTATTCTCTTTATCATTATTCTGATGTACTAAAATCGTATCAAATCTCTGTAATTTAAAACTTGGTTAGTATGAAAGCTGATGTGAAAATCATTGTTGAATATAAAAGGGCATAATTTTTACATCCTTAATTCAAGTGGCCCAAGATTTATCAACTCTTACTTTATTTTTCATTATTTTTTTAGTTATCAAGATCCTAAATAATTGATCTACAGAAGCTTTTCGTAGATTTCTAGATAGAGTTGGGGCTTGAAAATCCGTTAAAATTTGGTTACAATATAATGTAAATAAATCCTATACGTCTATAAATAGAAAGTCAATTGAATACTAATAACAATGCTACACACATTTTGCATTTGTGTAGTGTGTGCTTGATTACTGTGCTTACCGTAATAGTATGGAGAAAGTTATTATTATCTTCCCTCTGTTTATCATTTGAGTATTCTAAAAAGAGAGGGATAACCAATGGAAGAGTTCAATATCAAAACAAGGGTAATAAGCAACAAAACAATTACCCAAAGTAAGAAAAATAATAATAAGTTTAAAGACTGTTGACTTTGTCTTTAAATTTTAAAATTATTTTATGGCTGGGCTGCAGAAGGAATTGTGGATGGCCCCTGATTCTAGCAACAAGTAACTGATAACTTCTTTTGACGAATGCTAAGAACCTTGAAACAGTTGTGTTAGAGTCTCATCCAAATTAATAAAAATATTTGAAAGTCTCCATTGTCGTACATCGTAATCTTCTTTTAGTTAACTTTTGTGAAATGAAATAATTAAATTCGTATAAAAGAAGCGAAATTTGAGATTTCTTTTAAACAGAAGAGGAATTACTACACTAAAGTTTAAAAACGTTATTCATAAGGCGGAGTTAGTGGGACTGAAGCAAAGCTTTTAGATATATGTTATTTAGCGATTTAACCAAAGTAATTAAGAATATTGTGAAGATATTGTGGAACTTCTGTCTGATGTATACCAAATATACCAAATGCTAAATGTGTCGTCAAAAGATCTTTTCAGGAGAACATTTTGAAATAATTTGAAATCGAAATTTTGAGAAATTATTATCGATAAGTATTAATTCAAATTTTGAACTGGCCTGTCATCTAACTTTTACATATGAGAGATTTGCTTATAGGCATTCAAATGTGGAAATTTGTAACCATCAATTCGACAACGCATTCCTTGTCACGATAAACCGTTGAAATCACTGAAACTGTTGTCCTAAGATATCTATGGCTTTTTGTTGGTGGAGGGATTCTTTACACCAATGTTAACTTCTTTAAATGAAGAATGCAAAATGATTTGTGTTGTAAGAGTTGATAATTCTGCAATAATGTCTTTTCTAATGGAAATCAATTTCAATAGTTGACTTTTTGTTTCCATTTCCTGTGTCACTGTAGTTCTCTTGGTTTCAAAAAAAAGAACATTTAAAATGGTTTCAATCGTTTTTGAATTTTGGTTTGTTTTTTATTTTTAACGTGTGTAAATGAATGTCACGACAATATTTAGAGATGAATTTGTATAATTAAAAAAAAAAATATGTAATATATAAAACTAAACATCATATTGAGCATTTTCGAGTGAAATATTTCCCACCATCAGTTCAAACAATTAATGTTTGGTCTGTCTGATTGTTTTCACCAGCTGAAGGGCGGGGACTCTGGTTAAGTCCTCTTACGCTGTTATTAATTATTAGATGTATTTCTAGTTTTTCTTCATTCATATGATTTTAAGTTAATCAAAATCCTTGATAATCTCCAAACAACAAAATACTGAAGGGGTTAAAGACCTTTTTAATTAAGAAACGCCAATCCAATGTTCTCTTAACAGTATTAAAGGAAAGAAAAAAAATATTATTAACTATTAGAAAATTATGAACTAATCTTATCTAAGATTCCAATGCCGTGTTCGTGACAGTGCAAATGAATTTGCTATTTCACATAAGGAAGTGAAGAACAATTTAACTTCATTTTTCTTGGTCAAATTGGGGTATATAGATCAGTGATTTAGGCGACTTATCTTTTTCTATTCTTCTCTTAAATCGTTATTATCTTAAAAACCAGATTGGAAGTCTCTCAGCTATGTAATTGAGAACTTTGCTTCCCTTTCTTGGTTCTTTTTTGTAGGGTATAGTTTTTTTGTATTAAGAAAAGCGTCAAGTGTTCTTTTCATTTTCCTACGCTTCAATTTCATATGTACCCTAGAAACTCAAATTGAAACTTTTTGAAGCTGGTTCGTAATTATATTTCTTTGTTGTTTTTACCCATTGTTCATTTGTTTTTGTTTTTTTCTATTTCTGTGTTTAAAACCGCCAAGATGTTAACACCTCATTGGACAATAAAATATAGCTCAGATTGATTTTTATTTACTGAAGAACTGGCCTGTTTTGAAAGCCGTAGCGAATGTCGTTCTGATGCTTTGATGATTTTTGTTCCAATGTTACGAAAAAATAGTGTTAGAGAAATGGTGCTGCACTTCCGCATTGTCATGAATGAATTCGTAAGGAGTTTTCTCAGTTGCTTAACTAATTGTGTTTTCAGTATTATGCAAATTCCAGGATTAAGAATTAAGCTAAAAAAAAGTGAAGATCATCAGTACATGAAAGAAAAGTTATAAGATAAACAAACAAATATGCTATTAGAATTAGATATGTAAAGCTTGTATAAAATATGTTGCTACAGGAACGGAACCAACGAAATTCAGTTACTGTGGGAATTTGGAGCTGATGACCTTTTGATTCAATGTTAAATTAGTATTTGAAACCAATTGATTGCGTAACACGTGTTTCAAAAACTTTGAAATGATAATAATAGGTCTACGAGGAGAAATTCATTATTGATTTCCAAGGATTGTAACTTATGTTTGAAGGAGAGTTAATTAAAATAATGAAAATAATACCAGAGTGATAGAGAAATTTTCTTACTTCAGGTAAAGTCGCTCAATATTTCGCCTCGATGACTTAGTTTCAGGAAAAATTGAAAGTTATATTAATAAGTTACGTTAAAGTTAAAGTTAAAGTTGCGATCAGGCCCAGAGGACCGCGCAATGCAACTGGAGGGTAGGCTCCAGTGTTCAGAACCTACGGGACAAAGTTGAGGACGGGGGTCGGCCCGTCGCTCGCCCGCCTTTAACTCCCGGGAAAGAAACCCGGTACCCATTCTATAGAGGGCTGGGTAGACCCTAGGGCCCGTTTGGAGGAGAAAGAAGCGTGGAAAAATTCCCGGCCTCCGCCGAGGCCGGGAATCGCATCCGCTACCTCCAACCCACAGCCAAGCGCCCTTACCCACTCGGCTACCGGGCCCACAATAAGTTACGTACCTGTATTATTTCCATCGTTTGTTACAAACTGGAAACAGATACGAGAAAGAGTGGCTTCAAAAAGAATTACAGACGCTTTAGAAAAATAAAACTTTTGTAATAGACGGAATTAGACTTTTTCTTTATTATTATTTTAATTTATTTTGATCTGTGACTTCAAAGATTCCTATAATTTCATTTCGTGGTTCGAGAATGTTCTCTGATCATTTGTAAAGATATCCACAGTATTAAATAGACTTGATTAAGAATGAATTTGAAGCGAAAGAAAGTTTGTTCATTTAAACTGATTGGAGCATATTTATTTAAAATAAAACATTTAAAAATATGAAAATAAGATAATATATATTTTGATGGATCTAATCTTGGCATTTGTATGATCTGGAAATATGTACATCAACGCTCAGAAACATCAAAGTGTTTTATTGTGAAATACCTTTATTTCTAATTTTAAACGACTTTATTTATTATTACTTAAGGAGTTACTCACCATATATATTTCTAATCTAAACAAAATCAAACGTCCTTCACTTTAATCCGTGTTAACTAAGAATCAGCAAAAGAAAATTAACAATGAAAAAGAGATTTGATGTTTTCGGTTCATTGCTATTTCAGTTTTCGTGTTCCTAAAAATAGAAACCTCTTGGAAATCGTTTTTAAACCATGATACTTATTACAATTAATAATTACAATTTATAACGTACGTCTTCTGTTTTTTTTTTTAAGATTTAAACTATCACGTAATGTTTTTGACGCATTTACAATAATTGTGTTATTATCGAAATAGTCCTTACAATATTTTAAGAAATAATCCTGTTGCTGGCATCTATAATGTCTTCCTTTAGTATGAAAAAGTGAATCATTTTACTTTTTTTTTCTTCTTGCTTAAAATCCTGCAACGATTGCATTGAGGAATCTCTGGTACAAAATACTTTCATGAACCTTGATCAAAATTAGCCAAACGCCCTTCGAACAAATATCAGTTGAACATAAACATATTTAAATATGGACAATAGCAGCTTTTCTGACGTAAGATGCATCTGAAGGTTGAATTGGCATTGAAAGATAAGAATTACCACTCTTTATCATATGTTTTTTAATTGGCAAGTTTTTCTCTGTAGTGTAAAATCTATTAAATTCCTTTAAGGCTTAACTTGCCGTAAAGGAGTTGAAATCAGTTTCGTCAGAAAATACTTTCATAGTGATTCTTTTTTTTTTCTTCTGTAAGTAATTCGATTACAACTTATAATAATCGAGCAAACGATATGAAAATACGAACTATTTAATTATTATTTTTAATTCTATTACTTTCTTCAGATAGTACTTTGACTTATCCATTCCCCTTGATAACTGGTTCAAATATGAACATGCGCGCGAGTAAAAACACGCACACATCTAAATTTTATATAAAGCCTCACTTTTTATTGCATTCTCCCTACCTGAACAGATGACCCCGAGACCTTGTGATAAATGCCGATCAGGGGTCATAGATTCACGAATTCTTCTTCCCACGATATTCATAATACGAAGACAGGAAAAATCGTCAAAAAGTGGAACTTTATATATATATATATATATATATATAAGAGATGTGCCCCGCGGTTTCACCCGTTCATTCGGCCGTTCTCGGTAATGTTTGGTTCTCGTCGTGCAGCCAAGCCTCCCCGTCGCCGCCGCCGCAACCCATTGGTTGACGTTTATGTTTACTGCTCCGCTCCTATTGGTCGTAGCATGATGTTATGTAGCCTAGAACCTCCTCAATAAACGGGCTATCTAAACCAAAAAGAATTTTTCAAATCGCACTGGTAGTTCCTAGATTACCGCGTTCAAACACACAAACTCTTCAGCTTTATAATAGTTATATACAATATATATATATATTCCACTTTTTGACGATTTTTCCTGTATTCAAAACCTTATACTCGCGTTGTTTTTAGAGCTTTTGCCACAAACTTTTCAGTTTTTAGGGCATTGGTTGAACTACAAATAAGCATTAAAAAAATCGAAATAGGTTCACGGATTTTTAAGGGAGTGGGCCTTAGAAGTAGGGCAAAGTTGTGACTTGGATAACTGCCGTAAATTTTGAGCTTTTGGGCTAAAACTTTATGGGTGCTAGATATCATTAAGGACTCGGCTGGTATTGTATTTCAGCCACATCGGATCAAAATGGCGGCCAATAGAAATCTCAACTTTTGGCCGTTTTACCTATCTTCAAATTCTTATCCTGACGTTGTTTCTACAGCTTTTGCCACAAATTTTGTACAGCTTTTAGGGCATTGGTGTAACTACAAATGAGTAACAAGAAAGTCGATATCTGTTCACGGGTTTTTTAGGGGGCGGAGCTTAGAAGTGGGTCCTGAACTCAAAGTTGTACTTGGATGACTTCGGTAAATTTTGGGCTTTTCAGCTAAAACTAAGCTTGACTTGGGATGACTGAATATCAAACTTTATTATTAAAATATTATTAACAAATACTATTCACAAATCTCAAGGTGGTGGACCTTTGGGAAATACATTTATCGCGTTAGACGCGCGACATAGATTTTTTAAAAAGGAATCTAGGCTAAAACTAGTGCACTTTTCCAGACCACTTTGCAGTATGGATCAAAAATACTCCAACCTTAAGTAATTCAACTACAAATGCAACAAAAGTCCTAAGTTTTGATTTGATTTCTATGTTAATGTTAAGTGTAGGCATTTAAAGTTTTGTAGTCAGAATAATAGACCAATTGAATTATAAGAATTCGCGTATGTACGGAGAAAGTCTTGGATTGACTGATTTGTGTTTATTTTGTATGGAGATTAAGTTTGGAGGATGCGATATCTTTTACATATGAACGATCTCTTCAGGAATACCTTAGTTGACAAAATTGATTCAGAAGTTGTAATGGTCTTGCTTTGGTCGTTAAGTGGCCTTACGCTGTTAAATATACAAATAACATTACCTTAACAAAAGAATATTCCAGAAGGGATCCTGAAATCCAATAATATTCCCGAACTAATAAACTTATCGCTTATTCTTAATAATATATTCCCTATTTTCGAAATAAATTAACTTAGCCACACAATACATTACCTTAGTCTAATTTGTAATAACCTGTAATTAAGTCTTAGAACAAAACCTGAAATTGCATACGTGAAATATGTAGCTGAATTACATAAATTTCCTATGATCCTGATACAAATAGGGACCGTAATTGAAGATCTAGGAACCAGAAACTGCCACTATATCTTGACCTTCAAACCTAAGTGAAACATTTTTCGCACTCACCATAAGGAGACCATGTCGTGTATGTTTTTAACCTTTTACTTATTAGTGCTTTTATGGTTAACGAAATAGTATTCATTGGATATTTTATTAGTAAGTGGGTTTCATTCAAAGTACCTTTTTTTTTGTAGAATTCGAGGTAAAACGGACAAAAGTTAAATAAATAAAAAAAAAAAAAACCCAAGTTAAAGTAAAAAACCGTCTTCTTTAAGAATACTTTACTTAGGAATATTGGATGCCTTCTCTAATTTTCTTGTTTTTTTTTTCTTTCAATTTCTTATTCCCACTGGTTTTTACTTCACGGATTCCTTGTGTTTGTGGTGAATGTTGTTCGACCTTTGACCCGCTCTTTTTCTCCAGGATGTCACGAAGTTCTTTACTTCAGTCCGGATCTAATATCCGGGTTTTCCATTGGCGTAAATCATCTTTCATTAATCCCAAACTAATTTTCTCACTTGGGATCAATTAGCTCGCTTCTACTCAACCAAGATCAAAACCTAACATCACGAGTTTATTAAGCTTTGAATCCTTTCGTTTTAGCTCCGTAAAGAAAACAATCACTTTAATTATGCTTTAAGGAATAAAAAGGAAATGACTACAAATCTCCAGAATAAGAGTTCCTACCCCCCCCCCGTTTTACATCTCCCCTCCTCTCCCCAAAAAATTAGTGTTATGGTTGTTTTAAGTGTAGGAGTTGTTAATGTTTATTTATTTTTTTATGCTAAGTCCCTTATAATTTTGGCCCAATTTTAAGTTTTTAGAATAAATAGTTTTCGAACTATCACGTATAAAATGCATGATCTTCAAATTACAACTATGCTTTCATTATTTCTTATTTACGAGTCTATTACCAAAATAAAACAGAGTATCTCGGCATCTTCCGCCCAGGGCTCAGTAGATTTTGAGATGGTCCTGAATAAGGATCCAATTATTGTTATATTAAAAACCCTCCTGGTAGTTCCTACTTGTAAAAGATCCATGTGTTTTACAAATGAAGTTGTGAGCTCATTTTCAAAGTCTTGTAACCCATAATTTTTTTTCTTACAACCCAAGCATTTTTTTCAGGTGTATTTTCTATTGATGGTTTCTAAAAGAATGGCTGTAAATTAATTAACCTGTCTTTAATTTTTTAACTCAATTAGTTCATCGTAACTTATTTCTCAACCAACAAAATGTCTAGAAAATCTTCAACACTGCAGGACACTTGTGTTTCGAGAATATGATATTGCGGAAAAAATTTGAACTGAAAGACAAAGTCGAAATAGAAACGCTTTAAAAACATTTAAAATTCCTACTGTTAGATTGAAATGAGAAGAAATTACTCGAAGAAATTAATTATTGAAAGATTGTAAAAAAATTATAAATTACTGATTTTTTTTTTATTTATTTCTTTACTTTGTTTAATAGCCTAAGATGTTATTAAAAATACCTTGTTTAAATTTTCTAATTTCCTTATTTAATATTTATTTTAAACTTACAGCTTTCCGGATTTTAAGTTATTGGAAAGATAACTAAATAGATGAAATTTGTAATAGATGAAAATGTAATCCATTTTGTTCTAATTCAGTTTGGTTGACGGTAAGAGTTAGACCAAACCTGTAATATTCTGTCATGAGAGTGCAAAAGAAAAGAGGGAGAAACAATCTATCTGATCTATCAAATTATTCTTTTCTGTATAATAGAAACGTTGATTTTTTTTTCTGTCCCTATCTCCTTCGAAACAATAAGACAATGAAATACGAATAAGGTATAAAATGTTGGCTTTGAGGATCCTCACATTTTCCATTTTTTCGACGTGGGTCAACCGGATGTCCCGGAACGACCCGAACAATTTCGGTTCCCCCTGCTTATAGACCTGTTCTGAAAGCAGTCATGGATTGGGAGAATCCACTTGTCCCGGGTTGCTTCGTTTTATAATAAAAAAAGAATATTTTAAAAAATGATTCTACTGCGTATCAACAGAAATGCACTTATAACAGATATCTTAAAATTCTTCAGACCATTATTCAATGACTGGTTTGTGGTGAATATTGTTTCCTGCTGTTAGATCATTTTATAGTAAATCCTATAGGTTTACATTTCCAGCTTTCCATGATAAATAGTTGTTGACCTTTGAACGAAAATAAGTAATGGTTATTTTTGGATCCAATTTCGTTAACTCGGTGGGTTCAATTTGCATCATAATCGATAGGGAGCATCAATCTATCTTTACATAGTTCACCTTTCTAAGATTTACAGAGCTTTGCTATACAAAAGATGTTTTTCATCATAGCTAAGGTTCATAGAGAGACGAAATCAATTGGAATGTTGGATTAATAAAGTTTAAGTTTCTACATTACAGTAGTTATGTGAAAGTACATACTCCACATCGTATATGTATCCATTCACTTAAACTTACCTTCTAAAGGTTTTTTTTTTTATTATTATTATTTTTTTATTTTAATCCTCAAAAAAATGTTGCTTTGTTCAGATGTTATTTTGAAAATGATTTTGCGAATTTCTAAAACCGAAACCTAATTTCCGAAGGTCGGGTACCAAATACTCTTCAACAAAATACTCTTTGGAATCAATAATGGTATTAACAATTTCACGTCCACCATTGCTTTGGTTAGGGCAGCGTATTTCCTTAGTTTACGTTAAAGCGATTCAAGTCATTATCAGACGAATTGAGGTCAAGGAGGTCATTGTCAGAGATCTTTTAAAAACAGTGACCTAAATGCAAACAATTACTCACAGAGAACATCCCAGAAGGAATGGTTTATTAACAGTGAATTAACTACAGTGAAATGAACTATAGAAACAAGTAATTGATGCGAGTACTTAGAGAAATGTTCAACAGTCTCCAGTGGACGATATAATCAAATGAGTCAAGTTAAGCTGCTCAGAAAAACAAAATAAGAAAACTGATTATAAATATTAGTTTGTCTTTCCATCTTCAGTCAAAAACAAACAATCCTCAAAGTCTTTCTTAAAACTAATGAACGGCTATAAATGAAAATAATTTTTTAAAATTAGAATTTGGCCTTTTCAAGTAATATGGAAGTAAAATTTCTTTTGCTACGTTTTTATTAATATAATTATGTTAATAGGATGATTTTTCAGTTTTTTCAAATTGTTGTTTTATTATCAGGATACATTTTGACCATCCCTGCAACAGAATCAGAAAAATTTTATCTTTCTTGTTCTTAGATAATGGAACTAAGCGAAAACCTTTCAGTTAAGCATTTATTCCCAAAACTCAGACAATTTATTCTATCATATGAATAAAATTACTTCCTGAATAAAGGAATCGCTATTAAAAAAAACAAAAAAAAAAAAAACAACGATTTACGAAAAAACCTATTGACCCGATGCGAATCAGTAAAATTTCATGTTTTATGGACTGACTTTCTGTAGATGGTTATGAGAGAGGAAGAAAGAAACTGGGTGACAACGGAGAACAACTTTTTTTTCCCCTCTAAAAAACCAGCTGCAGTTTTAAAAACAAATTATTTCACATCTTTTTCCGGAACTTAATTTTTTCAGTTGATTTTGGATATAACGTAATTTAGATCGAAATTTTCGAGCGCTTTATTGCATAGATTGGTTCAACATCAAGATTAAATGCGAAATTTCATTTTTTTTTTTTTTTGAATTATTTAGATTTTGTGAATTATCCTTAAGGTGATTCCGATTACTAAAAGCAGGCTTTAGACATAATCATTTACGATAGATTACTGATCAAAAATTGAGATACTGAAGGTCATTTATTTTGTGTTTGCACGAGCAAAAGAAAATCTATCTAACAGATCAGTAAAGAGAACTGGTAATAATAATATCATAACATTTTGTTACGAAAACAAACATCATCTGGAAATAATTTATTCAGGATATCAGAATATAACAGAAAATGTTATTTATTGGTGAAACTGAAAAATTGTACTTACAGTACATGTACTGTACTTATTTATTTTTGATTGTACTTACTTGCTTTTGAAGTACTTCAAAAGGACATGAAAATCCCTTATATACAACCTTTGTCCTCTCCTTAGTAGCTGAAAATCCATATCGTTCTTGAAATAATTTCGCTCCACGAGATTTATTTTGAGTCGAGGGCTCAAAGTTTTCGGCTACAATTTCGTGGGATTTATATTAATGGAGGATTATTTCTTCCTATGACTGTTAGACAAGGCTTTGCAGATTATTTATTTACATCAGTTAGAAGATTGGTCCATAACTATAAATGCCACCGATATATTGTTCCAAGTTGCCCAGGATAGAAACCATCTTACTTAGAACAAAAATAGTCATTTTATTATATATATATTTGCAGTCTTAACAATTTTAAATGTGGAGTCTGATGTTGATCATTGTATTATTTTTTGAGCTGCTCTAATTCTACATAACAGACATCTATCTAAATTCAAAGTCAAATATATACATCAGTCTTATTTTGAAGATTACTTGATTAGGTTACGATAAATGAAAACTGCGGGAATATAATAAAATGCAAATAAAAAAAAAATCCTTAACAAAGGTTCCAAGATGGAGAAAGTTAAAAAAAAAAGGGATTATCTTAAAGAGACGATAAAAGACTAAACCATTTCATCATTTACTTAAAAGAGCAACAATGATTTTCTTGCATTAAATTAAAGTAGCCTTGAGGCTCAATCCATGTTGTGAAAGGGGTTTTATTAAGAAAAAAAAAACCAACCAACCTGATTTCAGTTTGGAAAAAACAACACAACAATGGCCTGAGAAAGGCATAGTCATCCACTGAGATGGTTGCAATTTGTTCTTCCCACTTCCGAATTACTTTTAATTATTAAAAAAAGAGTTTTGGTGTAGTTTATAGCTACCGGAAGTGCTTTTCAGTTGCTTTGTTTAGAACGAATTGCCTGCATTGGTTACACGATTAAATCCTAGACATTGTTTTGTAAAGATTTCAAACTAAGGTAAAATAGCCTTAGTTAGAAAAAGAAGGATTTATGCCCTACATGTTTAGGCATCAATGAAAAAACTTCCGCATCCGTTCTTTTGAAAACAAATTATCGACTAAATTAGCCCAAGTATTTTGCCAAGTCATCACAAATCCCTCACTTCAGACTAAAAATATCAACAAAACTCCTTAAAAATATCAACAAAACTCCTTAAAAATATCAACAAAACTCCTTAAAAATATCATTTGAAATGAAGTCAGTGAAACTTTACACGACTAAGGCCGAAGCGTATTTACAAGTATTATATCTCATTAGGATTTATTTATCCAAGCCATTACTGTTTCATCAAAGTGATGACTTTAGAAAATAAATTTGAGTTAAAAGGATTGACTACAAATGCATTGTTGGGTTTGTTGAAGTCTTTACTCTTATGAAATAGTACTCTTGACAATGTTCGTATTCTGAGCTTTAATTGTGAATTAAAATAATAAAGTAGTCTTGTGTAAGTTATTATAACAATTACTATCCTATTTGTAACGTATAGATTTACTTTATATAGAACACATAATTACTGAATAAATAAAATAGCATGTTATTATATGATTGTATAGTTTCAATGCAAGTTTGTTCACTTTATTTCTTTACCTTACAAAAAACTGCAGACTATTTTGCCGAATTAACTAATGATATAATGCATTACAAATATATTATTAAAGAAATACGGTAAAATGCATCTATCCATACAGTGAGTACCAAGGATTTTCGTATGGGTTGGGTTATGATAGTAATGTTCGTTTAATCAAAAAACAAAACTGAGTCCTTTCCTGGGGCGGGAGGGGGGGTGACGGGTTACAAAGCGATGAACTTTACAACCAAAAAAAAAAAACCAGATCGAAAATTCCAGTTTTCTTCCATTTTCGGATGAATGGACATTCCCTACTAGCTTTCTAGCTATATAGATAACTTTGTAGGTTTTCCAAGGTTAAATTTAAAATAATTGTAAATAATCATTAAGTTTTTTTAAGTCCTCTCTATTTCATTTCTTTTTGTGGTAAAAAAAAAAAAAAAAATCCTTTGGATCAATCTTCTGATTGAATTCGACAGAAATTAGTTGTTTCTTTTTCTTAATGTAGAAATGGTTTCAGAGTTTTAGATGTGAAATATTAAATTAGTAGAACAAAATTCATTATTATTATTATTAATAATTAAAATGGAACTATTTAGCATAGATGGAAACTGAAGTTCCTTAACAGTTGTAACAGTCGTTTCATTAGAAAATGCATCAAAAGCTTCCGTATTTCCCTTATTATTACAGATCTGTAAAAGGTTGTTGAGAAATAGAGAATAAAAAAGAAAAGCAGTTTAACTTCTGCAAATACAACAGAAAACTTTTTAATAATATTGCTATGCTTGTCGTATTATACATGGCAGTATATAATTGTTATTGAAAAAGACTCTGGGGCCATAGAATCTGAAACACCATGCATGTCTTGATATTAATGTCTCTTACTATTTTCTATGTAAATATTAATGTTGGCTATAGTTAATTATATATTTTATTTTTTAGGGTCCAGGACAAATTCTGAGGGCAATTTCGACAGTTCTTGTCTCGGCAGCAATTTTAGGTAAGTTTCAATGAATGGTTTTCAAAAGTGATTTTGTATTTGTTTATTTGAAGATGGAAATGTACAGCTGGAGGGGAGCCCCCCCCCCTACCAAAGTTCCTATTTGTTATTTCTTTTTTTTTTTTTTATACGTTTGATATAACACTAGACAGAATGTTAACATCCTGAGATAATAAAAACACAAGAAACTACAGTTTTATATATATATGAAATCTTTTTACGTGTACGCTTTTAATGTAAGTGTATGAGAGTTGGCATGTTTCTTATAAATGAAATTTAGGATAAGTTTCAATCCATTTTTTTATCTTTGATTTTTAAATTGCAGTATAATATTAAATAAGAATCAATAAAAATACCGATTCGCATTTAAATAAAAAAAAACATTTTGTTAAAATTTGTCATTAATTTGTCATATAATTTGTCATTATATAAGTTTTCGTTTAAATTCAGCTTCTTCCTCTATTTCTTTCTATCCTGTTTTATTTTCCTTTTTGTGAATTGGTTTGTTTTGTATTTTTTTCTCCGTTTGGTACCGAACTGAAACTGGTTGGGAATCGTGACGTTACCGCATGGAAGTGTTTCCTGATGACGCTACAATTACAAGTTGAACTAATAAAACTATGTCGTAAAGGAATCAGGAGCCTTCTCACAATATTTCTTTTGTTTTTCATTTTGAAAATATAAAGTAAATAGTAGTTAATTCGCTCCAGTTGTAAAGAGAGACAAAGAAAATGAGACTAAACCAGTAGTAACATGTGTACAAGTGACACGTTCCCCTTAGACATTTAATAGTGGAAATAAGCAGTCGGCCTCCAAAAGGAAAGGAATTTTGAGTAAAAATACAAATCAGAATATTCATTTAGCATAAATGGGGTCTGTGTAGTTTAAAGTTTCAAACTTGCTAAAGAATATGATGAGAATGAAACATGTCGTTTTCATTCTTTGCAATTTAACTTTTCCTTTATTGTAGTAAGTGGTTACACTGATAATAGAAGGAAATGGATAAACCTAATCAGAAATACTTACAATGGATGTATCATAGCAATTGACTTAGTATTAGCCTTTCATTTTGTTCAATAAAGCAGTAGTAGAATTTCAAATATTTAAAATATATATTATAAATATGGCGCTTTTTTTGCGTATAAATTAGATGGCACTTTAAAGCAGGAAGTTTTTTTTTTATGACCAATAATATTCCAAGAGACCTGATCCTGTTACGTATTTGAGAATCTCTCTATTTATCCAAGAAAATCCTTGAATTTTTGAAAATTATTTATAAATTCTAAGTCCGAATTTTCGTTTTCCATTCTAATGTTTTAGTAGATGAACTATTTGCTTCGCGGATGTTATTTGTTCTCGTTATGTTTCGCTGTAATAGTTTAAAGGAACTTCTTAGTTGAAGGAATTCTCGAAAAATATGTTGTTGCTGTAAACGAAAATTAGAGTAATAAAAATTGGGGTTTTTATTACTTTTAAATTGGAGTAATAAAAAAATTATTATTAATAATCAATCGATAATGTAATTTAACCAAATGTAATCTTCAAACATTTAGTTAAGGATTTAATAATAATAATAATAATAATAATATTAATAATAATAATATTAATAAAAATATAACTTCTTTTAGCTATAGTTTAACATATACGTGGTTGATGAGATATAAAAGCCGTGCCAACTCTCGAATAGTAAGATCGAATACAAAGTTGTGAGGAAAAGTTAAAGCAAAAAAAACTATTTTAAATATTTTTTTTTCTTTTTTATTTGTTCAAATTTTATCAAAATGAAGAGGGATCTGCCCTTTTCATCTTCTATGGCAGTTTCAGTTCTATTGAATATATAATTTCTGAGTTATTTTGATCAAGGGGGAAGACAGTAAGATTAAATTCTTTAAATATAAAATTTACTAATATGCTAAGTTCAAGAGAATGGACAGTTTTAAATGCCGTTAAAATCAGGACGTAAGTAGTTTCTACAAAAAATGTTCTATCTTCTGCACTGAAGCAGTTAAAATGATTCGAAAATTTAAAATGAAATGTTTAATATTTTTAATAAAAAAAAAACTTTTTTTTTTTTTTTTACGATATAATGTATTTTGATTCTGCATATCGTCTGTCTGAATCTATTTTATTCATATAAAGAAAACAAAAACATAAATTTAAAAAACGTTAAAAAGCGCACAAAACAAAATTATTTAGCGCAACTAGTTTCAGATGCCCTTTCAGCGAACTTCTTCAGTTTAATTTCTTTCATTCTTAAAGACGTTTAGTAAAAACCATAGGCAGTTATTTTGAATAGTCTGTGAAAAAGAAAAAAAAAATTCATATGAAAAAAAAAAAACCATCATAAAGAAAAATTGATTAAAATAGAGGTAATAGTTGTAAGAAGTTTTCAGCAGTCGTCCAAAAACTGAAGAAAGATATTTTAGTAGTCAAGTAATATTAATTCGTCGAATGAAGAAAAAACTTGTACTTTTTGCGGTAAATTAATAAATGTTAATTTCCGTTTATGACTTAATTCCTGCTTTATCTTCGTGATTATAAACCCACTTCAACCTTCATTTGAATTGAATTGAAACACATTTGTCTTAATTGTAAAACTAGGAAATTCTAATTGCCATAAAAAAAAAATAATAAAAAAAAAAAATATTTCTATTTATTCGACTTGAACCTCACATATGCTGAGAAATGAAGACCTTTTCGTTTTGTTTTTTTTCGTTGTGTATTGGCTGTGAACTGAATAACCTTGGATTGGAAGTTCTTCTATCCAATGAACTTCAACCAACACAGGTCACACGCATCCGTGTTTTAATTCTATTTCAATCTCTAATGCTAAGAAATCCTATGTCTCTTTTTTATTCTGTATCATTTTTGAATTTGAAGTCTTAAGTAAAGATCATTTTCCATTGGATTACACAAACAGTTCTGTTTCTCTTTTCAAGTGAGATTTCAAATAAAATAAAATAAAAATTATCCAATAAATGAAACATTACATCTCTTTCAGTGCACGGTCTACCAACAGACATAAATGCAATTGTAAAATTGCTGGACTTGATCCATATTAAGAATTATAGAAACACTTTCGGGGTGGAAACGAAGTTTTGCTCCTAAACAGAATAGCTTTTCAATATACTGTTAATTATTTAAGGGATTAATATTTGGATCCAATTTTAAAATAACTTAAAGATAAGTTTATTAAAATCAAAATCTATTAAGATTGTTGATTCTGAAGGAGGAGTGGGGACATGATACTATATAAATCTTTTAGGGATTTTTCCCACTCTGGGATGAGATATTTTCTCGATATTTCTTCGGGAGATGTGTGTATATATCAATTATATCAAGGTGGGCGCAAATCTAACTTCCGTTGTTAGTTTCTCGGATGGTGAGTCCATTGCTCGAAATGAACAACAAGAAAAACTTATCGGAGAAAACTAACAACGAAAGTTGTTAGATTTGCGTCCACCTTGATGTAATTGATGTACCGTATATACATCTGCCGAAGAAGGCCCGAAATATCGAGAAAATATCTCGTCCCGGAGTGGGAAAATTCCCCCCCTCCAAAAAAAAAAAGGATCTACATAGTATCTATTAAGATGTGTACAATAACACTAATCTCTACAATTCCAAATACAGTTGTGTTTTTTGAGGTTGCTTTCTTTTTTTATAAGTACTGAACGTTATGAATTATTCTGTATTATTCTTCTGTTCTTTGTTATTTATCAAACTTTGCAGAGACATTTTTTTTTTAAATTTCCATTTGTTCACACCCCACCCCTGCACACTTTTTTACAACTTGTGCTTTAATTGTCTTCACTGGGGAAACTCAAGTATAGGAACATTTATAGAATAATAATAAACACTTCATTATTTTCCATTGACATACTGATTTTAAGCAATTGACATTTTTATTTCGTGACAGGAATTTGTGTAGAATTGCTAACATCTAGAATGTTCCTACTCAAAAGAAAATTTCCCTGTAGTCTTTTAAATTTATTTTAAGCTATAGTTTCATCAAATTTTCACAAAGAACAAAAAGACGTTATATTTTGCAAACCAACTTTCAGATAAACTCTTGGAACATATTAATACAGGTGGTGTAAATGAATACTTCTAGTAAGGTTAACAGGAGAAGTGTATCAGAACATGCATCGAGGTGCAATGCTTCAAGAAGTTGGTGACCATCACTTCGAGCATCTCGTGTAAACATGATGCAATGAGACAACAATAACCTCCTGTTAAGCTTATTGGTTTCACGTGTTCGTTAGGTGTTGTGCTAACGACAACAATGGTATACGCAACAATCTACTGCCCTGTATTAAGTAAAACATTCCAAACCATTCAAACTATTGAAGTGAATAAAAAAGGAGTGTAAAAGGGAATCGGTGTGCTGTTCCTGACCCTTATTCCTGATCAAAATGGGTTCCATTTTCACAACCCTCTATGCCCTAGAAGTTTGTTGTATGCATTTATTTACACACTGTATATTTTTCTTTCCTCCTCTGTTATTTTACTTAAGGCACCAAAAAAGAAATGAGAGCAAACAGTGAATAGTTTAATAATCTACCATCAAATGTTCAATTTCTTAGGGTAAAAAGCTCTCTTAACCTTGTCCCTGATTATGGTGATTACTTTTTTGATTTAATATCAAAATTTTGTTAAATTTCTTTCTAAAAATATATTTATTTATTTATTTATTTAGTATTTACAATGTCTTCATTCAATTCACAAGAGATATTCACACAATAGGTGTATCCAGAATTTTGGAATGGCAGAGGTTATGATGGTCGTTTAACCCCCCTCCCCCCCAAAAAAAAACAAAAACCGTTGTATCTTTTCCCGGATGGGGAAGGGGGTTGTTAAGAAAAAATCGAACTTTACAACCAAAAAAAAAAACAGGTCCCCAATCCTAGATTTGAATATTCATTTAACGTGTGTTAAAACTTTCTTCACAAGCTAAAAATTACATTACAACACACTAAAATTTGTAATAATAAAAAGTTCATATTTACAATTTGAAGATTCAATTTCATGCATCTTGAAAATGAATCTCCAGTAGATTCGAAAATCTCCAAATTGTAAATATGAACTTTTTATTGTTATTACAAATTTTAGTGTGTTGTAATGTAATTTTTAGCTTGTAAATCCTAGATTTCTCTCTCTTTCGGATTCAATGGAGGGGATTCTAACCCCTAACCAACCCACCCGGTATGCCACTGAGACATTTGATCATATATAGATAGTCTCTGTTGTAATTATATAGGTAAATTATGAGTTCCTTTAAAAAGTCGTAGGTCTCCATATTTTTTTTTATAAATATCATTCCTTATAATGACGACAAAGAAAAAGAATTGAAGACGAACAGCCTTGAAATAGAAATCGAACTAAGCTTCATTGTGTTCTGAATGGTAAAGGCGTCACCGCTGACCATCAGAAGGACAGAAGGTGAACGGGTCTTCAATAATCTGAAAGCGAAAGGGATCATCTTCCCAGCGCTGTGGCCACGACCAAATTTGGCCGAAGCTGTTTTGTGGACGCCCTTGCTTGCACTTGTAATGGATTCGCCCTCCATTTCACTCAAATTCAGCCCAATAAGAGAAAACAACAGCAAACGATGATGATTGGGACAAATGTGGTTCGTCTGTTTGAGAAAATCGTGAGATGATTTCCCCCACCCTAAAACAAATTAGAAGAGTCCAAATCTGCACTGAAAACAACGCATTACTTACAAGGTTGAAATCAAGACCCAATTTTGTTCCTTATAAATACGTTGTTAATCTTAAAATATTCAAAAGTTTTGAAGAAGGATAATAAGTATCAAAACAATGATAGAAACCTCGCCTAAAACAGTTCTTATAATAAATACTTAAATGTTTTCAGTATTTCAGATAACATAAAAATTTTACTTTTGAAGTATTAATTTATAATTTCAGTATAAAATAAATTCTACAACTACACTTTTTATTAATTCAATTTTCAGATGTTATTGCTATAACTTTTTAAATATGTTTTTATAACTGCATTTGCAGTAGATTCTCAAGCAACATAATATGATTATTGTTATAAAAATTAGAAATAAATAAACAATAACCTTATTACGTTGCTTGAGAATCTACTGCAAAAGCAGTTATAAAAACATATATAAAAAAGTTATAGCAATAATATCTGAAAATTGAATTAATAAAAAGCATATTTGTTGAATTATTTTATACTGAAATTATAAATTAATATTTCAAAAATAAAATTTTTATGTTATCTGAAATACTGAAAACATTTAAGTATTTATTAAAAGAACTGTTTTAGGCGAGGTTTCTATCATTTTTTTTTTTTCCTATCCTCACATAGGGTAAAGGAACAAGAGGTAAAAGGCTAAGTGATCCTTAGGGCCTTGATGAACATCAGAACTGAAAATTAGAATTTAAAGAATACTTTCGGGACTATAGAAGGCAAATTCTAATTCTTAAATAATCTTGGCTTGGATTTCTTTGCAATTTCAGATTCACGACAGAGTGACCTTGAAATGTATGGCATTGCTTAGTTAGCAATAATAATCCGATCACGTTTTCTCTCTGAATACTCTTATCAATTTCCCATGAAATATCTCAATGATTTCCTTGGTTTTTCCCTGTGTTTTTTGTTGGAAGAGATGCTCCAGTCGCGTGCACTGGCACCAAGGACGGTCTCCTCCGATTACCTTTTCAATTGTAGAATACTATAATCAACCATCGAATGGTGAGAAAGAACACTTACAAATGATCGTGGTTGAAACGGGTTGGGTTTTTTCCAATGGCTAATGGATTAAAGAAACATCAAAAGAATCAATTTCACATCGGAACCATCAAGGCCGCAGTAGGAAACCGCAGGGTCTTTTGTTAATTGAAGTTCTGTTGCTTTTATTAATTGGAGATGTATGTTTTAATTACTATATTTCTTTGTTGATTGTAGCTGTGACTACTGGGACTGACTGGCATGTGGCTCACTCGAGGATCCGTGTGCAGTACAGCGCCTACCATAGCCGAAAAGTCGAGGGCGCCTTAACTGTGAAGATCGGCCTAGGAAGTACCAACGTCGTCTTACAAGGTAAACAGAGTTATCTCAGAGGCAGATAGGGGTGGGGTGGAACACGAGCGTTGCGCAAAATTTGAAAAACTGCCGAGTTTAACTACTGGATTTAGTTATAATATTTGAATTTTATAGATAAGCTTGAGAAAGACTGACTCTTATTCTCTTGAGATGTAGCGTCGTAATTAGGATGAATTTCAGTTTTCTCCAAAAGTTTTCTTAATGGCCTTAAAGGGGAAAAATTTATCAACTTTATCGCCAATACTACAATCTTTAGAATTAATAAAACACGATTATATATGATAAGTTTTCATAATATTGATGATTCAATGATTGAAACAATCAATGTGTATTAAGTATTATATATTGTTAAGTTTGTTTATTTTTTAAATATTAGTTTGTTTTGTAATCCTAACGAAAAATTGGAGGAAGAGGATGATTTTCCTGCCCTCACATTAACTCCTGAAGAAGTCTTTTCTCAAAGAAATACTGAATATTGTGAAGATTATATTGTAGTCGGAATATTTTATCCGTAAAATATATAGAAATTAGGAAGAAATTTGATGTTGAAGAAGAACACTTTTGTTTTTTGATCAGGGTCACCTTCTTTGCCGTCATATGTAAAATAATCAAAATATGACACTTTGTCTCCTGATTGTTTGCTTAATGAATTACATCAGGGAATTACCTGGACTTAAATAAAAAAAAGTCATCTAAAATTAAGTTTTATTTTGTAATGTGTCCAAATAATGAAATGCTTGTCTACGGATAGAAGGTAAGGGATTGGGAAGTTTTCCGACAGGTCATCGAATCCTCTGTCAAAGAACGCCTATTTTTCTTAATATTTCTTTCTTCGGACTGACACCTCTCCCAGTGTTTACTTCATCCCATTAATACACACTGAAGAACTGCTGCAATATCTGCCTTTTTGCTTCTTATCTTTTTTGGAAAATGCAGTGGAGATATTTCAACCAAGCTACAATTTTTGTCTCGTTGGTCCATATCAGTTTCTCTGTTTTGTGGTAAGTCGCAATGAAATAAAAATGAAACGGAAGTAAAGTAGATTCGTTATTTTGAATGGTTACTAGTGGTTAATTAATCAATTTACGATGAGAGAAATTACACTGCTTAAACTGAATCATGTCCAAAAGTTAAGCTTAATTGTTCAAACATACAAATTAGCTAAAACCAATCATATACACTTTCAAAGATCATCCGATGACATCAGATATGCAAATATATCGCAGTTCAAGAAATCAGTCTGTCCTATCTTGAGTGTCTTACTCCATTTTCGTGCTATCTCCATGAAACAAGGCTCCACATTTTCAACAAAGGTGTTCTCATTGGTGATCTCGATCATAATATGGCCCAAAGTCTTTCTCAAGCTTACGATGTCATGCAGGGTAGAATAATCGGATGGCTCGAAGCAGGACAGTCCCAGAAGGAGATCTCCAGAGCACTGAATGTGCTACAAAGTGCCCCTCTAGACTTTGGAGAAGGTTTTAAGACACAGGAGACGTTAGATGCCAACCAGTACAAGGTCACCCAAGAAGCACAACCTCTGAATAGGACCAGGACATTACGTAAACTGTACCACGTCATAGCACGATGTCTGCTAGACAACTCTCGGCAGAGCTTGCAGGTGCCCTTGCGTAGGAGTTTTTAGACAAATTATTTACCGGAGGCTTGGGACATTGGTCTCTATGCCAGATGACCAGCATAGTTTTGTGACCCGATCACCCTTGCACACAG
Organism: Thereuonema tuberculata; assembly: GCA_023159025.1. Taxonomy (NCBI): domain Eukaryota; kingdom Metazoa; phylum Arthropoda; class Chilopoda; order Scutigeromorpha; family Scutigeridae; genus Thereuonema; species Thereuonema tuberculata. The sequence continues at coordinate 48,944,392 of JAFIDM010000179.1, forward strand.
GAGGCCCCGTTTAAAGTGGAATCAAGAATGTCGCAACGTTAACTGAATCGGTGGAGAAATGTGCTCTTTACTGATGATTCCAGATTCAGTTTACAGATTGATTCTTATATATAACCACTATCTGGAGAGAACAAGGAGCCAGTTACAATTGCAGTAACGGAAAGGGGCCACTTTGGTGGCAGTGGAATCAAGACTATGGGCAGACATGTTGAATGCCTGGATGGAGCTTCAACAGAGGTATCCTTAATGCTCTGCGCTACAGGCGAGATACTGGAACTTTTTCAGAGTTGTCATGGGTTCAGATTTCCTATTCGTGGACAACAAAGGCTGGCCTATAAGAGCTCCCAAGAAAGGTAATGGAGAAAGGACATAAAAAGGGCCATTTATGTACATCATTCGATGGCTCCTCTGTGGCTCTATCCAAAAACGCCGAGACATTTATCTATTGTTCATTAATTTCATGGAAACCGCTAAGAACCTCAATTCCTAACCTAGAATTAACCTAGTTCAATGTGATCTCGAGTTGTTCACGAAAAATGGCTTGAATAGTGTAATCCTAAAAGAATATTGAAGTTGCAAAATTGAACTTTTTGACGTCAATTTCTATGTGAGAGAGCCAAAGTGACAATATTTATCTGCTTGGTATCATCAGCCTTTACATATAACAGCATTTGAGAATTACTTTGAAAATTGACGTGCAAAAACTTTGCATGCATTGTGACAGGAATGGATCAAACAGTAATGGCCAACATGTTTTAGTCCCTAATGACAAATCTCTAGGACACTGAGCTGTTTTTAGCTGATGTTAATGGAAAAGAGACAATTTCATTTATTATTTTTTATTATTATTATAACTCTTGAGGTCGGTCAAAGTAGATAAATGTCTCGGCGTTTTTGGATAGAGCTAGGGGGAGCCAACAAATCATGTACTTAAATGGCCCCTTTTATGCCCCCCTTCTCAGCTCGACTTTCTTGAACTGAAGATATCCAGCATATGGAGTGGCCAGCAAGGTCTCTGGATTTGAAACTGATACAGCACGCGTGGGATGCATTAGGGAGGTGACTTGCATCCCGTCAGCTTCCAGCAAGGACCATTCAGGAACTCCAACTGCTCTTCTCCAAGAATGCCCAGAGCTCTTGAACAACCTCCTCAGAAGCATGCAAAGCTCAAAGGGGTAATCACGCTGGTTATTAATCACGCTGATTATTAATCATAATTTTTAGTTTTATATACTCAAAAGGAAAATCACTTTTTGTTATTTTCTTTTGTGTATTTTCCAAAGGAATATGCATACTGTATTCTCCCCTACCTGAGCAGAGGAGCCCGGGACCTTGTGATAAATGCCGATCAGGTGTCACAGATCACAAATGTGTATGCATTTCAATTCTTCTTCCCACGATATATATATATATATATATTTCCACTTTTTGACGATTGTTCCTATTTTTCAAAACCTTACAGTCCCATATTGCAAAATTATAAAGTTTGGGAATAAAAGAAAAAAAAAAGTCGAAATTTATGAATCTTGAAGAACTGGATTGAATAAAAGAAAAATAACAAGTTTGACCAAAATCCTTCAAGGTAAAAAAAACAAAACAATTTAAGTGGAAGTTCATTTTGCTACTTCAAAGATAACTAACTTACAGGATTATTGTAGTATTTTATTTATTTAAAATAACAAAACTATTATAAGCTTAAGCTATCAATCTATTCTTTCTGATACATTTAATTACTTGCTATGATATTCTGCACTAAAAATGTAATTTTTCATTTAAAATTTCATTTAAACATTTATTTGAAATAGTAGGTTTAGCAAAAATTACGTCTTGTCTCATTTTCAACTAACTAAATTATTATTTTTTTAGGATCAGTTCCAGATCTTCCTCATTCGCAAGTGGAATATGATGAAAAATTTATTTGGTCCCATGGTAATTATTTTTTAAAATTTTAATTGATATATTATTAATAGAAAATAAATGCTAATAATATAAACAAATAAAACTTAGAATGCTTTTTATCACAGTATCATACACTACATAATGATAAAATCTTCTCCTGCCACTACTAAAACTGATGTTACTTTCTACACCATTGTATTAACAAAAAAATGGTGTGTAAAATGAAAGATGAAAAAAATATTAGTTATAAAACGATGATAATCGTGACCTGGTAGCTCAAGAGTTTAAGGCACTTCTGTACGATCTGGAGGCTTTACTGGTGTTATAGTTGGGGTTTTTTTTCCCCTCTCGGTTATTTCTCCTTTTCTTCGTAATTCAGTCATCCTTTTGTTAAATAGATACTAGTTCTCTTTCTGGAATTTGAAGCACATAAGCATGGACTAGATCTTCTATTAGGGTCAGTCAAAAGAAAATGGGTCAGCATGCATAGTAGTCGAGGCGTTCAGAATTTGGTAATAGCGTGTAGCGATATGTGTATTCATCAACCATTGGTAATGGAGGCGAGTCAAGAAGAACAGAGGTGTGTGGCTCGTTTTTGACTGCTGAGGGTGTTGGTGGACGAGAAATTCATAATCTTTATTGTGTACAACAAACACTGCATGTGTGCTGGAGTGGCATAACAGATTCTGAGAGGGATGCTTTTCACTGCAAGACAATCTGTGCCCAGGACAAGTCCATCGCATCATTACTCCTGAAGTTATTGAGTGGGTGGATGGTCTTATCCATGAAACACTTCAACATCCTTCCTACAGCCCAGATCTTTCCCCCCATGCGATTCCACATTTTTGGCAGCCTTAAGAGACATCTAAGGACATTGAGTTGAAACTGATAAGGACGTGTGGGACTGGGTAAGGTTGTGGATCAGTCAGCAGCCTCAAACCTTCTACAACAATGGAATTGATCGTCTTGTCTCCCTGATAAATCTCCATGTCTGGGCATTCTGACATTACTTTTGAGGTAATATATTTCCATTGACACTTTTTTGCACCTTATCCGTTTTCATTTGACTGACCCTAATACCTTAAACTTGGCTCGTCTGATTAACAAATAGAACTTTGCCTGCTCTGCCTACAATCAAAGATATGACGCTGTAACTAATTAAGTAGTAACAGAAATTCTCATTTTTTGGCTCCTGAATGCATTAAAACTTTTTCAAATGATAAATTTATCACTTGTCAGTTATTTATTTGTCCAACCATATGTGAATCTATTAGTTACGAAATTATTTTTAAATTTCAAAAGTTCACTGATATATAATTAATTTTTCCTGTACCACATAAAAAAAAATACTTTTACAATACTTTTAGTTTAATAGATCGATCAAACATGACAAGGCTGAATATTGATTGATTAAAATATTGGCAAAGTAAGTAAATTGAATGTAAAAAAGTACTTATTTAGAATAAAGATGAGTCCCCAAAAGATTCACTAAATACACATTCCACAGATTTTGTAATAGAGCTGCTCCCCTCCCACCTTCCTATGAAATGAACCCTTGACTATGTCAAAGATATCCTCATCTAAATGACTAACCCCACCCACATCTTTGACAGGTATCACTGCAAAGCAGAATACATATAAAGCCATACGTCAATCCCAACCAAACCATCTGATAAATAAATCTTATTCCCATAAACAATTTATCGTAACTTTTCTAGTTTCATAAAACTACACACTTCCTTCAAATTCACTAATATCATCAAAACACTGACTATAACTTGATTTGTTGGATCTTACTGGCAAATCTCTATGCACTTCACAGGGCATGAAAATGATTTCACATCAGACCAATATGATCATATAACGACCACTACATACAAAGTAGAGCCCTTTCTAGTATTGATGCTCCTTAACCTTTATAATACAGTAACTTATTTCATCCTAACTGAAGCCTTTTCACATAATTCCAATCACCAGTGCACAAAACATGTGTCGTTACTGTTAAACGTTCTCCTATTTTGTCTCAATTATGCCATTCTTTATCTTATTCGCTGACGATAAAGTTTGCTTAGTACTCTGATCTTTTCCTTTTTATATAGCTCATATTAAATTATAATTTAGAAACTCTTCTAACACAGTTGCAAAAATTACATATGTTACAAATAGCTTTACTTCATGTTAATATTTTAAAATTAGAAAACAATGATGAAAAAATTGAATATTTGATAATAGTAAAATTATTTTGATGGTTAAGAGTGTAAATCAGGGATTATATGTCATCTTAAATATATTTATATCTAGTTTTGTATCTATTGCTTTTGGAAAACTCTCCATTTTGTTAGTTTCCAATGATACCATAACAAATACAGTGCAACTTGGATAATTCGAAGCTGAAGGGACCACTACAAAACTTCGAATTAAACAAGTTACATCTTTTAACTTTAATTTCAGGTCCACTGAATGCTTGAAAAGATTATTCTGTCAATAAGTAAATATTTATTCAGAAAGATCATGATATGAAAGACTTAAACACTATATGTATGTAAACAAAATAAGATTTATATTATGTAAGCTACAGTACATATTACATTCAATACAGAAAATTATAGTTTTTCAAAAAATTCTGCAATGTCTGAATGTTTTGTAGAATTCAGTCGCTTAAGGTTAGCAAAATCATCAAGCATGTTTAGTGAACGGAAAACAGCTTCACTTACGTTGGTTTGTCCTTCAATGTACCGACGAAATTCGGCGCTATCCCGTACTCGTTGGCGATTTGGTATTTCTTCTTCACACCCTTTTCCACCTCGCGAATGACGGCGACCTTTTCAGCGAAAGTTAAATTCTTGTACACGCGTGGTTTATTGAAAGACATGGTGACACTGACAGCAGGAAGCTCGAATGGCGTCTGAAGCTTCACGTGTCGAACGGTGGTGGGAAGGGGATTTCAGTTGTCACGTGTCGAATTTCTTAACAATGAACGCCGAAAAGTCGTTGTGGTAAACACTTCGAATTATCCACGATTTTTTAACATTGATATAATAAGAAATTCAAGGGACTAAGAGAAATCTTCGAATTAACCACGATTTCGAATTAAAGATGTTCGAATTATCCAAGTTGCACTGTACAATTTTTATTACCAAATTTTCATGCAGATAAGCCATATGTTGTCTTAACGAAAATTTACCTCCATAACTGGGATACAGCCAATAGAAGAATTACTTACTGAATCAAAAAAAAAAAAGCCTAGACAGCCCAATACATAAGCCATGTTGATAAGCTCCCTTGAGAGAATGAATCTTTGAGAAAAACTAAAAATGGTCACACAATATTCCAAGAATTGAGCACTGTCTTTGTTAATTAAATGAACATCATCATTTCAAAAAAATTGACTATTATTGTAAGTTTCTACTTTCATACAAAAGAAATCTGGAATCAAGCAAATATATTTCCATAAGTATTAACATTCATAAGAATACCACCGATTGCCAAAATACAATATCAAATTTTAAAGTATTTCTATAGATAGTAATAGTATTACAAATCTATAGAAGTAACTGAAGTTAAATTTATTGGATGTTTCAGTAATAATCTCAGGTTTATCTGATTAATAAACTTAGTTTCATTTGATTTTCAATAAAAACGATTGTTTTATTTTTTTTAAACTTTATTCTTGCAATCCAAAATTAAAATATTGAAGTTATTCATAATTGTATCAATAGATATTTCTGATATTATACACTCTTACTTCTTAATGTTCACACTTACAACCTGTAGTTAAATGGAATTACTATATATCGAATTTGTTACACACAGTCTATGCATACATTTGAAGCAGTTACTCTTTTTAGTCAGGTTTACATTTAATATTCCCAAGTTGTTTATTTCTTGTAATAATTTTATCTTAAAAAAATGTTGGTGCTGCCACTGAGAAATCTAAAACTCCATTTCTTTCAAATACCCACTGTCATTACTTAGTGCAATTCATTATTAATTTTATTCTTTAGAATTTTTTTTTGGAAACATTCAAAATTTTTCATGCTTCTTTAACATAAACATACATATTATCTATCTTTTGTTTATTTAAAAAGGCTACTTATTTAAGTTAAGCTAAACTAAGGTTGCCTGAGATAGATTCAGTTTTATAATTTCCTTAAAGAAGTTTTCCTTTAGCTGTTTCAGTTTTACTAGAATATAATCTCTATGTTGACAGAAATGTTATTTTTGATGAACAGAATTACATAACTGTATTAATTGAACACTGATGCTAACTATTTCAATTTAACCGATATTAATAAGCATTTATAAAACAAAAGACAATAATTCATACCTTGTTTCTTTTTAAGCTGATGATATGAAGAGACACTACAGTGACGCTCTGGTACGAGGCCTGCCCTATCCTATTCTCACAGCTGTTGAGTATTTGAGTCTTGATGCAGAAGGTTTCCGCTGGGGCAGATCATATCGTCAAGCTGGATATTATGCTTACTTTGTGTTATGGTATGTAAAATCTTTAATAAAAACACTGTTATCACAATTAGCGTAAATAACCCACTTATGCTATTCCTAATATCTCAGGTGAAAAGGTTCTCTGCCCACTCCTACTATCTGTAGAGCCTTCAATGGATACAATTTTGATGTATAATTCTAGCTTTTTACAAAAACTTAGATAAAATTGTGCTTAAGAATTCATTTAAAATCTGTTGAACAGATTTAAGAATTCATTTATTCATTTAGTCTGATAATACGAGAGTAAGCTTAGCCTCTGTTCAGCTGCCTTGCTTTTCTCCCCAATAATTGGCTTATTAAAAAAGAAAAATCCTATGTAGCAGCACAAGCACTCTCCAAAGAATTCCTCATTCAACTATTTGAAATATATCAACTAAAATATACCAACAATAAGTTGACTTTTTCCATCCTATAGGAGACTGAGAAACTCAGTAGCAGAGATAATTGTTTGAATAAAAGTCCATTCTCCTTAACTTCAAAGTATTTTACTACAAACATTTCTGTACTTTAAAATGACATATAGCTTTTACAAGAAGTACTTAGGAAAACTAGATCCTCTGGAAAAATGAAAAAGCAAAATATACGTATCTGTTTGTTATCATTTTTTATTTTCACATATATTTATTACAAAATGAAATTGCTGATCCTGCTATAATTGACAAATATTTGTCAATTATCAAAAATTGTTCCAGTGATAGTTGAAATTGCTACGATAAGTGCAATATGTATATATGGATCAATCTATACTACAGCCTGTCATAAGCAGACTAGACATAAATTATGAAAATTAAAAATCAATATAAGATTACTGCAGTTAGATGGGGAAAACAGGCTATTATGTCACTGTCCACATAATAATATTGTTAATTTTGATCTGTTTTGGCACCCCACTCAGATAAATGGTAACAAATCGTAACTGATAGTTTACTGAAATTCTCGGAATTTGTTTTTGTTAATTTTCTTAATTCTATTAACTTTGTTTTTCTTTCTTTCCTAATCTTGTGTTTATATAAAATAAACTTCTTATAAAACGTGATGCATAATTTTTGGCATTAAAATAGGGGATAGGTGACAATCTTAACAAAAACACAATAGTTGATTTCATGTCTTGTTAGTAAATTGCTTATTATGAACCTCTTTAAAGATTTGCACTTGTCGTATACTCTATATAATTAGTATGGTTATTTTTAACAATTTTCTTGTTAAGGCCAAGGGCTTTTGAGACTTGGTTTTCATCGCTTGTCATAATGTCTCGAGCAGTATTTTAACTTTATTAAATATAAATATTGGGTTTCGTATCAGTAATTTTACAAGAAAAAGGCTTATGTACACCAACAATAAGAACACTTGAGAGAATGCATTTACTGAATAAATAAATTATTTGGAAGAATTCTAAGCAATCCTAGGATCTAGAACTACCTCACTATATTGTTCTATCCCCAATGGTAGCATCCGTTAACTCTGAATGTTTCTAATCATTCCTGTCTGTTTTTCTTACACACAAAATGAAACATAATAACATTACAGCATCTATTTTCTTAATCAAAGCAAATCAAGTGATCGACTCCCCCACCCTCTTAAATATTAAGTAAAGAAAAGCTATTGATAACATGAAGGCTTTAGGAATTCACAAATAAGTTTTTTCTTTTCAGGATGGCTTTTGCTCTGTGGCTTCTCACCAACATTCTGTGGTCTTTTGATGTGGTTTTTGGTTCCATCACTTTAACAATAACAGGAGCATTATTGCTTTTGACAAATTTAATCTACACTGGGAATCTTGCGAAGAGGCCTCTGGTGATACCTTATGATTCCCAAAGGTTAGAGTTTGATTATGGATGGTGTTATTATGCAACAATGCTGGTTGGTGAGTAGAATTCATTATAAATCAAATATAATATCTTTTAATAGCTTTACAAAACACACTAAATCTAAAATGTTTTTAAGACCAATTCAAAGACATACCTGAGTACTGAAAGAAAAAGCACTAGAATAATGCAGGACAATTTGTTTCAGTAGCCGTTTATTATGTTCGTTGTTATGTTATGTTGTGAACTGGATGTTAAAGGGTTTAAAGTACATGATGTTTTTTAAAGCATTATGTTTTATAACTTTTAGACTCAGAGTTAATGTGATCTGATCCGGGAATTCAGAGCAGCTGTTTCAGTTTCCTAACCATCATCAGCTGGATTCACCCAGTATACTGGGTGGTCATAATTAAACAGAAGGTGTTTGCAGTGCAATAAGATAAAAACTGTTGCACCAAAAAAGGCCAAGTTTTGTTGTATGACTAATGTTGATGTTTCGGCATAATGTACACAACATATATTTACACTATATATACAAAGTTAGTGGCTACCAAAAACAGGTCAAAGTAATAAAAGCCCTGGAGGTCGGGGATCTCTTTTCGGTCTGTCATTGGGAGAGGGAGCCAATTTCGTGAAGTCTTGCCCTCCCAGGTCAGCCAATCACAGTGAAGTTTAACTGACCAATCCAAGAAGGTTTTCGGCTCAGACCATGAAATTATGAATTTGCAGAAAATTTTTTTAGTTCCAAATGGCATCACCAGTGGGGAAACTGGCACTGTATGGTGAACTAATGAGAGGTAGGAATGAAAACAAAAGCCTACAGTTGACAATAGTTTTATTGTTAATCAGTTACACATACGGTTCAATATGTTGTCCTTGCACATTGTCTAAAATCTGCATTCTATGGATGGTAGATTCTACTGCTGACTGCAGCAAATCTCCAGAGATTGGTCTCGTGTGAAGCATATAAACATTCCAAAAATTACTGCACACATGCATGAACATTAACAGTGTTCAACTAAGATATCAAAGTAAATGTTCAAAATGTCTACCACCAGTCTCAATAAAGGTGTGCAAATATTGGGACAATGAACTTCTAATTGGCTGATGCATTGCATTAATTACTTAACTTCCTTCTCATTTTAAGATTCTTTTCCAACATCTTAGTTCAGTATCTTTGAACAAATCATTCCTTCATAATATGGCAAATCTTTGATGAAGTAGGGACCAATTATCTGATTACCCAAATACCAACCAACACATTTAAAGAAAACAACTGGTGTTTTCTTTGAATGATTTCATGTTTTCCTTTACTGAGCCTGTCATTTACATTAGTCAGTACCTTTACAAAAAACCCTGTGTAGTTAACCAACACATTCGTCATATTGACAGCTCTCTGTCAGAAGAATAAACCAATTAATATTATTGTAATTAATAAACTCCTGTATAACAACTGTCTTATGCAGAAAAATAGCATTATGTGCCAATTGTTATTAGTAACGAAGTAAGACAAGGGTGTAAATTGTCACCGCTGTATTTTACATGGTGCGAGAACCTGGATTTTGCTGATATGCAGAAGTTGTTAAACTGTCTTGTTCATGAGGCAACAGAAATTGGACTCTGAATATAAAGTAAAACTAGATGCATAGGAAAAACTTACAAATAATAGCCAAGAATTCTGTTACTTGGGAAAGATTATAACTGAAGATGGTGGTTAAAACTATAAATACACTCACGTTTGTGAAAACTGCAATACCAGGATACGATATGCGAATGATCGCACACGCCTAAACATAGTAGTGCATAGAGGACTGTTGTGGATCCAGACTAAGTAGTTTTTCGTTAGTAAGTTATAGTATCAGTATGTCTCATTGATGAATAAAAGAGCACTTATAAACAGGCAAAGGAGATTGAACAGGGCCGAATGATCGGCTTGTGTGAAGCAGGATTTTCATACTGTGAAATTGCTGCTCGTACTGGCACAATGCCATGACAGTAATGAGAGTGTGAAAACAGTGGACGGACAAGTCGAAAATCGGGAAGTGGATCATAAACTGTGACGACACCACGGGATGATAGACCCACCTTTCAGCTTGTTCTCGAGTGGAACAACTTGAACAACTTTGAACACTGTAACAGATTCAACGGCGTCTGCTGTGCAGAGGATTGTGTGTATACATTCCTTTGCAGAGCATTCCGTTTGGCCTGAACGATCGATGCCTTAGGCTACAATGGACTCACGAACACACCCCACTGGCATGCAGTTTGGCACCATGTCGTGTTTTCGGACAAGTCCCGCTTCAAATTGGATTACAATGATGGCTGCTATCTTCCAGACTGCATTGTTCAGCATTATACTGCAAGCAATTGGTTATCATAGGCGATCTCAGCTGCTACGAATTGTGGGCACTCAACAGCAACCGAACCGCTACATCAGGGAATTTGTGGAGGCTGAAGTCATACATTCCTGAAGCCATATTCCAAGACAACGTCCGACCACATGTTGCCAGAAATGTACAGGCCATCTTCAAAGCAAGGCAGGTATCCCTTCTTCCCTGGCCTGCATGTACCCCTGCATAGGTGATGTTTTGCCTTTTATGTCTGGGATATGAATCACTCGACAACTAAGCCAGTCACTGTCATCCAGCAGCCAATACCGATGAACTGTGGGACTCTGATAGAAGCAGCCTGGCAGGCGAGGCCACAGCATATTGCAACTCGTGGAGGCTTTAGACCATACTGATTTTTTGCACTCTGAAACTTTAATCATTTGTGTGTAATAAATTTCCTGATAAATCATTCTGATGGTTCCTTCATGGTGTTGCGATTTTCACAAACATTAGTGTAAAAAGTTCACTGCCAGACCATGAAGATACAGACAAGGCCAATAAGAAGTGGGACCTCTCTATTTTGAGCAATACATTGCTGAACCGGACATGGCATTTGTTTGATGAGTGTCTGAATAATGTCCTGGGGTATCGTAGACCATGTGGTGTTGATTCAAGTCCACAGTTCATCTTCATTTCATGGGGGCGGGAGGTTATTCAACAGATGTACACATGTTCCATAGATTCTCGATTTTGGCTAGAAATCGGGGGTTAGGGCTGTATATGACTGGGCGTTATCCAGTTGAAACATTGGGTTTGGGATGCCCTGCAGATATGGTAGTGACACAGGCTGCAGCGCCTCATCAACATAGCGCTATTAAATTGCCCATAGTTCTTCCTTGAGATGAAAGTGCTGTTGGCGCTCCACAGCGGCAAAGGAATCCACCCGATGACCACATAGCTCTAGTGTGACATCATTCGACGATGGCTTGCTGTTAAGGATAGCTTTGCAACGGACGGCTGGACAACATGTTTCCAGTAGTGGATTGTGGGTGTGCTACGGCACTGATGTCTGATGGAATTTGCGCTTTAACATCAGTCTCCAAGCTTCGGTTCCACTACGACTGTTTACATTTCCTTCCTGGGACCACGAACACAGTGCAAGGACCAACTGGCGGTATGAAGGAACTTAGTAAATGCATCCATTTGACGAAATTGTATATGATGGGGTCTTAAAGGCATTAACACTTCTTGTGCATTCTCCAGACACAGTAACAGCAAAAACACTCAGTTCTTGCAGCCAGAACGATATTGAATTGATTCTACTCCCATGGTCTTCTAATGGTCTGGGTGGTCACTTAAGTATTGGCCACAAATCTGGTGCTATAATAGCTGCTCTATTTTCATATTCTGTCATCTGCCCTCTTGAGACTGAAATCTGCCATTCAGGATCCATTCTGGCCATTCATGCCAGCATCATCCAATTGCTGAGGGATTCGTCGGTTTGTCCATCCAACCTTATGTAGTCTAATGGCACGCTCTTTTTCAAACTCCGTCATAGTGAGCTGGATCTGAAAACAATGTATTTACAACCTTTGCCAGTGTGAGATGAAAGAAGTATGCTTCAATTAAAATAAGTCTTACTTGCCAATCCTTTAGTGTACCCTATTCCAGCAGCAATGCAGGCCTGCACTCTCATTTGGAGGCGATCGTCAACGTTTATGCACATTCCTCTTGGTGGCGCAGACTGGGTCCTATGCTGGCCAGGGGAGTTGATGAAAGCATTGGAGAGAGCGGTAAGGGCATAGAATTATAAAAGGATGAGTTACATGATGTTCTGGATGCATGCTGCACTCCTCAATTATCTACAGGACAATCAGAGGTGAATGGTCATTGTAGGCTATGGCTCCATTCACCATGATGCCAGGCGTTGTTCAAGCGTGTTGTTGCCATATACAACCATCACTAGCACCGAGGCAGAACCTGGTCTTAATACCTAAACACAATGCTGTGCCATTCATTCCTCCAGGTGCTTCTTTCGCAACACCACTGGAAACTGCCTGTACAATGGCAAGGCGTGCAGGGAAGGCAGGCGAGCAGCACCAGTAATCATAGCCCAGCTTTCACTAAAGGGTTGTAGATGATCCTAATTGACACAGGTCCTAATCTGGGCTATGGTCGCTTGTATGATTCAGCATTTTCTGGTATGCAACTGTGTGCTGCTGCAGACTGGAAAACACCTTCCTCGGACCACTGGTGCCACCACTGATGCACTGCAGACACTTGACATCTAGTGGGAGGTCGGGTGGTCGTTCAATACATAATACGATCTTGCTTAAACCCTCTTGACTGCACAAACTACTTGCTATGCTGTCCTGGCATGTCTACGACGTTCAGTGCTGGAAACAGTCTACCACTCTTGCAGCAGGGCAGCAACTGCTGCTAGTGGCTTGGAATGTCCACGGCCAGTAGTCACTTCTTAATTTTTCCACAGCACTGTGCTTTCCATTCACTTCCTTAAGGTGTTCATTTTTCACAAGTGTATTTGCAACAGATGGCATTGCATTGACATGGCTATGTTGATCTGTGGCTATGTTGCTAACAATGAAAGCACCTTACAGATAAAGTCAAACATTGAGGTTGAGTTAAAAGCATATGTATTGAGACAGTAAGGAAATTTCAACATGCACATGCACATTTCACTGCAGTCATACCCAAAGATTTAAAGTTCTCGAGTAGTTCATCTTCGCTTACATCTAAATCTTATGACAGCTCTATGCTTTGATATCTTTAATCTGCCCATGAAGATGGAACTAGAGCAGCAAATCACCAGAACTGAGCTTTTAGTTTATTGTAGAAGACAATGTTGACAAAGGTTTAGTGCTTTGTAACAGGTGGAGGTTGCTTCCCAACTTCGGAAAATCTGTAAGATCTAGAGGGGGTGGGGAAAGCATTTAGGGAGTTGCACTTAATAACCATCATGGAATTCAACAGGAGAACATTGTGACTGCTGAAAAAAATTACAAATAGATGCTAGGCATACATACTATCTCCAAACAACAAGGGAAGATATCAAATTAAGCTGAACACGTACCTTTCCAGATTATAAGATCGATCCTAGCCAAAACCTACTATCAAAGTGATCAGCCGTATTGCAGTTTGCAAGCAAAATGAACACAGGAACTGCTCAATCTTCGTGATCCTTCTTTCCTAGAACACAGTCTCCTTGTATCAGTAGGCATTCAAGATCTATATCTGTGAATGTTTCTTTCACCATCTGGCCATGACATATATCAATCAGGGTAGTGCTGAAGTTTGCCCAACTTCTTTGATCCATCAGTTTCAGTGGTGTATTTGATCTGTGAATACACTGTAACAAAACTCAATACAATAGTAAAATGCTTTTTTTGTAAGACAAAGTACAGGGCAAGATACTCTCTCTTTCTATGTGGGAAAATTCAATGTCAAGAGAACAATAAATTGCAGTTTTGTAAAGCTTTTATCATAAACTCCTCCTCAGGATTGCCTGTTTTGATTATAGATTGATCACTATCTAGGCCTCTTGTATATTTTACTGGTCAAAACTATCAGCCTGCACAATCTGTCATGCAGCAAATGCAATTTCACTTCATATAATTGAGTGTCAGACAGACCTAATTTACATTATGCAATATCATGTACAAAATAGCTTCTGAAATTTTTAAAAATTAATTAATTTTGATCCTTTTCTTCTCGTAGGCTCTCTCTGCATGTTATTTGGAATCATTATTTATCTTACCAAATTCCTACAAACAAATCACTTCAATCAAATACCAGTGGTTCCTGAGAAATATCCTCAGCAACAAAAGGAAGATCTTTATAATAGCAAAGGATGGAGGCGGCAAGTCAGTTGCTATCAACAGTTCTGTGATACACCAACACCACAAATGTGTTGGAGCCAGTGATGAAATGAACAGTATTTAAAAATGTAGGCTGTGGTATTATCTAAAAGAATTTCTATTTCCACATACGGATTCCTTTCAGAATGAAAACTGCTGTATAAAATATTTACTTCTTTGTGAAGAACAGCAAAAATTTGTGATCTGTAAAAGACTTTTGGAATTCGTTGGAGACTTCTTCTTGCACTATTGTACATATTGCTTCTCTTCGATCTATTCAATGTGAATTTTGTAAATGCTTCATCTTCTGCTATTTTGTTATAATCAAACAAGAAGTTTTCTACATTAAACAAAAATATATGTATATACATTTAACTACAATGCATCTGTGAGTCTTAACACTATGCCATTTAATTTTGTAAATAGTATTCAAGAAATAAGTAAAATTTGCACTTTTAGGAATTTGTGCCTGTGATCGACTTTCCCACTAGTTTCTGGTTAATAAGTTTTTGTTCGCCTTCAAGAGAAAAACTAAAAGTCCAAGGTATGTAATGAAGGAAATACAAATCCCTGATCAAATTGCACATCACTGTAATGTGTGATTGGCTTACAATACAAGAACATGCATTTAATCCTACAATCTGAATATCTCTTTTTATTTAAAAGGACTCCAAAACGGCACTTGTTTTAAGGCAAATAGATCAGAATCTATTTATTATATTCAGAAAGTGAGAAACAAAATGACTTTCAAAACATCAATAAGATATAAGTCACAATTCCTGAGAACTTTGATAGACAAGCAACCCTAGAATAGCCTGTAATGGATTCTCTTCAAATAAAGAAAGGGAGATTCAGATAATTAAACATGCAATCTTTTAATCTTGCAAATATTTTAAGAGGATATAAAAATACCATCAAAAATAATAAATTAAAATGTATTTACAAAATTTATCTGGAAAGAAGGCCATCTTATAAATATGTTTCAAAAACCTTATGTATATTGGTATTTTTTTATCCTCTATGATTTTGTGATAGCGGGATACAGTTATTACATTTAATAATAACTAAAAAAGCTTTATAATATCTATCAAAGAATTCATCTATCAAATTAAGGAAATAAATGCTTAGTGTAAATGTAGGTGAAAGAAACAAAAAAAAAAAAAAAGTATTAAATTGTTAATTACACCTGACAATGAATGTCTTCTTTTTCATCTGTAAGAACTTCCAACGTAATTAGTTAAAACCAGCAGGAATGCCAACAATTTCATTGTTATATACAATCATATAATTTATACTTGCTTTACACTTTGGAATCATCTTTCCACCAACTCATATTTAACAAAATTAATAATTTTGTTTAAATATGTCATTCTCAAAATTATCAAACATACAAATAATAATAACCTTTGACGAGTGGGGCAAATCCTTCACCAAAGGTTATGTTTATTTGTATAGTTAATGAAACATATTCACTTGTAAAAATGAAGGTTAGAAAAAAAGAATTTAATTAAAATCTCACTGTATTTATAAGTGCAAATGTAATTATTTGTAATATAATTTATGTAATTATACTTAAACTTTTCTATTTTCTATCTGTATAAAAACTCTGAATCTCAATATATTAATATGTATGAGATAAATAAATGTAGGTATTTGTTTAGAATTGAATATGTTTAGGTTTTATTACATACCGGATTAATTTGACAAAGATGACCAACCTTTGTTGCTAATGTCAGCCTCTGGAAGATCCCAGTCGTCTGATTTCCATTTGTGCTTCCTCACAACAAAGAGGTTTGTTTTTTCCAGAACCATTTTTCTTTTTGGAATACTTTACACGATCTTATAAAGTCCAAGTTTAATGATTTTTACATTTAAAATAAAACAGAAACACACTGAGCTGTTTTTGTTATTTGTACTGGGAATCGGAGACAGTACTGTTTTGAGT
>JAFIDM010000179.1:48978869-48993971 GCA_023159025.1 Thereuonema tuberculata
TAATTGCACTCAATGAACCATTGTAATAAAACAGAGATGGGATACTTGATTTAGGATCTAGAAAACTTAAAGGGCGTAACTGCTTTCGATCACTGCATCGACATTAGTAGATAATTAGAAACAAAATTTTTGCTATTGTAATGTATCTCTCTTTTTAGAATATATTAGAAAATCCTATTATTATTATCTGAATGGCTAAAAGCTGCGAAGGTTTCCGAGTTTCCTACGTGTAATATATACATTTTCGAATAAGATAGTAATTGAAACAAGGTAGATTTAGTATACTAGCTAGTTTGACTTTTCTTAATCATTTATACCATTACAAACTATTTCTCCTGGTGGTGAACATAATCGACGAATAGTAGATTTTGCCGTCTTCTGAAACCCTTCTGAAAACCAAAAGAACAAATTACACATGCAAACATAAAAATACGAACAGCTTAAACTGTTCACGGGCAAACTACTGAAATGCTCGGAAACACGTGCTAACTGATCTGAAGAGTAATCTTCATTGCTCACATTACGCTTGATGACTTATTTAATTCAATCAACATACAAAAACCCTTTAAAAAATGGCGGGGTTTTAAATCTGCAATTTTAAAACCAACGTCGACCTTACCAAATTTTACAGTAAAATGATCAGATGCGACTTTACAAATAAAGATAAATTAATTACATTTTAGATGCTAATATTGCCCTAAACTGTCTTATTTTACGCATTTTTTTTTATTTGTATTTTATTATATGTAAATCTTTTTAAGAATAGTAAAAAAACCGTATATATTGGATTTCATTCTGCTCATACTAATTTATACTACTATCTTTTTAATCGATGAATGGCGCTGAGGTGAGTAATCAAAATGCTGCCCCAACATACCAGGATTTTATTTCTTCCATCCCCCCCCCCCCCTTTCCAAAAAAAAAAAAAAAAAAGCCCCCAGTGCTTTTGTATCTTTCAAAAGAAGTGAGGACTAATTCTGCCACCCGCGCTGCCGCCCCACTAGCCCCTCACTCCCCCTCTAGCTTAAGATACTGATTTCATTCAGTATTTTACTTAAAGATTTTGAATAGCTAGTGAAGGTAGCAAATGCCGGAAAAAAGACTCGATTGAATATATTACATCCATTGAACGCAGCCCAAATTTAAATTTTCCCAAAGCATCAGAATCGGGGTGTCAGGATGTTCAGCTATGAAAAATAGTTCCTGAACAAAAGAATTTGGACTAATACTGGGCAAAGATCATTTGTCTGCGTATGTATGAAACAAAACAGGAAGAGTTATCAGGAGGAAGAGTCTAAATAATCAGGACGATAGATAATTAGTAAATTCACTTCACAGATTCCAATACAGAATAAGAACAGAGTGAAAAAGAATCAGATTAATTCCTTTTCAAAGATAGTTGTGTGAGATGTAATTGTCAAAGACTTTCACGATACAAAAGAAATACACAAGTAGATTACCGGATCAGTTATAAAGCATTATTGAGAAAATATTTTCAGATATAAGGATTAGCAAAAGTACGTGGACGTGATGATATAGTTACTAATACACTTTATAATATCATTCCATTAGTTAGTAAATTTTATATATGAATTACTTTTAAAATTGAGCTTTAATTTACTTCATTAATTAATAAATGCTATTTATTAGCAATAAATGAGACACATTACGAATATTGATAGATATTTATATATGCGTGATATTTGCCACAAATTGTTTTGATTTTGATCTGACGTTTGTTTGTTAATGAAAATAATTTAAAACCCATTTGTTCTACAAAAGCGAAACTCTAAATAGAAAGTTTTAGGTTATTTTATGGAAAGTTCCTCTTGATTTTGGTAATATCGGATCAGTAACTATTCATTTAATTCCCAATATTACTATATCTTTTTGTTTCCACTTTCAGTTGATTTGTAAATTGTTTGTTTATTTTTTTTCCTCATTTTTCAGTAGCGCTCAAATGATTTCTTTTTAAGTTCTCAAAGTTTTTCAATGAACAACTTTTTTTAATTATTTTTCGCTGCCTCATCAACTTTTTTTTTTACCATATAAGTTTTAATCGAAAATTTGGCAGGCCAATTGTATCTGGAATTATATATTTGACGTTATTAAAAACGTAATATTTGCTGTTGTTTTTGATTGTGATAAAGAGTTATTACAGAAGGTTTTAGTTTCTTCATTCTATTATTATGTGCATTTATTGTTGTGAAATGTGTTTTCCAGGTGACAGAAGGAGCAGAACCAGCGTTCTTTTGTTTGATTTGAATGTCGTCACGACACAACAATGGCGGAAAAGATATTTAGAAATTGGAGAGCTATAAATAAATGAATGAATTGAGAATTAAATTAAAAGTTTATTTGAAATGCATCGAGGAAATTGTTCTTGTAAGATGCTTTTGAAAGCCGCATCTTCGATGAAGCAAAACGAATGAATGAAAACAGGATGAAGGGAAAGGAAGTGAACGGTCAGAAGATAAGGGAATAAGAAATATTTTATTCATCTCTTTGGCATTCATCCTACAATTCATTTCAATATAATATTCAAAATTAATCAACCAATGGCTAAATCAAGGATATGAGAACTTATCTTGTCAGGCAGCTATCTGGGCTTATAAAAGAGTGAAAGCAATTTTCATGTTCGGGTTTGTAAAAAAAAAAAGCTTACAATTCTTCGCTATTTGTTCTCGCGTAGTTTGAACGATGAGTAATTGATAAAAGAACTAGTTTGATTTTCGTTGCCCGATAATAGAGTCGTTCTTCTGTAGATCTATTTAAGAATCTCACAAGGATGACTTTGGAATGAAGAAAAAGCTCAACCTTCCATTAGCTGACATTTATTTCTAAAATGATGGTTTTGAGCTTCGTACAATTCTCAAAGGACTGTTAGAAAATTATTTTGAATGAAGAAAATGATTTTGAATCGTAATTCCAAGAGATTGCGTTACTACATTGTTATTTAAAATTGCTTAAAATATCACTAACGACTATCGGCAGATTTATATATATAAAAGTAGTCCTTTTTAGGAAATTTGCTTTAATATTAACCTCAGTAAATTGAGTTTGATTCATACACAGTTTGAACTTACACCAATTTTATAATGGTAAGCTCCAAGATAATACAAGGGGATAGTCGAAAATTACAGTAACCGTTCAGGGTGTTATGTATAATGAATGTTTAATTATAACCTTCCACTAAAGGAAGATTATATTATCTACCATTAAAATTTCAGCTTTCTAGGGCAGGTAGATTTTAAGTTGCCGCTTTAACAGATATTTTTTTTTTTCTTAGATAAGAAATGTATGGAAATCAGTAACCCTAAACTAATAGAATGTTTCAACTTTGAAGGATACTTAATGTTTACACAGAACATAAATGTAAATACAGATTTAATATTGCATTCTATTGTTATTATTGTTTTATTCAATCCTTAAATTTGTATTTAGGATTAACAAATAAAACAAGTAAATCTTATATTAATAGGAGTTATTTTTACTACGCGGAGATATAAAATATTTTGAAAAACAAAAAATACATTTGCATTTAGATTCCTAATACTTGGAGTAAAGTAAGCGTACGTTTATGTTTATATTCTTCAAGTCAATGTTTATCAGAATTTCCTTATTTTATTTTTCAAAATTTCTTTCCTGTTTGGAAATTACGTTATGTTGGAAATCTATTTATCAGAGCGTGAATCTTCTGTAAAATCACCTTTATTTCTATAAAAGGAATGTAACCTATATAATTTCGGACTAAACTTAAAAAACAGAGTATTATTAAATTTTTCAGGTGTCATGACAGCTTTATCTGCTTTCGGAGGCTGTTCCTGTGTTACCCTACTTTATAAAAACCTCAACTCCTTCTGTCGCGCTTGTGTCACTCTGTCCTTAGCTCACAAGACGCTATTTCGAGCAGAACGGCGGCGGTGGCGTCCGGGTCAATGCACTGGTCGTTCGAAATGTATTTGTCGATTCAATCACCCCTTGCAACTTCAGGAAGCGATTTTTGTTGTGGGATATAATTTTATAAGATTTGATATAGAAAGAAAAAAATGAAGTTAAAATATTTACTAGACCTTTATTAAATAATCATAAGATATCTATAGTATATGGTTGAATTTTGATTCTAAATGAAATAACTTAATGTTTTAACTCGTGTTTGGATTAAAAATTTAAAAATTTAATTAATCTTTTTATTTATTTCCTTCTAAACACAACAGAAAGTGGGCTGAAAAATTAATTCTCTATTTCCTTTAAAATATTTATTAAAAAAAACAAAACACCTCTACACTTGCTTTTATTATAGTTTAATAAATATAGAAGTATCTGCATTTTTTTTACACTGCATAATCGACAGCGAAAAATAGTGATTGTACAAAGTTGAACTTTTGAACTTTTATTAGATGCTAAAGTATCCTGCCCATATCTTCAGTGCAGACTCCTTCGTTCTATCAGAGCGAAAGGGAAACCAGTGTTACTTTAGTTGTCCGAAAATAATAATAATAATAAACTTTAAACGTGTATTTATTATTTTTATTTGTTTACTGTTTTTCTAGCCAAAAAAGAGTAATGCAAATAGGCCTATTACAAAACTTTCTCTTTACCTAATGTTTATTCTTATTTTTCTACATAATTGTGGTCTCTATCATTATTCTGATGTACTAAAATCGTATCAAATCTCTGTAATTTAAAACTGTGCTTTTTAGTATGAAAGCTGCTGTTTGAATTATATTGTTGAATATAAAAGGGTATAATTTTTACATCCTTAATTCAAATGACCCAAGATTTATCAACTCTTACTTTAAAAGTTTAATGAATTCTGTTCATTATTTTTTTAGTTATCAAGATCCTAAATAATTGATCTACAGAAGCTTTTCGTGGATTTCTAGATAGAGTTGGAGCTTTAAAATCCGTTAAAATTTGGTTATAGTAAAGCATTCTTGTGAATAAATCCTATACGTCTATAAATAGAAAGTCAATTGAATACTAATAACAATACTATACATATTTTGTATTTGTGTGCTTGATTACTGTACTTACCGTAATAGTATGGAGAAAGTTACTATTATCTTCTCTCTGTTTATCATTTGTGTATTCTAAACAGAGAGGGATAACCAATGGAAGAGTTCAATACAAGGGTAATAAGCAATAAAACAATTACCCAAAGTAAGAAAAATAATAAGTTTTAAAGACTGTTGACCTTGTCTTTAAATTTTAAAATTATGTTATGGATGGGCTGCAGAAGGAATTGTGGATGACCTCTGATTCTAGCAACAAGTAACTGATAACTTCTTTTGACGAATGCTTGAAACAGTTGTGTTAGAGTCTCATCCAAATTAATAAAAATATTTGAAAGTCTCCATTGGCTTACATCGTAATCTTCTTTTAGTTAACTTTTGTGAAATGAAGTAATTCAATTCGTACAAAAGCAGTGAAATTTGAGATTTCTTTTAAACAGAAGAGGAATTACTACACTAAAGTTTAAAAACGTTATTCATAAGGCGGAGTTAGTGGGACTGAAGCAAAGCTTTTAGATTTATATTATTTAGCGATTTAACCAAAGTAATTAAGAATATTGTGAAGATATTTTGGAACTTCTGTCTGATATATACCAAATAGGCCTATACCAAATGCTAAATGTGTCTTCAAAAGATCTTTTCAGGAGAACATTTTGAAATAATTTGAAATCGAAATTTTATTATTATCAATAAGTATTAATTCAAATTTTGAAGTGGCCTGTCATCTAACTTTTACATATGAGACATTTGCTTATAGGCATTCAAATGTGGAAATTTGCAACCATCAATTCCACAACGCATTCCTTGTCACGACAAACCGTTGAAATCACTGAAACTGTTGTCCTAAGATAGCGATGGCTTTCTATTGGAGGAGGAATTCTTTACACCAATGTTATCATCTTTAAATAAAGAATGCAAAATGATTTGTGTTGATAGTTCTGCAATAATGTCTTTTTTAATGGATATCAATTTCAATAGTTGACTTTTTGTTTCCATTTCCTGTGTCACTGTAGTTCTCTTGGTTTAAAAAAAAAGTCTTTAAAATTGTTTTAATCATTTTTGAATTTTGGTTTGTTTTTTATTTTAATGTTTGTAACTGAATCAGTCACGACAATATTTAGAGATGAATTTGTATAATTAAAAAAAAATATACATTATGCAAAAATATGAACATTTTCGAGTGAAATATTTCCCACCATCAGTTCAAACAATTAATGTTTGGAACTGTCTGATTGTTTTCACCAGCTGAAGGGCGGTGACTTTCGTTAAGTCCTCTTACGCTGTTATTAATTATTAGATGTATTTCTAGTTTTTCTTCATTCATATGATTTTAAGTTTATCAAAATCCTTGATAATCTCCAAACAACAAAATACTGAAGGGGTTAAAGACCTTTTTAATTAAGAAACGCCAATCCAATGTTCTCTTAACAGTATTAAAGGAAGGAAAAAAATATTATTAACTATTAGAAAATTATGAACTAATCTTATCTAAGATTCCAATGCCGTGTTCGTGACAGTGCAAATGAATTTGCTATTTCACATAAGGAAGTGAAGAACAATTTAACTTCATTTTTCTTGGTCAAATTGGGGTATATAGATCAGTGATTTGGGCGACTTATCTTTTTCTATTCTTCTCTTAAATCGTTATTATCTTAAAAACCAGATTGGAAGTCTCTCAGCTATGTAATTGAGAACTTTGCTTCCTTTCTTGGTTCTTTTTTGTAAGGGTATAGTTTTTTTGTAATAAGAAAAGCGTCAAGTGTTCTTTTCATTTTCCTACGCTTCAATTTCATATGTACCCTAGAAACTCAAATTGAAACTTTTTGAAGCTGGTTCGTAATTATATTTCTTTGTTGTTTTTACCCATTGTTCATTTGTTTTTGTTTTTTTCTATTTCTGTGTTTAAAACCGCCAAGATGTTAACACCTCATTGGACAATAAAATGTAGCTCAGATTGATTTTTATTTACTGAAGAACTGGCCTGTTTTGAAAGCCGTAGCGAATGTCGTTCTGATGCTTTGATGATTTTTGTTCCAATGTTACGAAAAAATAGTGTTAGAGAAATGGTGCTGCACTTCCGCATTGTCATGAATGAATTCGTAAGGAGTTTTCTCAGTTGCTTAACTAATTGTGTTTTCAGTATTATGCAAATTCCAGGATTAAGAATTAAGCTAAAAAAAAGTGAAGATCATCTGTACAAGAAAGAAAAGTTATAAGATAAACAAACAAATATGCTATTAGAATTAGATATGTAAAGCTTGTATAAAATATGTTGCTACAGGAACGGAACCAACGAAATTCAGTTACTGTCGAAATTTGGATGACACTTTGATTAAATTAGTATTTGAAACCAAAATTCATCTCTAAATATTGTCGTGACTGGTTCAGTTACACACATTAAAAATAAAAAACAAACCAAAATTCAAAAACAATTAAAACAATTTTAAATGCTTTTTTTTTTTTTTAAACCAAGAGAACTACAGTGACACAGGAACACATGAAAACTTTGAAATTGATAATATTAGGTCTACGATGAGAAATTCATTATTGATTTCCAAGGATTGTAACTTATGTTTGAAGGAGAGTTAATTAAAATAATGAAAATAATACCAGAGTGATAGAGGAATTTTCTTACTTCAGGTAAAGTCGCTCAATATTTCGCCTCGATGACTTAGTTTCAGGAAAAATTGAAAATTATTAATAAGTACGTACCTGTATTATTTCCATCGTTTGTTACAAACTGGAAACAGATACGAGAAAGAGTGGCTTCAAAAAGAATTACAGAGGCTTTAGAAAAGTAAAACTTTTGTAATAAACGGAATTAGACTTTTTCTTTATTATTTTAATTTATTTTGATCTGTGACTTCAAAGATTCCTGTAATTTCATTTCGTGGTTTAAGAGAATGTTCTCTGATCATTTGTAAAGATATCCACATATTAAATAGACTTAATTAAGAATGAATTTGAAGCGAAAAAAAGTTTGTTCACTTAAACTGATTGGAACATATTTATTTAATAATAAAACATTTAAAAATATGAAAATAAGATAATATATATTTTGATGGATCTAATCTTGGCATTTGTATGATCTGGAAATATTTACATCAACGCTCAGAAACATCAGTGTTTTATTGTGAAATACCTTTATTTCTAATTTTAAACGACTTTATTTATTATTACTTAAGGAGTTACTCACCATATTTATTTCTGATCTAAACAAAATCAAACGTCCTTAACGTTAATCCTTGTTAACTAAGAATCAGCAAAAGAAAATTAACAATGAAAAAGAGATTTGATGTTTTCGGTTCATTGCTATTTCAGTTTTCGTGTTCCTAAAAATAGAAACCTCTAGGAAATTGTTCTTAAACCAAGATACTTACTTATTACAATCTAATAATTACAATTTATAACGTACGTCTTCTCTTTTTTTTTTTTAAGATTAAACTATCACGTAATGTTTTTGACGCATTTACAATAATTGTGTTGTTATCGAAATAGTCCTTACAATATTTAAAGAAATAATCCTGTTGCTGGCATCTGTAATGTCTTCCTTTAATGTGAAAAAGCGAATCTTTTTACTTTTTTTTTCTTCCTAGCATTGCTTAAAATCCTGCAACGATTGCATTGAGGAATCTCTTGAGAAAAATACTGTCATGAACCTTGATCAAAATTAGCCAAACGCCCTTCGAACAAATATCAGTTTAACATAAACATATTTAAATATGAACAATAGCAGCTTTTCTGACGTAAGATGCATCTGAAGGTTGAATTGGCATTGAAAGATAAGAGTTACCACTCTTTATCATATGTTTTTTAATTGGCAAGTTTTCTCTGTAGTGTAAAATCTATTGAATTCCTTTAAGGCTTAATTTGCCGTAAAGGAGTTGAAATCAGTTTCGACAGAAAATACTTTCATAGTGATTCTTTTTTTTTTCTTCTGTAAGTAATTCGATTACAACTTATAATAATCGAGCAAACGATATGAAAATACGAACTATTTAATTACTATTTTTAATTCTCTTACTTTCTTCAGATAGTACTTTCTTAAATTGACATATCCATTCCCCTTGATAACTGGTTCAAATATGAACATGCGCGCGAGTAAAAACACGCACGCATCTAAATTTTATATAAAGCCTCACTTTTTATTGCATTCTTCCCTATCTGAACAGATGACCCCGGGACCTTGTGATAAATGCCGATCAGGGATCATAGATTCACGAATTCTTCTTCCCACGATATATATAATACGAAGACAGAAAAAATCGTCAAAAAGTGGAACTTTTATGCCCCGCGGTTTCACCCGCGTTAAATTCGGCCCTTCTCGGTAATGGTCGCTTCTCGACGGGCGGCTTCTCGATAATGTTCGGTTGTCGATGTGCAGCCAAGCCGCCCCGTCGCTGCCGCCGCAACCCGATGGTTGACGTTTATATTTACTGCTCCGCTCCTATTGGTCGTAATATGACGTTATATAGCCTTAATAAACGGGCTATCTAAACTAAAAACAATTTTTCAGATCGCACTGGTAGTTCCTAGATTACCGCGTTCGAACACACAAACTCTTCAGCTTTATAATTGTGTATATATATATATATATATATATATATATATACATATATATATATACATATACATATGCAGTATATTCCACTTTTTGACGCTTTTTTCCTGTATTCAAAACCTTATACTCAAGTTGTTTTTAGAGTTTTTGCCACAAACTTTTAGGGCATTGGCTGAACAACAAATAAGCATCAAAAAAATCGGAATATGTTCACGGGTTTTTAAGAGAGTGAGCCTTAAAAGTAAGGCATGACCTCAAAGTTGTGACTTTGATAACTGCCGTAAATTTTGAGGTATTGGGCTAAAACTTTATGGGTGCTAGATATCATTAAGGACTCGGCTGGTATTGTATTTAAGCCATATCGGATCAAAATGACGGCCAATAGAAATCTCAACTTTTTGACGTTTTACCTATCTTCAAATTCTTATCCTGACGTTGTTTCTATAGCTTTTGCCACAAACTTTATACAGCTTTTAGGGTATTGGTGTAACTACAAATACGTAACAACAAAGTCGACATCTGTTCACGGGTTTTTTAGGGGACGGAGCTTAGAAGTGGGTCGTGAACTCAAAGTTGTGAATTGGATGACTTCGGTAAAATTTTGGGCTTTTCAGCTAAAACTAAGCTTGATTTGGGATGACTGAATACCAAACTTTATTATTAAAATATTATTAACAAATACTATTCATAAATCTCAAGGTGGTGGACCTTTGGGAAATACATTTATCGCGTTAGATGCGCGACAGAGATTTTTTTAAAAGGAATCTAGGCTAAAACTAGTGCATTTGTCCAGACCACTTTACAGTACGGGTCAAAAGTACTCCAACCTTAAGTAATTCAACTACAAATGCAACAAAAGTTCTAAGTTTTGATTTTGATTTCTATGTTAATGTTAAGACTATAATTAAGTTTTGATTTGATTTCTATTATTCTGACTATAAAACTTTAAATGCCTACAGTGTAATAATAGATCAATTGAATAATATTGTGGTGATTTTTGTTGGTGTCCTGGTTCGTGGAATAAGGTAGAACGAGACTGATGCTGGATCTGAACGGGTTCTAATTTATTGAGGGAGAGCAAGGATTTTTATAGCTTTATTTACAGTGATTGCTGATTGGCTGGAGGGCTTTAACAGATGATTGGAAGGTTTAAATAATAACTGAAATTAACAGAAGGATTTAAATTAAGGTGCATGATGGGAACCCTTCCAGCCGTTGGGATTTAAAAGTAAACAAAACAGAAATAACTGTTAACGGTTGGAATTTGAAATTGTACAAGTGATTTTGATTAGATAAATGAATGAATAAGTTAAAATAGAACACACAGGATAAATAAATAAAAATAAATTATAAATATAAATGTAAAAACTCATCACCATATAAGAATTTGTGTGTGTACGGAGAAGTCTTGGATTGACTGATTTGTGTTTACTTTATATGGAGATTAAGTTTGGAGGATGCGATATCTTTTACATATGAACGATCTCTTCAGGAATATTATAGTTGACAAAATTGATTCAGAAGTTGTAATGGTCTTGCTTTGGTCGTTAAGTGGCCTTACGCTGTTAAATGTACAAATAACATTACCTTAACAAAAGAATATTCCAGAACTAATAAACTTATCGCTTATTCTTAATAATATATTTCCTATTTTCTACATAAATTAACGCAGCCACAATACAATATATTACATTAGCTTAGTCTAATTTGTAATAACCTGTAATTAAGTCGTAGAATAAAACCTGAAATTTTAAATTGGATAATCCTATCCACTCATCTGCCATTGATGTAGATAAAGCAAAAAAACTATTTCGTTCAGGGAATCTGGTACTAGGTGAAGCTGAATTACATAAATTTCCTATGATCCTGATACAAATAGGGACCATAATTGAAAGATCTAGGAACCAGAAACTGCCACTATATCTTGACCTTCAAGCCTAAGTGAAACAGTTTTCGTATTAGGAGACCATGTCGTGTATGTTTTTAACCTTTTAATTATAAGTGCTTTTATGGTTAATGAAATAGTATTCATTGGATATTTTATTAGTAAGTGGGTTTTATTCAAAGTAAATTTTTTTGTAGAATTCGAGGTAAATCGGACAAAAGATTAAAAAAACAAAAAAAAAGAAACCCAAGTTAAAGTAAAAAAACCGTCTTCTTTAAGAATACTTTACTTAGGAATATTGGACGCCTACTCTAATTTTCTTGTTATTTTTTTTCTTTCAATTTCTTATTCCCACTGGTATTTACTTCACGGATTCCTTGTGTTTGTGGTGAATGTTGTTCGACCTTTGACCCGCTCTTTTTCTCCAGGATGTCACGAAGTTCTTGAGTCCGGATCTAATATCCGGGTTTTCCATTGGCGTAAATCATCTTTCATTAATCCCAACTAATTTTCTCACTTGGGATCAATTAGTTGGCTTCTACTCAACCAAGATCAAAACCTAACATCACGAGTTTATTAAGCTTTGAATCCTTTCGTTTTAGCTCCGTAAAGAAAACAATCACTTTAATTATGCTTTAAGGAATAAAAATGAAATGACTACAAATCTTCAGAATAAGAATCCCCCCCCCCTTTTCCTCCCCCACCCTTCCCCCCCCCCCCAAAAAAAAATAAAAATAAATTAGTATTATGGTTGTTTCAAGTGTAGGAGTTGTTAATGTTTATTTATTTTTTTATGCTAAGTCCCTTATAATTTTGGCCCAATTTTAAGTTTTTAGAATAAATAGTTTTCGAACTGTCACGTATAAAATGCATGATCTTCAAATTACAACTATGCTTTCATTGTTTCTTATTTACGAGTCTATTACCAAAATAAAACAGAGTATCTCGGCATCTTCCGCCCAGGGCTCAATAGATTTTGAGATGGTCCTGAATAAGGATCCAATTATTGTTACATTAAAAACCCTCCTGATAGTTCCTACTTGTAAAAGGTCCATGTGTTTTAGAAATGAAGTTGTGAGCTCATTCTCAAAGTCTTGTAACCCATAATTTTTTTCAGGTGTATTTTCTATTGATGGTTTCTAAAAGAATGGCTATAAATTAATTAACCTGTCTTTAATTTTTTAACTCAATTAGTTCACCATAACTTCGAAATTTCTCAACCAACAAAATGTCTAGAAAATCTTCAACACTGCAGGACACTTGTGTTTCGAGAATATGATATTGCGGAAAAAATTTGAACTGAAAGACAAAGTCGAAACAGAAACACCTTAAAAATATTTAAAATTCCTGCTGTTAGATTGAAATGAGAAGAAATTATTCAATTAATTATTGAAATGTCGTAAAAAAATTAAAAATTGCTGATTTTTTTTTTATTTCTTTACTTTGTTTAATAGCCCAGGATATTATTAAAAATACCTTGTTGAAATTTTCTAATTTCATTATTTAATATTTACTTTAAACTTACAACTTTCCGGATTTTAAGTTATTGGAAAGATAACTAAATAGATGAAATTTGTAATAGATGAAAATGTAATCCATTTTGTTTCTAAATCAGTTTGGTTGACGGTAAGAGTTAGACCAAACCTGTAATATTCTGTCATGAGAGTGCAAAAGAAAAGAGGGAGAAACAAATCTATCTGATTTAATCTATCTATCTGATCTATCAAATTATTCTTTTCTGTGTAATAGAAACGTTGATTTTTTTTTTCTGTCCCTATCTCCTCCGAAACAATAAGACAAAGAAATACAAATAAGGTATAAAATGTTGGCTATAGTTTTGAGGTTCCTCATATTTTCCATTTTTTCGACGTGGGTCAACCGGATGTCCCGGAACGACCCGAACAATTTCGGTTCCCCCTGCTTACAGACCTGTTCTGAAAGCAGTCGTGGGTTGGGAGAATCCACTTGTCCCGGGTTGCTAGTTTTGTAATAAAAAAAGAATATTAAAAAAATGATTCTACTGTATCAACAGAAATGTACGTATAATAGATACCTTAAATTTCTTCAGACCATTCTTCAATGACTGGTTTGTGGTGAATATTGTTTCCTGCTGTTAGATCATTTAATACTAAATCCTATAGGTTTAAATTTTCAGCTTTCCAGGATAAATAGTTGTTGACCTTTGAACGAAAATAAGTAATGGTTATTTTTGGATCTAATTTCGTTAACTCGGTGGGTTCAATTTGCATCATAATCGATAGGGAGCATCAATCTATCTTTACATAGTTCACCTTTCTAAGATTTACAGAGCTTTGCTATACAAAAGATGTTTTTCATCATAGCTAAGGTTCATAGAGAGACGAAATCAATTGGAATGTTGGATTAATAAAGTTTAAGTTTCTACATTACAGTAGTTATGTGAAAGTACATACTCCACATCGTATATGTATCCATTCACTTAAACTTACCTTCTAAAGGTTTTATTATTATTATTATTTTTTTATTTTAATCCTCAAAAAAATGTTGCTTTGTTCAGATGTTATTTTGAAAATGATTTTGCGAATTTCTAAAACCGAAACCTAATTTCCGAAGGTCGGGTACCAAATACTCTTTGGAATCAATAATGGTATTAACAATTTCACGTCCACCATTGCTTTGGTTAGGGCAGCGTATTTCCTTTACGTTAAAGCGATTCAAGTCATTATCAGACGAATTGAGGTCAAGGAGGTCATTGTCAGAGATCTTTTAAAAACAGTGACCTAAATGCAAACAATTACTCACAGAGAACATCCCAGAAGAAATGGTTTATTAACAGTGAATTAACTACAGTGAAATGAACTATAGAAACAAGTAATTGATGCGAGTACTTAGAGAAATGTTCAACAGTCTCCAGTGGACGATATAATCAAATGAGTCGAGTTAAGCTGCTCAGAAAAACAAAATAAGAAAACTGATTATATATATTTTAGAGTTTGTCTTTCCATCTTCAGTCAAAAACAAACAATCCTCAAAGTCTTTCTTAAAACTAATGAACAGCTCTAAATGAAAATATTTTTTTAAAATTAGAATTTGGCCTTTTCAAGTAATATGGAAGTAAAATTTCTTATGCTACGTTTTTATTAATATAATTATGTTAATAGGATGATTTGTTAGTTTTTTCAAATTGTTGTTTTATTATCCGGATACATTTTGACCATCCCAGCAACAGAATTAGAAAAATGTTATCTTTCTTGTTCTTAGATAATGAAACTAAGCGAAAATCTTTCAGTTACGCATTTATTCCCAAAACTCAGACAATTTATTCTATCATATGAATAAAATTACTTCCTGAATAAAGGAATCGCTATTAAAAAAAAAAACAAAAAAAAAAAACGATTTACGAAAAAAACCTATTGACCCGATGCGAATCAGTAAAATTTCATGTTTTATGGACTGACTTTCTGTAGATGGTTATGAGAGAGAGGAAGAAAGAAACTGGGTGACAACGGAGAACAACTTTTTTTTCCCCTCTAAAAAATCAGCTGCAGTTTTAAAAACAAATTATTTCACATCTTTTTCCGGAACTTAATTTTTTCAGTTGATTTTGGATATAACGTACGAGGCGCGTTCAAAAAGTAAGGGCCGTTTGCTTATATATAAAT
>JAFIDM010000179.1:49031370-49052417 GCA_023159025.1 Thereuonema tuberculata
TAATAAATCTAGCATTATATCAAAACAACTTTCATACAGTTGATTTTTGTGCACTTCTAAGAACATAAATGAGGATACCCTGTTAAAATTAATTTTATGTATTTATTTATTTTAATAGAATATTTTTAAGTTGTGTTAAAAATGAATAAAAATTGAAACAATGGAAATTTGTGTGCGTTCCATTGTTTCAATTTTTATGTATTTTAACTTCCTTTTAACCACTGAATATATGATAGCGTTATTATTTGTTCTTTTGCTGATACAAATACTTTTTAAAAAGACTAGTTCAAAAGGCAGATTTTTCCTTACCATTGTTATTGATTACGGCGGAATCCACATGAAAATCCAGCAACGTAGTGTGAGCTGCCATCTTGGAGAGTGCTCAAGAAGAGAGCAAAAACACCATAAAATATCAAGGAGAGTAAAGGGATTCACTTCAGCCAGTGTCGCTGTTCCTGAAACACAATAAGAAAACCTTTTCATTTAAACAAATAAATCCTCATAATTTTAAAGCAAAAGTGAATACACATAATGCAGAGCTGAAAGAATAAGATCTGTTTTTGAATAACAAAACTAAAATTATCCAATAAAAAGAAAAAGTAAATTTCTGTTCAAGTGGAATAGTATCCATGATTTTCCTTTAGTAAAATGAAAAAATAAATAAATAAAAAGTACAATTTCTCAGTTCTGTTATCAATAAAACATTTACAATGTTACGATTTATCTAACAGTTCTTCCCTATAAATACCAACCAATGATCTCTCGCTCTCTCCAAAAAATAAGGAGAATTTAACAACAAGACAGTAGTGGCCTGATGATTTGCTAGAGCCAAGAGTTGTATTGTTTGCAATGTAGAACACATTCAGACAAAGAAAAATGCATCGTATGGAGTAACGAAAAAATTAAATAGAACCTACAGTATCTTCATTTAACCACTAAGAAACATATAGATTTGGACATATTGCTTAAATGAGTGATGAATCTGACGACATTTGTATGTTGATAGGATGGATGACAAGCAGGGCTGCCACCAGTCCCCATTTTTTACCACCAAATAGGCTGTCTGATTTCTAGGAATCAATTGTCTTGCATTTTATGATTATGTGGGACAAGATGGAAAACAAAAAATAGTTAGAAAAATTAAATTGCTGAATTTTCAAATCTTAAGTGTATTTAACAATTTTAAAAAAGCCTAATCATTTATCAATAATTATTACATACAATATATTTGGATTTTAGTTACATACCCCAAATTTAATTCATTTGTGATTAGCTTAAATGTAGGATATGAATTAGATGCTTAGCATTCATGAATTAACTTTGTTTTCTTATTTGTGATCTTAAGAATTTGAAAATCTTTGACCAATTTACTACAAAATGCTTCAAATAAATCATATCAAATGTGAAAATTACAGCATGATTAATAATAATAATTATATCATTGGTTCTGCCTTGCATTGAATCCATGACAACACAAAACACTGCTACAGGCTTACCTCGGGCACTCTGACACCATACAAAATCACACACTTACTCTACATGGATGATATTGAACTCTACGCCAATACCAACACACAACTTACAAATTTACTACAAGTCACTACACAGTGTACCAAAGACATTGGAATGGAATTTGGAATTGACAAATGTCGCAAGCTGCATATAACATGTGGGAATACCTCGAATTTGGAGGGTTTTGAACTGGACCATGGGTTGGCCATCCAATCCACGGAAGAGGGAAAGAACTACAAGTACCTGGGCTTCCAGCAAGAGCAAGTAACAGACAATGCAAACATCAAAACCGCACTCAAGAACTCTATTTTTGGTGTTGAGTCAATATAGAAAAATTAAAGCCATCAACACTTTTGCTGTCCCCACACTAACATACTCCTTTGCCATAATCCCATGGAACTCAAAGCACTACAACACTAACACCGAACTCAAAGCACTACATTCAAGAAACACAAAATTCACCACCCCAAGTCTGCAACAGAAAGGATGATCCTCCCCCCAATGAGGGAGACCGAGGAATCATTAACCTCATAATCCTATTTGAAAAACAAATACACACTTAGGGAACACTTCCACCAGAGAGCACAACACTCCTCACTCTTAGCCATTGTCAAGATTGACAGAAATCTAAACCCCTTGGACCTTGAAAACCTTTGTCCAAATCACCACTCCCGATACCCATACTCAGAAGCTACGTGAATCATGGGCTTATAAGGAACTCCACGGCAGACATCGCCAAGAGCTCAGCCAGCCTCATGTCGACCTGAAAGCATCAAACAGATGGCTGACGAGTGGTGAGTTTAGAGAGACAGAAGAGTTCATGATTGCGATACAGGACAAAGTCATCCCCAAACTTAACTACAAGAAACCCATTCTACATGACGCAAACACGCACTACGACACATGTAGGAAATGCCACACTACACATGAGATGATCAACCAAATATCAGGCTGCCCCCTTCTCCCAAATAGACTACCTCCACCGACACAATCAAGTAGCGTCGATTGTCCATCAATAGCTAGCACACAAACACTCACTTATTAAGAACACAGACCCGTACTACATGTACACACCACAAAGCATGTTAGAGTCACCCTCACATAAGCTGTACTGGGACCGCCCCATTCACACAGACAAAACCATACACCACAACAGAATCTGACATCACACTTGTTGATAAGGTCAACAAACAGACCTATCTTATATACAATGAGTGCCTATCAGCAAGAACATGCAGAAAACTCACGCAGACAAGATCAGTAAATACACCGACTTGGCATGCGAGCTCCAGAAGCAGTGGAGGCAGAACCGAGTATATGCTGTACCAATCGTCCTGTCCACCACTGGTCTGGTGCCTCACACACTGTATCGCAGCCTTAGCACACTAGGACATCACAGATCGCACAACTCCAGAAGGCTGTGATATTCAAACAAAATGCATAGTTACGAAATTTATGGACACAACCACACATCCCTTACACACTTTTTTACACTTGGCAATATGTACTTTGGTCCTTGACCCACCATGTTGTCTTTGTTGTGAACCCAAGAATAGAAACATTTACAGAATAATAATAATAATAATAATAATAATGATAATGAGAAATGAAATTATTCCTTTCGATTAAGATTCTATTCACCTCAGTATTGAGACCTTTTGCTGGCGAATATTCTCGCCTGATGATCGCTAATTTTAGCGTGAAATAGCTATCCTGAGATGTCACCTAATAAAACACTGGGTCTTAACCTTTTAATGTGTTGATATATATTTTTAGGTGCTTTTTTTAATTGCATATGAAAAATTCATTGAAGTTAGTACATAAATCTAGAGCACAAAATTTTCTAATTTTTTTTAATGAGCATTTTTTATTTTAGTTTAATTTTTGGAGGTAGCTTATTCCTTTCGACTAAAAAGTTAAATTATATACATATATTTTTTAAATATGGAAACAAGAAACCTTAGACTTACATAGGGAGAAAGTATAATTAAGAAAAATCCAGGTTTTAGTTGCCTTTAAAAAAAAAAAAAATACTGAAACGTAATTTTGTCGTTATCATTACTATAATCTATGCAGTAATTCATTCAAGTGAAATCCTATTCAAAGTTTCTGATGCAGCAACGATTAGTTTGAAAATAAACGACTTTTTTTAAAATAAAGAAATTCAATTCCTCGGGAGAATGTGATTAAATGCAGGTACGATTTTTGTTTCAAGTGATTTATACAAAGCGTTTAATAGGATGCATTTTCTTTTAATGAAGGTCAGAAAATAGATCGTTCCTAAATAGATGAAACGATAGATCGAGCTATAGAAATCCGGAATTATCCAAAATTGGAATACAATCCATTTCTTATACGAACATGCTTTCTCCATCATCCCAATTCAGCACTACTAGGTTTTATTTTCTGTCTTCATAAGAGGTATTTATTGCTTTTCAAGTGGTCTCCTTCTCTCTTACCTTAAAATTACAACATGTTTCGAATAAAAAATTTAAAACTAAATAGAATAAATAAAACTACTATTTTAAGAAACGAAACCTACAAGTTCGTTTTCTCGTAAAAAGGAAGAGTATGAATTATCTTCAATTTTTTTAATAAATATTTCTTATAATTATTTCAAAAGTGAGCCTCTCTTCTCACTTAAGCATTTTTTAAGCTCCTAAATCTTAAACTGAGGATGTTCAGACGAAATAATAGAGACTGAAGTTCGGAGAGATTAAAGTGGGTCCAAGAGATCTACGATGTTTTTACTTTTTCGTCGTTCTTTATTTTCCCCCTTATTTCTCTCAAAACATCAAATACACTATTCTACAACAGCGCTCAAAATTATTTTTTTTTTATTTCAAGAAAAATATCTCTGAAGAGAAATAATAAGGGAGGTGAGATAATAATGTCCACAGCAGATTCACAAACACAGTATTTTAAACAGCTGGTTAAATCCGAAACGCTAACTAATCATAACAATCTAATCCAATTAAGATAGAAGAACAAATAACGAAAAAAAATATTAGATAAAGCAACAATGGAATATCCTATCATACAACATTAATATCCCATAGATAAGAAACAATTACAAACAGATAAAAAGAATTGGGAATATAACAACGTTAACAATTAAAAAAAACTTGAAATATCTACCTCAATTCTTTATTTATTAAACCAATCCTTCACATTAAAAATAAATAAAATTTCGTCTCATTTGGATTTGCTGATATCAGTTTCTGAAGCGATAGAGAACCTTAATTACCATAAAACCAAAGAAAGAAAGAAATACATGAATCTTGTTTCTCCGAAATTTTCCATTAGGCTAATGAAAGTTCTTCAATTGTTATCAATAGTCTACAATCAAAAGAGATTTATTCCATTCGAGGAAATTTTATAGTTCCATAAGAAATAAGAAATTTAATTTAAATAAAATTTTTGTCCGAGATAAAAAAAACCGAATCTATTTTCTTTCCCTCTTTTAAACACATAACTTAAAACAGTTCAATTTCTCATACATCAACAGGAAGGGAAACTGAACCACATTTAAGCTAAAAGGATGTATGACGATATTTTAGTATTTCGATTTCATAAGGAAGTAATTATTGTAGTAAATACAACGCAAAGTCACAACAACTTGAAGCTTGAAATTTACAAGTTTTTCAGTGATAAATATCCACTTGACGAATAGGAACCACGAATCTAAGACATTTATACATTTAAAAATCTTGCAGATTTATTTCAATATCAAAAAAAAAAAAAAAAAAAAAAAATAAACAAGTTTTTGAATCATTTGTTTAATTGATAAATACATTTAAACTGATAATTGCTAACGATTGTATCTCATAACTTAGCATCGAAATTTACCAAATTAGGCTGACGAAGAAATCATCGAATAACGGGTGACCAAAATCAAAAAGAAAGGTTTTGAAAATTGGAAAATTAAAAAAATCCACGCTTCTATCCAGTTAATAAATTTTACGCAGTAAAAACATGACTACGTTTTATGACTATTTAAACTAAAACAAAAACAAAAAAAAAATATATTTCGTCGCCAATTCTCTTTATATTTGGATTTTATGAAACAGTTTTTCGATTTATATGAAAAAAAACAAAACAAAACAAAAACCAAACTGTTTTCTTACTAGACATACATTGATAAAATAAATGATATTTTTTTCCAGTATGCGTCCGTGAGCTTATGGTAATGTCTATTTTTATCCTATTCATCTTCATTATTTTTACTACAATTCGCGTTTATTATACAGTAATGCCAGAATAACCACTACGCGTCAAAAAAGAATGACTATCGTGAATGACTATCGTGTTCATTATAACTAGGCTTTCATGACCTAGTTATTTTTCTTCTTCTTCTTCTAATATTTATATCAATTATAGAATGGACATGTTAATGTTATATTCGCTAATCTGATTCAAATAATACGGTTTTTTATGGATATGAATGCATCAGTTTGATTAATAGAGTGTATTTCGGCTAAGCAAGGACAAATTTAGTCGTGTTCTTTTAAATGTAACGATGTTTAAGGTCATAATTTACATTTTTTAAATCGTAACTGTCTGCACAAATTGAAAATAAATATTCGGGCTCTTAATTACAACTTAGTATTGTGGATTGGAAACAGTATAAAAGTAAAATATGCATTTTATATTTTAAATTAATATTATATAACGGCGTAGCAATGTTTTACAACTCGTCGTTTCTCAGTATTATTACTCTGTTTACATTTATTCCACCTCCATATTGTTCACAGTTGCGTAGCGAGTTGTTTGCTATGCTAACTTTTTCTATATATACATTTTTGTTTTGTTTATTTTGTGTTGTTCAAATTAAACTTTAGTCTACTTGTAAAACCCGAAATCCTCCCACCCAATGAAATAAATGTCTATCTGCCTCCCTAATTTGTGTTGGTCCCATTAGCTACTCTCATTCTTTCAAAATTATAGTAAAACCTCTGAAATCCGGCCCACGGTAATCCCGCCAGGTCCTGAGCAAAAAAAAAAAATTTTTTTTTTAGTAACTAAATTCGTTTCCTTATTTTGTTTCCCTATCCGCGCATATTCATTATGAGTGAAACACGAAAG
Source organism: Thereuonema tuberculata (assembly GCA_023159025.1). NCBI lineage: Eukaryota > Metazoa > Arthropoda > Chilopoda > Scutigeromorpha > Scutigeridae > Thereuonema > Thereuonema tuberculata. The sequence continues at coordinate 49,037,968 of JAFIDM010000179.1, forward strand.
AAAAACTTTGTCACTATGGAACAGAAGCTCAATGCGTTAAGGAGATTGGATGCAGGGACATCTGCAAAACAAATATAACTAGAGCTTGGTGTTAGAGAAAGCACATTTTGCATTGGTTTTAATAAACATTTGAGTGCAAAATTATGAAAATGGGGTTAAATTAATTGGAGGGCTCAGAAGCAAATCAGTGTAAGTCATTTTTTTAAATTGAAAATTTTTCAGTAAGTCATATTCTAATGTTTATACTTTCGGTTGACAAAGTGCCCAAAATCACTCTTCCAAGTGTATAACAGTTATATTATCTTTCAATAAAAAATTTATTCTTCAAATTTACAAACGTTGTTATTTTTTGGTACGTAATTTTAAAAAAACCTATTTCATTTTTTGGTTACTGACTTACACTGATTGGCTTCTGAGTACTCCAATTAAACCTGGCATTATGTCTTCCCAAAAATTGAGCTATTGAGTTTTAAGAACACTCGCGGTAGTCCGGCTTTTCTGTAATCCGGCCTACTGGGCGCCACATTAGGCCAGATTTGAGAGGTTTTACTGTACTTATATTTCCAAATAGATATTAACTTCAATCAGTCTGATGAAGAACAGTCAATGTTCGAAACTGTCACGAATATGTTTTAATTTTGATGTTAAAATAAAGTGTGCTTAGTATAGTATTTGGAAGACTGAGCTTTGCAAAATAAAACGAAACTAAAGTAAGAACACCTGCTTATTTAACCTACTTTCGGGGAAATGGACAGCTCCGCAACGAATACATGCAACGTTGAAAATAATATTTTTTAAAATTTTTCCTAAGTAAAATTATTATTTTTATTACACATCAAAACGCACATAACACGAATTTATTAACAATTAAACGAAAATAAAGCAAAAACACTAAAGATAATAACCTGGTACCCAAGTCAATCATTTACCCCCTAAATTAGTTTTCCCGAAGTGGAGACCTAGCTAAATCGCTTCCTCGCATCCGAAAACGATCGATTCACTCCATTTCATCAAAATCCTTAGAGCCGTTTTCAAGATAAAATTTCCAAGAATTGATCGCTTTATAGTATTTTATATATTAATCATACATTACATGAAAACATTACAACAAGTGCTAAGTGTTAGTTTAGTACGGCCACTGTTTCACTTACATCTACAACTCTTTAAGAAAAATGAAATACATCTGAATTTATAAATACAACTTTGATCGTATTGCATTTCATGGCAGTGTAAAAAAGAGATTAATGGTCCGACAGCATCTTCAGGAAGGTATCGTAAAACCCTTTCTGTAAATTAATGTATTCTATATTTAATATGAATTTCTATGTTTCACTTGATTAAATTGCAATACGGGACGAGTAAATACGAATTATAATTTTGCCACTGTACTACCCCTTTCAAAAACGAAGTAGATCTTCTTTACTACTATTTCATGTTATTTCAATTTTCTATCTTCAAAATTATCATTATGTATTAAAATAAAACTATACTGTATCATTTTCAGTGCAATTACGCGACACAAACATTTAATATTGTCTAAGAGCTTTCATGAGAAATTAATAGAAGTTAATAAATTCCTTCGTTTCTATTAATAATTTATCCTTCAAATATTACTGTGACTTCTCCAATTAGTATGTTACCAAGCATGTAAATTATGTCAATGCCGATAGTTCCGCCATCTATTGGTAAGAGAGGAAACTTCGAACAGACTTACAGAATTACGTCATCCTGAGACATGTTGTGTTGTTCAAAAAATTCTCTAACTGATGTTAAAAAGGAAAAAATAATATTTGTTTTATTCCTAACATCGTAGTGACCTACTATTATGATAAATAAATAAATAAATAAATAAATAAATATTCTTGTAAAGTGAAACTAAAAATTCAAACTATGTTAAATCGTATCCATAAAACTTAAGTTGATAAGAATAATCACAGACCTACGATAATGAATCTGCAATTCATGTTTTATGGTAGCAATTTTAGCATCGAGAGAGAAATGTACATAATAAGATCGACTGACGTCATTATTGAGTAAACAAAAAACAATTTAGGAGATTAAAAAAATATTCGTAATTTTCAATTATTTTATGAAAAAGGTTAATGCAAAAATTAGTTGAAAACCACGCTCGGATCTTAATTCATATCTTACAGTTCATTCAATTATTTATAATTATTATATTGTAATATTTTAATCAAATGAAATATCTAGTATGTAATTTATTTTTTATATATGTATTTATATTCATCTATTCAATGTATAAAATATAACCTAATTTTTTAAATTGTAAGCAAACTGTCCATTCTAAATTTTTATTTTTATATTGTCTAATAACTTCTGTTTATTTTTCTTTTATTTATTCATTCATAAATATTATTAGGAAATTATTAAATTCTGTCGAAATAGTTATAAAAGAAATCTATAGACAGTCGGTTTTACATTTTGTACGTTAAAATAATCTTCAAGATAAACCTACAATTATAATTAAAACAGAATAATAAATCTGAATCATTATTTATAATAATTATACTGTTTATAATTATGTAACATTAAGCACGTAAAGGATATACTTCGTTCATAAAATAGAATTTAATAACTTTTTTAAAAAGCTTATTAATGACAACAGATTTTCTTTTTCTTTTTTGAGCACATTGAATCAATAATGAGCGCGTGGGAATAATTGATCGCTCAACATGTTTTTGCTTTTTAATAGGTCAAATAAAAGTAACTAAATATTACAGTGATACCTTAATCATTCAATCACACTAACGAACTTTTATCAATTATTTAAGCAGAAATTATATTTCTATACAAATATAATAATTTATTTAAAATAATTTCTATGTAAATATATTTAACATGATTAGTAAACGATTGTCTTACAAATCTTGTTAATGTCTGAAAATTTTAAACGAAGTCTATTAATATCTGTATAATTACAATTTGGAATATCGCCGGATCAATGTTAATATCAAACAATCGTTCATGGAGTTCAGCAATATACTGAATAATAAATTAAAATTAACATATACCAGCAGTTATATTTATGAAAACTTGAAATACATTTTTTTTATTCATTAAATAATGACTACTGAAAATAGCAGTGGCAGAAATGAATTCTATAACAAATTTATAAATAAGTTAATATTCAGGCTTTATGATTAAAAACAAAATAACCAAAAATTAAAACTACTTGTAATTTAATAATACAAGGATTCATAAAATACAAAATTTAATAATAGGTCTCCTTAAAAGCTTTTAAATTCATATTATAGATATAACTATCTTTCTAATTTAAAAACCGGCTCAAATTAAGTTAAAATTATAAATAATTAATATTAATAGGCTTTTTTAGTATTTATATATATAAAAAAGGAAAAAATAACTGTTTAGTTTCGAAGTAGATGAAAAAACTGTAAAGTAATCTGTCAAATTAGAACAATTATTAAAGGCAATAACTTAAGTTTCAATATTTAAATAAACAATTAAATAACACATAAAATTTAAAAAGAAATGCTGATTTCTTTTACGGGATATATTAAAGAACCAAGAGGGTGATTTCATATAATAATGTTAATGACTAGTGATAAGAGAGAGTGATAGGAAATGAACGTTGAAGTTATGGCCTTGACAATGATACTATAGGAATCCCCTGTACAGCTTCTCAAGGACGAACAGGAAATCAAGAGAGAGATAACAAGAATCATTTAAAAAAATGAATGAATTAATGAGCAGTTTTCTGCAATCCATTCTGCCGGGCCGCAAAGGGAGGTTTGTTTAGGCCTAAATGGTATCTGTACTGCTGAGGGGTTCGGGAGGTTATTTTGGTTACGTTTTGACCGGCTTTGCATTGAAGCGCCGTTTATGCTTCTCTGCATAACGGAATTCAAAGCACAACCGCAAAGCGAATTCGGGAAATCAATATAAAAACAAAATACCGGTTCGACATCGGATTAGTGAAAAGTTAATGGCAAATGGTGGTAAAACGAAATGCAAGGACATAGAAGAAAAACGGAACACTAATAACGCATTATAGGAGGCTCAGAAAAATAGGATATTTATAGATTACAGGAAGAGAGAGAGAGATAAAAATAATTGCCCATATCTTTCTGCTATTTATAATTTTTGTCCACGAATGTGAGGCTGAATCAAACGGACCGGGGAAACAGGGTGGGGGAAAATGGAAGAGAGAGAGGGGGTGATCAAAACACGGAGGAGGGGTTAAAGAAGCGGGGTAGGCGAGATACTCACGCGGGTCTTGACGGCAGTGCTAAACAGTCTAGAGCAGTGCCGCAGTCGGCTGGGCGGGTGTTATCGATCGCAACTGGGAAGCTACCATGGATCCAACAGGAGAGTGGGAAAAGTGGTGCAGCTGCTACTCAAGGACGAACACTCACTCCACCTCCCAGTTATATACCTTTGTTTTGGATTTTACAGATCGTGGCACCTCTTTGGACTTTTATTTATCCAGTTACTATATGTGTGGTCTTGCAACAGATAAATACGTAACTATTCTAAAATTATGTAATTAAAGAGGGTAATTATATCTGGTCGTTTTTATTGTCCAGCCATTATAGATAATTCCGTATTTACACTCTCCTTAACAAATTTCAATATCAAATAGCTATCTTAATTCTTTCTAAAAATATTTGTTAATATTTACAAAAAAAAAAAAAAATTAAAATTAAATTGTCTTTCTTAAAATCTTTTTGATAAGTTATCTTATTAGTCGTGAATGGCCTTGTCAACAAAAATCTCCTCGTGCAGCGGCTTGTTTTTTTTTTTTTATGCATTTAATTAAGCTACATCCATTTAATTAAGCTCCCTTCATTGCTTTTCATAAGTTTGAAATTATTTTATAAACTAACTTTTACTACCATTCCTTTCACTTTTTAGAAAATATTTCAGGTAAAATAAGAGAGAAAATATCTTCCGGTGCATCTAAATATCAGTAAATAATTGTTTTGTCTTTAATCATCCAAATTGATTCATTTAATGTCCAGATCGAAAGATTTGTATTTGATTCGGACTTTAGATATAACAGACGAAGAGTTTTAAAAACTACGGAATGCCAGATTAATCTTTCAAATAATATATTATTATTGGCTCTAAAACCCCTATGGTTTCGTAAGATTACAAATATTCCCCGTAACGTCTTACGTAAGTGGCCCAATCTGAGAAATAGGAGGAAAAAAAAGTTTTCTAATGTATTCTGAAGTTTCGATAATTTTGTTGCTGAAACTGATAATTATTACCATTTTTTTATTTAAATCAAATTATAATAATCGAGTCTATAGGAATGCACAAGTACCACCATTTATTTATTAGTATTTCTTTCTTTATAATGCGTTCCTTTCTTATTTTTATTCTATGAATTTAGATCAGATATTTCCTCTCTTGTAAACTGGCAAAACACACAAAAAGAACGTACGTATTTTTATTCGTTCTTTGTAAGCACAGATGTTCCCCAACACAAGTGTTTCTGATGATTTCAAATAACATTCCGTATGACGCCATTCGTTTTATAAATTGAGGCAAAACTTAATACAATCAGCTCTGTTTGCAATTAAATGGGAGGATATCTGTCTCTGTATAGTACATTAAAAAAAAAAAAGTCTTTCTTTAAAATTTAAATAAATTTAAATTATTTAATAAAGATTTTTTTTTTTTTTTTTTTAATACAAAAAAAGGTTATATTTTATCATTAATTGAGTGACACAGTCAAAATATTTTTAAATAAAGGAAAAGTCACTGATTGCATAACAATCAAGTTTCGCGGGCTAACTGTTCCCTTAACACAGCTGACTGCAATAACTCCAATAAGAAACAAGAACGTCACTTTTCTTAAAATCTTCCTTTTTTTTGTTTTCCTTAAAATCGTAAAAAAAAATCGTAAAAAAAAAAACTCTTTAGTATTTTTTTTTTTAAATTATAATATTTGATGAATATGAGCACGCACAGATTTATTCATTTTCGGAAAAAACTTAAAAGAAATTCGCATTACTTGCTTGAATCCAATTAAATTTCAACAATAAATTTCAAAAATGCTCGCACGCAGACTGATGAAGCGTATAGCCACTCAAAGTAAGAAACGCGTTTAAATTTAATTATCAAAGAAATAAAAGAAGAAATCTCAACGAATTTCTCTTAATAAATTTCAACGTTTATGTAAATGACCAGCAATTGAGGGAAAGTTGAATATATAGTATTAAATTAATACTTTTTGTGTAAAAGAATTAATATTTTCTGCAAAAAAATATATTGATATTTAATTATAATTTTAATGAAATGGTCATTTAAACTATATACTTCATATTGTATATAGCTTTTTATAAAAAAGTAATTTTTAATTATCTTTCTTACTAGTGTATAAGCTAATGACTGACAGTAAAATAGGATATTACACATTATTAGTATCAAATAAAATCAAATCAAATCAGTACATTCAAATAATAATAAAGAAGAAAAATATGTTTGCCTAAACTTATTAGCTAGATATTCTTGCTTTTTATTATTATCATTATTTCTTAAATAAATTTAAGGTGTTCAGGATAATTTATTAAATATAAAAAATTCAATATTTAATAAACGTAAAGCTTCGAACAATTCCATGTTTAACTTAAGTGCAGTGTTGATGCTTTATTATATTTAATGCATCAGTTACTGAATTTGATTTTATTTAAAATCATGAGTTTTATCGAAGTGCCGAGGTTTTACTTCGTATTTTGAGAAGACACACATTAAAAATTCAATATTTATAAAACTTGTGTTCACTGGTTATCCAAAGGCAAAGACCGATTAAATCAAGAGCCCGTCGGGTGCTACTATTTTTAAATTGACGTTTACACGTGAGACACATTTGCAACATTGTATCAGATGACCAAAGGAAAAGAAAACAAAGCTTCAATTCACGATATAAAGAGTTTCATTTTTAAATTAGTAAGAAGGAAAAAAAAAATTAACAAATCTTATTAATTAGATGGCTTTTAGCCTACCTTCCGAAGTATGCTCAATATATGAAGTGTAGATATCAAATAATATTTAAATACTCAACAAATATTCTTCACATTTGGCATTCACATTTACGAATAGGGCACGATTTATCTCTTGTATTTTTCCAAGTGAACCCTGAAGAGAAATTTGCTCCGACAACTAAAAAAACATTTCGATGAACAACCCCTAGAAGTGAAATGATTTCTTGGATTTCTTCCAATGTCCCATAATAATGTACGTAATGTTTAATTTAGATAAATTTATCATATCGAAATTCAATGATTGGTTCACTCAGCTAAGAAAATAATTTACAATTAAGGATACTTTGTCTTTATATTGTTTTCACGGCTTACAAAAAAAGATTACGTAATATTTAAAGAAAAATATCATCACGTTCATTCAGAAACTTCTTTGCTTAATGAAGGATCACAAATTTGATAAAATTCAAAGTAAAATATGAACAATTTTCTTCACAAATATACAGTAGCTCTTCATTAATAAAAAAATTGGCAATTTCATTATCAAATGCCAGCATGCCAAAAAACTACTATTTTTTTCTATTTCAAACAAAGTTTATTTTGGTTAATTTTTGTCGACCAAGAATCTGTTAATGTCTACTCCAATGAGACATTCCAGGATTAACTGATCGGCTAGATCTTGCCTTATAAGAAAAATCTATTGTTAAAACCTGAAGATTCGGTGTTTCGATCGGAGACAATTACTGTGATGGCAGTGAGAAAAGAAAAAGAAAAGAAAAGGTCAGTGAGAAAAAAAAAAAAAAAAAAAAATCCATTATATTAGTAAATCCATTACGGCCGAAACCGCTTGAAACAGCATTTTTTTACATTTACATTTGATGAGGGAATAATAAAAAAAAAAAAAAGGAGGTTAAAAACAATGAATACCTCGTTCTATGAAAACTGTACGTGAGGTTGCAGAAGGGAACATTGTTTTATATAATTTTGAATTGCAAGGAAAGCGGGTGTTTATAAACTCCACATATCCTAGTGACTCGGCATTGCTTCCTTTAGTTGGCTTCGATCCAAGTCAATTAACATGAGAATACCTTCACCAGCTATTCTGTATGGTAAAGACTTAGATGAAAAGTAGAAAAAGAAAAAAATAAATAAATTAAGAAGAAATAAAAACAATCAAATAATATTAATTTCCTTGTGCTGACGTTTGTAATTGTTGCCCAATTGCTGATGACATCCTGTTGAGGCGGAACTTCAAACGGAAATTAAAAAACTTCCAGCTAAAACTTGATTTAAATTATATGCATTAGATATCATAGAATAACACAAATTATCAAGTTAAGTGCAGTATTTTTTGTATTCTCTCCTTTATCAGACGAAAGGATTAATCTAATCAAAACACGAAAAATTACCAGAATAATAATAATTAAAATAACATTCTCAAATCGTATGCATTCATCTATTTTCATAACAAACATCTAACATAAATAAATAAATGCCTTTAAAACTGAAGTAAAGATAGCGACAAGATAATTATGATACTGATTTTCTTCCATACATCGTCCCTTATTTCATTTTGTTAAAACAAAAGCAAAATCAGATTACATAATTTCTTCTATAATCCTTCGACCTAATCGTTCACTCAATGAAAAAAAATATATAGAATAAAAATATTCAAAACGAAAACATGATCAGAATAGAAATTTCACAAAGACAGGCGAAACGGGCACTATAGTTTATAGTAGCATTTCTCGCTCTCTAGATGGTGCCACGTAATTCTGTATTACAGTATTCAAAATCTAATTTTAATAGTACAATATTTATTTTCAAGAATGTAGACAAATAATTTCAATCATTCTTCTACATTTAAAAAAATAAAATAAAAGGCCATTGTCAATGAAGATGACGCAAAGCTTTAGATTTATGGCAAACATTTCATTACAGCACAAGTCTTAATTGTAGATACATTGACTTTTATATGTATAATGATGTAATACTTCTTCTCTTCAGCGACATCATAATGGTATTATTTTGCTAGATATTTTCCTGCTCAGAGCGAATCCATTCTGAAGAAATACTAAGAAACATCTATTTACAATTGTTCTGTTATTTTCCGTTGTAATGATATCTTTAAAAAAAATTAATTGTACTTGACTTTCTTTTCCACCTGATAAACAAGATTAACCCTGAAATATGTTGTTACATGTTATTATTTCCATGAAGATATCATTGTTAAACATTTAGAAAAGTAAATATTAAAAATACTTTTATGATATTTCTTAAATCCTCAGTCCTAATAAGAATAAAAATTGATTAATTTCAAATTTCGGAGGGAAAAAAATATGATTAAAATATGTGACTTGTGATCAAGGGCAACTGTAGGAGGGAGAGCGGGAAAGGAGTTAACAGTAGTCGAAAATTGCGACGGTCCCTATAGCAATGACTAAATACTTTCATTGGTTAGAATTAATCAAAAAAGTTATTATTAGACATCGAATTTCTTAATCTCAACAACATCTGTTTTAATTGGAACAAATTTCAGAAAAAAAAAGCTTATTTTCTCGAATTTCCTGAACTGCCTAGAAAGTGTCCTTGAAGATCAGTTGATCCATCGCGATTCATGTCCTTGAGTAAAAGGAAGAACAAATCCAACAAGTCCCAAACCACACAAGGTTCCATACATTTCAAAGAATAAAACCTTCAAATCTCAAGGTCAGATTAGTTATCAAGAATTGCTCTTTCTTATAGAAGACATCAAACTGTTCTATTTATTTATTATGTTTTTTCTTGAAACGGGAAATTCAATTACATTTTCATTTCAGTTAAAATCTGCAGTAATTGTTAAGACACGCAAAAGGTCTTAGTAGTTTTCCTTAAGAAATAATCATAATAAGTTCATGAGCTAAAACAGTTTTCAATTCGCAAATAAAAGCTCTCTGTAACTGTCTTTAAAGTCATATTTATTTGATGGCAACTGGTGAATACCTTTATTTTTAGATTTACGTCACAATGTCTTTCTAAAAGGAAACAACAGGATATGAAATGATAATGATAGTCATCAACGAAGATCAAATGAATGCTGTTTGGCAACAAATAAACACTTTTTGGATTGTAATATTAACAATTTGGTAAACGTTTTATTATCACTAAGAAATAACTAATAATATTAACATGATTAACATTCAATTCGTAAAACCAACTATTTCAGGATTTCAACATTGGGATTATCTCAAATCCTTTTTAAATTCCACGTATTCCTATATCAAAACTTCTAAAAATTTGAGAAATAAAGACAGTTAAATTTTAAGTTTCAAAGCATGAGTCATTCACTAGATTTTGGTCACATTTTCATAAAAAAATATCTGAATGTTATAGAAATTAAAATTTATCTCATTTAATAAAATCAGAAATGAGTAAAACGTATAAAAATAAATTTATGTTTAATCTAAAACAATACGTAGACATTCGGCTACGAATTTTTAGGACTTAATGCAAGCACTTATGACAAAAAAAAAAAAAAAAATCTTGATCTAAAGTTATACATTACACAATAGAAAATAAATCATGATCGGACCGTTAAAAAAAAAAAAAAAATCAAACATTCCATTTGGAATCACATTGCCCCAATAGTCTCTAAAGTAGATTTCTAATATCATGTGCTTTGATTTGATGAAAATATAGGCCTACTCAAAAAAGTTAAAATATGCTCGTTTAGAAAGTGTATTATTACAACAATCATATGTAGGTAGATATCCAATTAAAAATGGAAATAAAAATCAGGGGGAAAAAAATCCCAAGAAAATTCAGGCCCTAATATTCGCAAAACATTCCACGTAACAACATGACTTTAGTTACAACCCCCGTCCCCCCTTAAGACAGTTGACTTAGAGGAACATCGCCAAGTATATTTACAATTACTGACCAATGGGTCATTAATGACATTCATGGAATTTCAGCTGTGATCATTCAATATTAAACAGACTATGACCTTTCTAACCAACGAACAATACGGGTCAGAGCTTTGGTATTGTTAGGAGTTGGTCTTTTGCAGCACTGATGAAACCCAAGAGCAGTGGGAAATTCAATCGAACGTTGCTTTTGATTCACAGAAAGACAACAGACCCAAAAAAAATATCTATCCAGTTTGATGATTCATCAGTACTTAAAATAACTGTTTTAGGTTTTTGAATGCAGACGAGTTACGAAAAACCGTTACTTCCGCCTTCTCCATAAATTTTTGTCCCTTCACTCACGAAAATAAAAATCCGAAATTTTGCTTATTATTGGCGTACCAGTTTTCCAATGACTAAGATCGCAACAAAATTTAAGAACTTGGGCACTAAGAAGCAGTTTGGAGATTTCACTGAAAATTGAGGAGAAAAAGAAGTCAAAGATATTCCTTGAGGCACCACTGCGCTTCCGATGTATTGATCAACTAAGAAAAATCCTAAGTTTTAAAGAAAGTCTTTTTCACATATTGTAATGTCAATGCAGGATATTTTAGCGGCTTTTACCCTTCTGGGTGCTTATTTATTGGTTCCATATTAAATAGGTATCAATAAATAAAATAAATCAAATTTCGTGATAAAAGAAGAGTTTTTTTTTTTTTTTGCTTTATAAATAAAATCACAACACTATTTTTTATTAATTGGTAACATTCTAGTTTGTTCTCTGCTAAACAAAGATATTTCTAACATAGGGAAGAAAATTGACCAAATTATACTTGATTGGATATTTATGTAGCACCTTAGCCTATCTATTACAAGAAAACTAAACCTTTGGATTGTTGTAAAGCAGACTCAAAATTAGGCCTAATGAATTAACATATTTTGTTTGTGGTATCTCATTCGATTATAAATTCCTACAATTTCATTGTTCACTCATTACAAATGGAACTTAGATTGGCTCTTAGATTTTGAAAACAATATTCCATTTGATCAGCAAAAACAAAAAGTACGGTTAGACCTTTAATTTCTAATAACCGACGTATTTAAAAAAAAAAAAAAAAAATCTTAGTCACAAAATACTTACTGCACTGGTTTTACAATCATATCTAGACTTACAGCAGAATAAGTTTTTTTGCTGTAAGTCGAAGCAATGCATTTTTTTTGTAGCAATGTACCTAATAGCATTAAAACCGCTCTGTGCATACGTAATACAGAATACCACAAGGAGATGCCAATGTACGTAATAGTCTTACAACTATTGCCTTAAATCGTACGAGCTATATTACTTGTTTCGCAAGAAAACACTTAAATAAAAATTATACACAGCTTAATATCAATTGAACCACAAAGAGAAAGAACCCAACACACAGATGCGAAGCGAACTTGTTTTTTAAAAACAATCTGATGAAATGTACGTTAAGTAGAAATAAATGCGCAATGTAAATCGAGAACACACAATTCCATGACATGAATGTATTAACATTTTAAAAAAATAACGTTTCCGAAGGAGAAAGAGAGAGATTGAACAATGGATAGGAATAAAGAGGATTGTATTTTAATATCTTTAACTTTCTTCAACTTTAATTTGAGAGATGTTATCTTTCAAATAAATTTAAGTCAATTTAATCCTAGTTTCTGAATTCTCGATTTTTTCTGAAAGTTTGTGTTCTAACTTAGTTCTGATTCGTCAGAAAATTACCGAGAAACGGGGAAGATAAGGAAACATTAGAAGATTGTATTATATCAGCTATGATAAGGCCTCAAACAGCTGTTCAAATTGCTGATAGCGTAACAGTGGGACAATTTCATCTTGTTTTCATGATCGTTCCACTTTTTATTTACTGACATTGATTAATTTAGGAATGGTGAACTTTTAGATCTTCCTGTATTCTTAATGATCATAAAATCAAAGAACTGATAAAATTGCTGCTACATAAAACGAACCTCCTGTAATTTCCCTATACAATTTATATTTGCAATATCAACGAAGGAACTAAAATAGAACCTTCTTAAAAACAGTCGTTTCATTGATTTGTTTACTTTGAAGCAACGCACAGTAGGCCGTTATAAAAACAAAATAAACTCTCACATATTTCCCTCAAATTGTTTCTCTTCGCCAACTGACGAAATCTACTAATTTCTAACAATTCACAATGAGCTTCTGTTAGAGAAAAAAACAAAATAAAAATGACACCATCAATCAATCGGATTTTTACGACTTCCTGGTAGAACAAAAAATCGCAGGATATCCTTTAAAAAAGTCGGTGAATAGTTAAGCCTAATAAAATGTGTGCAATCTGAATTATAAAAAGAATATTTCGAATTACAAATTTTATAAAAAATAATAAAAGAAAGCCGTAAATAGTTCAATGAGGTATGATATTAATAAAACTTTTAATTTGTAAAAAAAAATACCGAATACAAAATTCCTTTTAAATTTTATGTGAATGTTCGATAAAACTTAAAAATAGCTTGGAAATTAACTAAGATTCTAAAAAGTATCTTTTTTTTGTTTTTTTTCAATTGAGAAATTTAAAAATGAACTAAAGATTTATAGTTTTATTAATATTTTTTAAAGTATTAATAAAACAAGTTCTAAAAATCCCCCTCCTGTCATAAAAAAAAATGTTATTTTATATTTTAAAATATTTATTTATTTTATATTTATAATAAATATTTTTTATATTTAAAAATATGTATTTTTTTTTAAAAAAAGTTGATATTTACCTAATAAAAAAAGCATGAAATTAAATTTTATGTATTACTTGAACTAGTATAAATATTGAAAATATTATATTCAGCACTTATTATATTCATCTATATCTGACAAGTTATTATAATGCATTTGTTGTCAAATAGTAAAAAGTTTTCAATAACAGGCGACATTTCCATTTAATAAAACTACAGAATTAATATTAAGGAAGACGATAAACATTTCGAATTTTTATTCTCATATTAAAATAACTTCTTCGGAATACGGTAAAGAATATTCAATTTTTATAAATGATTTTCTAAATGATTAACGTTCATAAAAAAATTTCGAATCATTTTTTTTTTTTTTATCTTTTGTTTAAGTTGCTTAATAATTTTAGGTGCGTTTCGGACGACGTTTCTAATAAATTCGTTTTGTTCGTCTGTGATAAATTATAATAAAAGCATTTTTATAGAAATTGTTCAGGTGCTTCTAAAGAAGATTCCTCTTCAAATTTGGTGAAATCTAAAACAGTAGGTTAAGAGCTACGGAATAAAAATAGGTTAATTTCAGTAAAAACAACCCCTCTGAATGAATAACCTTTTCTTGTTAACCTTTTTAACAATCTTTAAAGTGCTTTCACTTTGTGGTCACTTGAAAGTAGGAACTATATCTTGTTCCAATTCTCAAGACGCTTGAATCACCAAACAATTCTCAAAACTATGCTAAATTTAAAAACCTTCACTAATTTAGCATATTTTATGATAAATAAAGCCTTGACTTCCTTTTCTTTACCATAAATAATTGTTAATAAACTCTTCCTTGACTAGAATTTTAAAATCA
>JAFIDM010000179.1:49057417-49083608 GCA_023159025.1 Thereuonema tuberculata
CGCATCGCTTTCGTATCGTCGTAAAGTCAAACCATCGTAACTCGGGGACAGACTGTATCATTAACTCAACTTAATGTATTACTATAGTTATAATTTATAATTTTCGTACAGCCTGGGAAATGGTGATGAAAACAAAACGCAATACAAACATTTATAAAACAATCTGTATTAATAACGGGTATTCCCTCCTCTTAGCTTTAATTACGGCCCTCATTCGATTTTTCATCGATTTTATCAATTTGGGGTGTTGTTCTATTGTTGTTATTGTCTTGATTTTGAAGGGACAATACACACTTTAGTATCATTGGATAGGTAATGAAACGATCTTTAAATTGACATTATTTTGATTAAAAAAAATTGCGAATCGCGAGGAAAATAAAAAAAAAAAAAAAAAAAGTAAAAAAATGCAACTGTGCGATTTTTCTGCTCTCAAGTGTACTTTCGTAAATTTAAAAACTAATATAAAAATTCTCAGAATATACTGTAAGTAATATTTAGAGTTGCCACATGAGCGTACATAGGGAGGGCGAGTGCCCAACCCCTCCAATATCTCAAAATATATAGAATGGGTCGCCCTTTTTTCTCTTTCCCTTAGATTGGGTAGTCGATGGAGGGGAATTTGACACCTCTCTTCATTCTCCGAAACTTTTTTTGATTTTTTGGCGGTTGACTCCCTATCTTCGCCCCCTCCGCCATCAATCGTATTGAGTTCCCTGAGTTTCTATACAGTGTTCCCAAAACATTCTTACTGACAAGCTCCATTCGCGCCACTACTGACAGAGAATGTGTTTTACCAACAGTTGATTTAACAGCAGAAATACTTAAGGTGACATTTTAATTGCAAATAACAACCCTTTGAAAAAAACACTTCAATTCATAGAGTCACAATTAGAACTTTTGAAAACCTTCTGAACTTTTTTAAAACGATTCAGAGTAAAGCATCATAATGTTTTATTTCAGTATATATCAAAGAATCACTACTACCATCCAAAATGATGACAACAGAACTCTAAAATGCACCTTCGAATTACTTCGCAATTTTTAGATATTGAAATGTTACTACTTCCATGATAACGTATGTTATCGCCCTTCACAGATGAATTTCGGGGTTTAATATTTTCCCAGGGTAGAATGCATCTCAAACTCGTATAACCCAATTTCCTACAAATGGACGAACCCAGGTTGGTTTTTTTTTTTGTTTTTTTTTTGAATTCTTGCGAAGGATACAATAAAGATCTTTTACATACATTTTTAAATAATGGTAACAAGTAACCAACGACAAATTGTATGGGCAATTGGTATTGGTAAAACTGATAAATAGTTTTCACAAAATCTGTAAAGTGAGAACCTAACTGTTCGAAACTGATAAAGTGAAAAGACTTTCCCACATAATTCATTACCAGAAGCAGCTGAAAATTAAGTTCATATTTAATAAATAAAAAGCTAATTTAATTCTTGAAAATTATGGAACTTTCAACAAACCACGATTAACCTTGAAATAGAAATCTCGTTTAGTTCCATTTGAGATCAGGAAAAACTACCTTATTTTGGTTCAACTGTTCCCGTTTCAGTATCAGTGGACTCTGATCACCCCAAAGCAAACGGCAAAAGTTAGGTGCATCTCCCGAATCGTCTTCATCAGTTCATGAATATTGGGGTTATTTTAGATATCAATGATCCAACAACGACAATTGCATTTTCTCCTCGACCAGACAAAAGGATAATATAAGTTTAATCTACTTAGTATAATATCTCATACTCTAAACGGGCAGATTAAAAAAGAATATTTACTAACCAATTTTAAATCAATAAGTTGGTAATCAGAATAACTCTAAAACTAAGGTATTCAGGAGGCTCAAACTTGAAAGATAGTTTCAACTAATAGCACAAGATTCTAATGATTAAGAAAACCGGTCAAACTATTTCTTTTCAAAATAGTTGAAATCAAAATTGAAAACTGTCCTTGTTAAGAAACAGTGGTTTTCAAAATGGCTGAATAAAGACAATGTAATCTAACAGTCCAAAGGTGTCGTTCTTCACCAAATATAAACTTGCGCTTCACAAAATCTTGTGAAAACTAGAATCTTGTGAAATATTCTGATTCATCAAAGCGACGTTCTCAGAAAAGAAATACGCGTTGAGAGGATCAGAGAAACAGAAGAAAAACACGTAAAGGATGAAATCGATTGGTGTAAGAGAGAAATTGAGACATTACAAGATCACGTTCATGTTTGGAAGAAAGCCAGTCAATAGTCAATCACTTCTCCCTGGCGATCATTTCATTTGATCGAATTCTCCTTTCTCCCACGCAATCTAATGATCCAAAGCAAACACAGACAACGAAGTCGATATCTACCTCCAAGGGATCTCTCATTGCTTTACAATCAAGGAACTCAACTGCTACCCCTTGGCAGCTCCGATACCCAGAACCCACTTCCCCCGGGGAGGTTTATTTGTTATTCTAAAACGATTTTGCCAATAAAGCTTAAAATTTCGGATTTTTTACTCTGATGCAGTAGAAGACTATTGTGGGTTTTGTCGTTTTTCTCTGTCAAGCTCAACGTAGCGACCAAGCCCGTAAAGACAACGGATTCCAGATTCCCTAATCAAAAAATACTAAATTCAAAATTTCAAGTCCGCTTTTGACCTTTCTGAATGGCAAGAGTAATGAATTTCTAATTACTTTATTTACCAAAGATGTCCTTCTAGGAATTTCGTGTCAGATGTGTCTGTTCAATTGGTAACAATAATACCCGTCTTCCTTATAACAATGAATTTGAATTATCATTATTCACTCTTGTGATAATTTAACAAAAAGAAAACCTACGTCAATATCAATGTTACCAAGGTCTGCAGACATCTGATACTGATTATATCAGTAGAAATTCCCTCTTATTTTTTATCTCCGAACCGTCAAGATAAAGAAAAATTATGGTAAACCTAATTGCTTTAAAATAAAATTAAAAATATTGAGAAAGTAAATAAATATATTCGTAATCTAAATATTAAAACAAGTGAGAATTCTAAAATGAGACGGTGCTTTATTTGTTCTTTATGCTAATTAAATATATGATTCTTTTATTTACAGTATGTTGTTAGAAAATAATTCCAATCAAACAGAAAAAAAAAACTAATTAACTTGAACAAGATTTGGCATTTCATCTACATTTAATGTTTATGCTTTATTTCATTAAATAAGGAATCTTATGTTTTCTATTTGTGCAGAAGAATTGCGTTTCAATTATTTTGAGCTCAATTAACTCACAACTGTTACCATAAACTCAAAAATCCGTGCTAATTCTTAATCCTTCTTGCTTTAAGTAACAAATACTAATTGATCAAAATCCTTTACTTTAGGGAAATTAAATCTCACTAAATCTCACTACTATCTTAAAGCAAAAGACAGAAGCCAAAAAAGCACGTTGGGGAAATAGTAAATTTCTAGATTTGTTTTTGTTCTTCCTTTTCAAAAGGTTACTAATGGATTAATAATGTACTTTTTCTTGGGTATTTTTCATAGATTTTCCAGTATTTGAAATTGCTTCTTGCAGAGACTGGGTTCATTCCGTGTTTAATTCAGGCACAACCAAATCTAAGAAGAAAATCATTAAAAAAAAATACAAAGGAAGCAAAAGAGATCCTTTTATTTCAATGCCTGTCTACGAAATATTAAGATAGGAAATTAAGTAGTTGTTTCTGACTGATACCCAATCTTCTGAACATGTAGTGAAATTTTAAGCTTACTTTCCTAGGAAAGTATGGCTCATTAAATCACTCAGTCTGCATGGGTGTCTTCCTGAAACACTTTAAAGAAGCAAGAGATAATTTAACTTTTATTTCAAATGTTTCCTGTGTCGGTTCAAGGTGAGAAAAAAAAAAACGAAGGAAGGTGACAACAATTCTCATATAAAAGCTTTGGAACCCTAACATTTCATTTCTAACTTAAACAAAGGATATTAATACTCTTAATATCTGCGCGAGCTTTAATGTAATTAAACTTAATCGGATTTAAACAATTTACGTCAATAATACGGATTCAAAACATAGACAATTTCTACTGTTTCTGTTCAGCTAATACTACAATTTTTAAAACATAAACGGAGACTTTTTGTTTGTATTAATTTCATGATTTAAAAAAAGGGGAAGTCTACTTAAGGAATGTATATTTCCAGTTCTTTCAGGATGTTCTTGTTCTTTAAAGACGTAAAAATAATAAAATATAATAACTAAGTACTTAAATTACGATACGTACCCAATCTGTAAATTCTCAATTTTTTTAATAATTAATTAGCAGCTTAATCCAATTAATTTTTAATCCTAATTCATCTAATCTGCAAAAGCCCTTCCATATAGTTACCAAATCACTTTCATAATTTTATTCATCATTATTTATATAAATAGCCCATTTGAAGCCATAACTTCAGATCCAACGTGACCTTCAAAATGGAGTGATTCCTTCGTGGAATTTAGAAAAAAAAGTAGATCAGATAAAATATAAATAAAAAAAAAAAATCATTACGCAATTACATAAAGTTCGCTACTTTATATAATTTACAATGGAGTCTATTTATAATATTTTAGAAAAGCGAAAAAAAAATTAATATAAACGTTTACAGTATTGACTGCTTTTTGAGTAATTTTACAACATTTTATTTCGTGAACTAATTTAATATGACAATGTTATGGATAAATAAAGAAAGCCAAGTGCAGCGATGGCACTTGCCAATGTTTTACTTAGCGAATTTTAAATTTTAGTGCAACTTATATGGAATAAAATATATGCTTTTAAATAAAATATATGCTTTTAAATACAAAAGCACAGAAGCAAAGCACAGAAGCAAAAACGGTAACTAAGACAGTTATTTCATAATTAATCAGAATAAAACAGAGGTCAATATAATATAGATTCACGTGTTAAACATATAATGAAAACAACCTTCCAATATCTACTACTGAAACGAAATTCAATGATAAAACATCGAAAAGAAACTGAATTTTGGAAATAAGGTATTTGTTAGAATATATTCACATACACTTATTTAAACACACACACATATATTTAAAACACTTTTATTTTTAAATTGTAACTTTGGATGTAAATTTGAATGTTTTCTACTTGTGATTTTTCACTACATATAAAAAGGCCAAAATTTTCATTTATTAATTCCTAATATTCCTTCATTTCACTAATGGACGCTGATTTTACTAAGATTCTTAATCCCATTCTGCTTAAAACATTATTAACGTTTCGATAGACGAAATAAGACGACTGGCAAAATTAAAACACTATGACGTGGGTGCCTTATCAATCAAAACCAGTCAAAAAGAAGATTCAAGACGCCTTATCACTGATTATTATCTTTACTAAAACATGTTGAATTTAATATTTTTAATAAAATAATAATAAACTTTTTTTATAATTATTAAGATGCATTTTTTAATTATATTTTTTAAAGTACAATTGCGTCGTATTATTGATTTTTAAAAATAATCTTTTTTTTCTTTTTGTATTTGATCAGTGTTATCACAGCTCTTCCGTAAAACACTGGTTCTAAAATGTCCATTGAAACGTGTGTCTGTCTATTTCCTCATTGGACGAAAATTGGACTTCAAAAGTTTCGTGGTCAGATCCATCGTCTTCTTTCTTTAAACTACTTTTTCAAGATGATATTACGATAATTATTTGTAACAATTTCCATTTGAGATGAGTTTCAGGTCCCTTGATCTGTTTTTTATTAATATTATCGATTAAGTTTAGTTTGTGGGTCTTATCTTATTGGCTACAAAATATTTATTTAAATAAGATAAAGACTTAAACCTTGATAAAATAAGGTCATAAATGATTCCAATTAAAGATTAAAAAAAAGAACAAGAATATTTTCTAATTTTAGCGTCAAGAAATACTATCAAATAATAAATCTCTTGTCAGAAAAATCAAAACTATTATATCAAAAATATTATATTTAGGCTAATATAAAATGACGTTCGTAATGAGTTGAATACAGAATTTTTGTAAAAATAAAAAATCAACTTTGATTTTTTTTTTTTTTTAATCACAGAGCGTGTTGATGACCTATTCTGTGAAAGGAACAGCTCTTGACGTAAATGGATTTTTTTTTTCTTTCGGTAAGGGGAGGGAGGGCTCCTTCCATCCAACTATATCTTTTTTTTCCCTAGAAGGAGGGCCTCTTTTTGATTCTTAATGATCCCTTGGGAAATTCCATGCAGCAGAAACATTTTCTTATGATTTTCTGTTTCTCTGATAAATGACCAACGTACATCTTCTATATTGTCTTTTATCCTTAATACAGAGAACTAACTGTGTACAATACAGAAAGACAAAGAAAATAGCAAAAAGTAATGCAAACTATGACACCATTAAAAATGTAACTGCCCAAATTATTAATTTTGACTATCAATTATGTTTTATAATAACTTAATATTGTTTATAATAATTTAATATTAACGTACTATAATATTTTATAATATGTTAAAATTTTCAACGTATTATAAATTACGTTAAAAAAAGTCGTAGATTACATTCTTCGTTCACAGTGTAAATGATAAATTATAAATAAGGTATAGTTGGTGTAGCAATTTTTCGGATACCTCACAGTCACTGCTCCTAAGATTCTGATCAATTTTGTTCTACAGCAAAATTAATAGAAGTTTTCCTTATAATAACATAAAACAGGCATTTAAATTTAAACTTTCTCCTAGGATTTATAGTTTCTGGTTGCCTTGATTATTGAGGAGTGGCCAACGTCGACTTAAATTGTTTTCTAAAATTTATTAACTTTTTTTCCCCCGATCCATTCTAACATATAAAAACAAATCTATTATATCTTTTGATATCTCTTATCACTGAGATATAATTGCACATGAAAACCTATCCCAAAAGACACAAAGCCAATTTAATAAAAGCACTTTCTTTCCACGTTGAGAAGGGTCTGTGGAATAATGAGTTCTTACAAAATTCATTTACTTCTTAATAATAAAGAATAGATTTTCTTCCCTTTTCATTTACTTCTCTTGGTGAAATATTTCTCTCGGGTGTTCCTACAAAGATCCTCTTCACTTTTCACATACTCAGTGTTTTCAAGTGATCACACATCAACATTGTGGATTAACAGAACCCATCTACAAACTCCGCATTTTCAAACCCTTCTATTTCTAAAACTCACAAGGAATGGGCTATTTAAAACATTCTAATATCCCACCCGTCTTTTCATGAATCTAGTACCGTGTTTGAGCTTTATAAGCCACATCGGATTAGGCAAATGACTGCAATTGCAGCCACTTTAGGTATAAATAATCAAAACATTATATTTCATTTGTTTTTTTTTATTTGTTTATTCTGTCACATGACAGGTCTAATAGCAAGTCAGCAACTGAACTGGCTGTGTTTTTGCCAGATTCTTGTTAGGTCAGATATTCAGATGATTCTCATTTCCTTTCCTCAGCAAACCATTATAGAATGGCTTTAAAACTGAAAAGAAAGAGAAGAAGCAGACAAACACAGGAAAGAAAGGAAACATCCATGCCGGTTCCGGGATTCGAACCTGATTCAGACATGTCAGCAGATCGCCGCCCTGGACGGATATGTTTCAATTATTCCTGACATTAGCAAAAATGGCGGCATTTTATCAGTGATAGTGTGGCAATTCAGTATGTAATTTAAATAAATATTATTTAATGGGGTTTAACGGCAATTGGTCCCACTTCCGAGAGCGGGAGAAGGAACCATAGGTACTCACGCATTCGGAGCTTGATCGAAGCTAAATCTGGCTGATGAGTCCTAATAAGGACGAAACAGCTGTCCCAGATTGCTGTCGATGATGGCTCAATGCATGAAAGCAAAACGAATTTGTACATTCTCGAAATAAATACACTACAACCTCGTTTATCCGGACTAACTGGGACCAAAGGCAATCCGGAAAATCGAAAATCCGGATAATACGGTTAATATGGGTAATAAACAAAAGAAATCTTTAAATAAGCAGACTTACCGTTTATTACGATAAAAAACTATGTTTTGTAACAAAATTACTCTAGTAAAGCTTTTTTAAACTCGACAAAAAGCATTTTATTACCATAATTTACTGTACAATCTATGCAGGAACTGTGCATTTAATCAAAATAAAAAGCGAATGTTTGGCATACTTATAGTTATGTTCTTGTTATCATAGTTAAAATTATTATCTATGTGAACACAGATTACAAAAATAAAAATAAATGTCTATAAATCTGATCCGGATCAACGAGAGCCGGATAAATGAGGTTGTATTGTACTACTAAACAAGAAAATTACATTTTGCGCGGCAACTTTCGAATATCTATAAGCAAACTCTCCACTTTCCCCTCTATGTAACTATGGTCTCTGGTAACTAGGACCTGGACTCTAGCAGTGGGGAGTAATCCTAGTTTTCACTTGCTTTTAAAGTTTATTGTTTTGAGATTTTTAAAAGTCCTAAAGAGGCAACCGAAATATGTTGTGTTATCCGTTCTGATACTTGAAATTCATGAACTCTGATCTGAAAAGAATTTCTGCTGATTGAAATAAAAATAAATAAATAATAAAATAATAAATAAATTAAAAAAAAAAAATTACCGATAAGCGTACAGGCAGAAAAAAAAAAAAAAAAAAAAAACAAAAAAAAAAAAACGGTCAAATCTTGAAAAGAAAAAAAAAAAAAAAAAAAAAAGCACTGAATATATAGATAGTGCAAATTCTGTAAAAGAAATAGATAGATTAGATGTAAGTCCTTGGAAAAACAATTTTGACTTAAAATTCGAGCGAACTATTATGTTGTAAAAAGTTGGTAAGAAAAATATCTTGTTAATATTACATGGAAACAAGAGCTTCTGCTTTACTAGCTACGTCCGCTTTCCATCCATGAATCCCTAATATTCAAATTTAACTGATTATGTTAATTTATTACATAGAGGGAAAAAGAAACTTACATAAGGATACGAATAAAACCAAATTAAATATTAACAAATATTGTGCTTATATTTCAATGAACTTCTTTTAAAGGAAGTCTTAAAAATCTTTTAATATGAGATCACTTGTATTAATGCATCTAGCAATACGATGTAATGTTATAGTGTGAGGTTTTTTTTTGGTCTTTTACATAAAAATTCAAACATGAAAAAATTAGCACACACAAAATATTTATTAAGCGCAATTCCATGATTTGTGAAGGTTTGCCATCTTCAATATTGAATTTGATCTGTTTTGATGTTTTTCCTTACGTCAAGCTTTGTTTCAGAAATAAATCTGATTAAAATATATATTTTTTTAAAAAATTTGTAATAAAAAAATTTTTAAAAATGTCAAGTTGCTTAAATAAAGGTAAGATATTTAAATATAGAAGTGAAAAAAAAATAATAATTTTATATACATACAAGAAAAAAAAGAGCAGAATATAGAAGCAAAGAACTGCATTTTTACTAAGGTGTGTGTGCTCAAGTGTACATCACGAAGTGAATGACCATACGATGTATTAAACATTAGAAAACCTCCACTGATATAAGGACTTTGCTGAAATAATGCTTCAATTTCATTTATAATAATAATAATAATAATAAAATCCATCGTTCCAATCAGGAACATAGGTCTTCTACAAATCGTTTCCAACAAGCACGATCTTGAGCAAGCACTCGAAAGTTCATTTCAACTTTTATTTCCAAACTCCTTAATTGTAGTCCGTCGTTAGGAAGTGCGAGGTCTTTCTCTTTTCCTATTACCTATAGGTTTCATTGTACGACTATTTTACAAGGATCACAATAAGCTTTACGGTGTGTGTGTGTGTCCAATCCGCCCAAATTTTCATTTTCTAATTTTTTTTAATAATATCTATCTGACCAGTAAGCTTCCATAACTCTGCATTAGAGATGACTCTTGGCCACCAGATTTTCATGATGTTTCGTAAACACCTGTTTACAAATGACTGGAGTTTTCTCTGTAGTTTGCATGTAAGCCCCTAGGTTTGGCAACCATGTAATAAACAGTTTTAACATTTACATTGAACAACCTTACTTTGGTATTTTTATTAATAAAGTTAGCTTGCCATATTCTTCTTAACCTAGTGAAAGTAGCTCTGGCCTTTTGATTCCTAATTTCAATACCCTTATGTGTTCCTCCGTTTTCAGACACATTACTGCCGAGATATGTGAAGCTGTACAGCGTACAATTACTTTCTTCTCCACATCTGCCACGAAAGAACACCTACAGGACTTTTATTTTAATTCGGTTCATAAAAAAACAATTGTAGCAAGTATTACGAAAATCGGCCACGCCGTTCTGCGCATAGAAACAGATTTCGGATGTTATCATTATTATACTCTAATCCAGTGGTGGCCAACCTTAAGCATACAATGCGCCAATTTTTTCACAGACGAGTTCAGTTGCACCATACAACTCAATTTTAACAACCAAAACAAAACCGACACTTCTAGTTTAACACCAAAAAAAAAAGCACAATCTTATTTTGACAACCAAAAGGATGCAATGCGCCACTTGTTATCATCCAATGCGCCACGGTTTGGCCACCCCTGCTCTAATCAAAGTATTTGGAAACATGACTTTGATGTTACTTGATTTAGAATGTTTGTTATATCTAAACAATCAAAACTAACTTCACAGCCAACCAAAAAAAAAAAAAAACATTTTAAAAAATACAATAAACTGGATATCATATGTAAGGGAATTACAGATTACAGCTAAGAAGTTGATACAAAATCTGATGCACAAATACTAAGTAATATTTGGGAAATGTCTGAAAACATAGAATAATCTGAGTTAGTAGAAGGGGACAAAATCCTTAATTTAATAAAAATTGTTTACAAAAGCGATATATTACTGCATGAAAATAAATTCATTAAAAATTAGGAAATTTTTTTTTTTTTTTTTCATTTAAACATAAAGCTGTTTATTATTTCATCTACTTTCCTTCGTTCCTTTCCTTCGATCTACCTTGCTATCATCATTAAACTTTAATCCAATCTATTTAGAAACTGTCACGTGACTTTAAATGTTACTTGATATAAATGTAAGCTGAACCCTGCAGCATTTATTAGATCCAACGAATAAAAACTGAAATTGACCAAAAGCACTTACGTAAGTGGGAAAAATGAAAATCAAAAACTAATGGGAGACAAAAAAAAAAAAATTAATTCTCCAAAACGACGAAATATTTCAAAGTCTTGAGTAATTTCAGACTTCAACTATAAATAAGTGACAGTTGTTGTAAGTGAGGGAGTAACTTACTTACCCTGGGGTTCGTCCAGTAACACAATTACTGTTTGGAGAACGGCTTTTTAAGGAAGAGCACGCGCGCGCCGTCTGGTGAGATTAGTAACGTTAGATGATCACTCGAGGCACCAGTTGGCTCATAAAATTCAGGGTCACTTTTCATTGGATTGATAAGAACAACAATAGAAAGAAAAAAAAAGAGAAAAAGAAAAAAAAAAGTACGAAACGCACGGAAGGTCGACTGTACCAATCGTCGTTCTGTGGTTTCACTCAAGGAAGCGAGGAATCAAAAAAGATAAAAGCGCTAGTGACTGGACTTTGGATAATGACTCGATCATTTTGCATGAGTTGATATAACATGATATTAATGATATAAAACAACTGATTTCATAAACAATAGATAAATTACAATTCAGATTCTAACAATGATAAACAAGAAGAAAGCATATAATACCATTTTCTATTAAATATCGCATTTTTTTTTTCTTTTTCTTTTGTTTTTTGAAAAAAATATTTATTTTTAAATTTTTAATATCAGTCTTAATTATTATTAAACCCTCATGGGGGGGGGGGGACACATATACAGGGTGTCCCAAACTTAGATTGACAAACTTTGGGTGATTATCAAGGATACCTAAAGAAGTCTTTTGTTTCAGTAACCCCATGTCCACAAATGGACTGCTTCGACATGAAATGAAATCAAAAGAGTAATTGTTGTTCCACCATTGAATATTTACATCATTAAGTGAAGTATTTAATTAATAATGTAATTAAACTTATAACAATGTAATTTTTTATTTACTGTACAACCCAAAGACCCGCTGTCATATTTAGCTCGTGAGCAATAATGACCAATTATAATAACAGTGCGTACCTGCTTTACAATTGTACGGTTTGATAAAGCCATTAACACGTAACTTACTGTTTTTTGTTAAGAACAACTCATATCAGGAGTAACACTGCTGGTATAATGTCCCCGACCATCCAACAGAATGATGTACTTGTTCAACAACAACAATTACTCATCTCGTGCCGTAACAACTCATTTGCGATCTTGGACAAAATATTTTTTTGTTTTGGTGGGCTTGATAACCACCCGCAATTTGCCGGTCTAATTTTGGGACACCTTGTATTATAGACTGACTATTTTATCATATCACTTTCAATGGAAGTTAAATGCCATGTTAGAATTAAAGAAAAAATAGCAAAGTCCTTACGCTCTAAATCTATTTTTCACATCAAAATGAAGA
Source organism: Thereuonema tuberculata (assembly GCA_023159025.1). NCBI lineage: Eukaryota > Metazoa > Arthropoda > Chilopoda > Scutigeromorpha > Scutigeridae > Thereuonema > Thereuonema tuberculata. Next base: position 49,069,925 of record JAFIDM010000179.1, read on the forward strand.
GTTTTAAAATAAATCCTACATATGCGTCTATCTTTCTCCGAACTAGCTTTTGAACCAGTGAACTGACTTTCTTGAAATTACGGACAACAGATTTGCTTTTCTGTTCTTTTTTGCGTTTTAGAAAGTTTTCCAATCAACAAAATCAGTCGGGCGGATCGAGATGCCATGGTATTGTGTTTGCATCCTAATAATTTCCGAATCGGTGAACGAATCTTTTTGAAATTGAATATGAATATATTTGTGGACATCAGCCGCTGTCTCTCCTTTTGTTTTCCATTTTCGTCAATTGTTTGGCAACGAAACGAAATCGTGACGTCATCGTATTGTATAAGAGCCGGAGGAAATTCAATGAAGGAACGTCTAATTTTAATCTCATAACAACGTGAGGAACTTAAATATAAAAGAGTAAAATTTAACGTATGCAAAATGCCGTACAATTAAAAATTAATAAAAGTCCTTTAAAAAAAAACACTAAAATTAACAACGTAACAAACAGGGATTTTTTTAAATCCCACCTCACTTATTTTTGATGTTTTACTCGGCCACTAAACTGTTTCTGCACCTAAACTGTTGTGGACTTTGACCAAATCAACATCACTGATTGGGTTTTGGGCCTTTATAAGCCGGTGATCATCCTCTTTTCTTTGCGTTCGACAAAGGAAGCCGGAAGGGCTTCCGAAACTAGTCACGTGACTATTTATGTTAATTTTAGTGTTTTTTTTTTTAAAGGACTTTTTATCAAATTTTAAACACAAAAGTTTATTATGCTCTTTGTTGTGGTTCACCGATGGTAGAATGAAGGTCGCTCCTCTAAAAACACAAACTGAATTATCACAGATTCTTCGAGAAATCTGAAACTAAATAATTTGGATAGAAATCCGGGGATAATCTAAATCCAAATCATTTTTATAGGTTACTAGCGGAAAGACCCGTTCTTCGCTCGGGTTACAAAAAAACAAATGTCCAAATGTGTATGATAAAGAAATTGCAATTGCGAGATCATTTCGAAACTTTCCCGGTTGGTACAAAAACAAAACAAAAAACAACAACAACTCAAAAGGTCTGATCTCATTACAAATCTATAGCTATCCCGAATCCCTCGTAGAAGTATCTTTGAACCATGTTTGCTCATCCACTCACCGTCCTCCCAGTGTACACTCCTAGTTCCATGTTATTTGAATTTTGTAACTCGACATTCATAGATATGTAAATAATATAGAGATCGGAAAATATAAGATCCACCCCTTTCTCTGTCCCGTTTATACCCCTAGTTCGAGATTCGAATTTTGTAACATCATAATCCTATCACGTCAGACCTTTTCTAGTTCGTAAAAATGCATCTGATCATTATGCACTATTATTCATTATGTCGCTATTATGCACAACCATAGTTTAGGTCCAATTGTTGCACAACACTATGGGTATAGTTGTCATTGTCGCCGAGCTCCAATTGTTGCATAACAATATTTGTGTGGAATTTACTCCTTTTCAACCCCTGGGGATGGTGTTTCTAGGTTCTAAGGTAGCCTATCTTTTCCGCAGGGTCCTAAAGAGTAATTTTGCAAAGTTTGGTCCAGATAGGTCAAAGGGCCTAGGAGTGTATAAAGGAAAGACAAAGAAAGAAAGAAACATTCATTTTTATATATAGAGATATAAATTCTATAGGTACCGTATGCTATTTAGAAGTTTCTAGATCTATTCACAGATTTCTTCAAAGCAAATGGCAAGGGGTTGTTCAAGTATTACATAAGCATTCAGGGGGGAGGAGGAGGTTCAAGCTTTGCTTCTTTTTGCTGACAAGGGGGAGGGGGGATCAGAGCAATGCTTATGTACGACAGACAAACTTGCACGCGTTAAAATTTTGATATAATCTTGACTGTTTTAATTTATTATTCAGTGGTATTTACTGTTAATGATTTGGCAAATCTTACGTAGCCACAAAGGGAGAGGGGGGGGGGGTCTAAAATGACTAAATATGTGAACGGCCCCTGATGGAAAAAAAAAAAAAAATTCCCACAAAGACTGCTTAAAATATCCAGTGACAGAATACTTTGTATAGTTACGAAGTTCCAAAATATCCATGGGCAGAACAAAAGAACCATTTAATCACCTTTTTTTTAATTAATACTTTATTTAGCTAAAAAGTAGATTTCCTTAACCAATCTTAAAACTGATCAATTTGATAGAGGATATGAAAGAGTGATCTGGCATTTTTAGATTACTAAAATCTAAAGTGCACGTGAGTGAAGTGATTAGAGAGCAACAATATTTTGTTTAAATTTTACATAAGCTATTTTTTTTTCTTAAAATTACTAAATTGAATACACCTTTGCTTAAACGGGTAAATTAATTCTACTGACTGTGTTACTGAATGTAATTAACAACATTACATTAATAATATAATGATAAATTCCTGACAATTATTATGAGATATATTTTTGTTTAAAGTTGTTCTGGATTAATTGAAAATTCAATTTACAGGTTTAAATAAAATAAGGTTTAACGCGATAACAATTAATATAAAAGCGTAATGAAATGAAACAGAAATTAAAAATCTCTTCAGCTTTCATCGGTGAGTCTCTGGGACCGACGTTTCGTCCTGTTTTATGGACTCATCAGCCAGATCCATGCCCGCGAAAGGCTCAGGTTGGATTCAGCCTTGGTTCTTGTTTTCTTCAAATTCCTTTTGTGCGTGACGGGCTCGCAGACCAGGATTTGAAGTATTTCTTTTTGATTTTATTTTGTTGGAGGAGGCTACTTTCGGGGGCAAAAGTGGTTTCCCTTATCACTTTTGCACTACCATAAGGAAGTGAGTCTGGCTGACGAGTCCACAAAAAAGGACGAAACGGCCGTCCCAGACTCTCACCGATGAAAGCTGAAGAGATTTTTAATTTCTATGTCATCTCTCTACACTTTTACCTTTATAGGCTTATCACAAAGGCTCCTCGTCTTCTATATGGTGCAGTTTGCAGTTATGTAATTTCTCAGAATTAGAACATAGAAGGTCGCTGCAAACAGGTACAGTACTAAAGAAACAATTCCGTGCTCTATTTCTGTAAACCCACTTGCTTTCTTTCTGTTAATTACCTCAATAATGACTAATTCCAATTAAAATCCATTGTTTGATTGTTCTAAAAGCATGTATCAGTGTCATTTTTCGATAGAACAATTTTCATCTCAAAGACTCATCCACTTAAGATCTAGATCTCAACAGTTATTCGAGGTCTATCTATCTACCGAAATTGATGTACCCAACCTTTGTACTTATGGCAATTGCTTATGACATCAAACGAACAAAGAGGGCTTCCCCCAATTTACGGCAAATTTAAGAAGCGTTAACCTAAAAGCCCCATTTCATTACAAATCGAGGTATTTAGGTCTTAAAAATTTCTAATTTCGTAGTAAATAAAAATGGTAACTTTTAAAGCTTAGTAAGTTTTTAAGAAACTTCCAAAGTAGATCACATTTTTTTTTTTTTGCTATTTTTTTTTTTTTTAATCTATTGAAGGGGCCGATTCCAATAAAGAATAGCAAACTATGATAATATTGGATAATGAGTTATTCCAGCTAATCTCGTGAGCGTTATCTATACTGACAGATTTGTTTATTATTATTTACTTAAGTAGGCCATCCCCGTGTACATGCGCTTGTTTTTCTATATCACATAGAATTTGGTAAGTAAGAATATTATATTTAAAATTATGCAACGTTTCGGCAATTATTGTTTTAATTGTCATTTTCGAATTACAAATAAACAGACGGATCGGAAATAAATAAACCTTGAGATTCAAAAAAAAAAAAAAAAAAGGGGTTTAATACATTTATTATTGATGGTGGGAATGGGAAGGACACAAGTCAAAAAATAATATCAAGTGACTAGTAGTCCCCGTGGCCTAATGGATAAGATGACTGACTTTCGGATCAGAAGATGCAGGTTGATTCCCGTCGCGGTCGTTTCAGTGTAAAAATTATTTTCTATTTTCCATTCTCACAGAAAATTGCGCCGGACAGAGAAATAAAAGATTTTAGTAATATAGACTACTGCACATATTTTAGGTCATATGTTCTCATTTATTTATTTCTTTTCTTTTGGGAGAATTGTTGCCGATGACTGAAAACAATCACCAAACAATTCAAATTTTAATTCAAGGGTGATGTTTCAGTCTCGATAAAAGTGAGATTTGATTTCGAAAGTTGGCACAACAATTATTTTCTTTGTTAATTTTAAAGTGAGAACACCTGAATATCGAGCCCAGTTTGAATGCATATAGAAGCATAAATTTCAGAATAAAGATGGCGTCTTGTGGCGATGCACAGTGTAAACATTAGAACAGTATGGACACCGGTCATTTCGGTACATGAAAATATGAAAATGAATAAAAGTGTTTTGTTTTTTTTTCTTTTTACCAATATTGCAGGGATGAAACTTTGAAACATCATTTTTAACGTATATAGCTTCAGAAGCAATGTTACTGCTGAATTGGGCAAATACCCGATTTTATAAATTTTAATTATAAACTTTGTAAAACTTAAAAGTATATTTGGCTTATTTATCATTGCGGTCGACCTGGAGTTATTTTATTTTATTTTTGTATTAAGGATTGTATTGAAGTATTTTATTTATAAAAACATTGCTGCCTAATAAGCAAAAATACTTTAGTGGAAAAAAAGAATATTTTACTAATACAGTATTACTAATATTTTACTAATAGCGTGATGAATTTGTTTTCTCATTTTTAAGAGCAGATGCTTGAGTTGGTCGTAGACGAGTCAGGAACATCTAATAGAAAAGTCGCAGCAGTAGTAAGCAAGTCGCATTAAAGTGCACACCGAATTCTCTGGGAACAACTTCTCTACCCATATCATGTGCAGCGCATGTAGGCTCTCTTGCCAGCGGATTTCCCTGAATGGTATCTGAAGCAGTATACTGCATCTACATTTCAGCAGTGTGTTCTTTATATAAACGAAGCATGCTTCAGCCGGGATGCTATTATCAACTTCCACAAGTCATCACTAGGCCGATGCCTATCCACACACTATCATCCAGGCACGACATCAACAGCAGTTCTCACTGAATGTCTGTAATGATTCTTGGAAATCATTAGACCAGTATTTCTGCCATCTGGACTGAACGGGAACGTTGACAAGCATTCGTCGTCAGCTATCGTTCAGGCATGACGGAGTTCCAGTTTATTTTAGCCTCACTGCTCGACAGCCGTTGGATTGGCAGACCAAAAGTTTGGCCTGCACGTCCCTCGATCTAAATCCTCTGATTTTCTTTATCCTCTAGGGCTATCTGAAAACGCTAGTGTACGCTCCCATTGTACAAACAATATGTGGCCGCATTTTGGATGGACGTACACATTCAGGTACTCCAGACATGTTTGAGCGTATCTCTGGCAATCCTCACGAATATGAGGCATGTATTGCTGCTACTGGAGGCTACTTCGGATACGTCATCTAACACCATAGCCTACGTACGTGTTATTCATTCTATAACATGTGAATAAAGCATTTCCACAACAATGTTCATACGGACTTTTTCCGTTGTCTTGCTATGTTGCATCAGACCTTCAATTTTGGCTAATCATTTCAGAACGAAGCTGTATATCGAATATGAAGAACTAATTGATTTCTCCTTCTCATTATTTGTTAGCCGACAAAGATTTTTTTTCCCCTCAAAGACATTTTTGCTACTTCATCTTTTCCTTCGACAGTGCCAATGTCGCAGATACGTGGTATCCCGACAAGTACCGTGTGAGGGAAGGACAAATGGAAAAATTGATCATCGGAAAGGCATTAGAAGCGGTAAATATTTCATTTGGAATAAAATTCTTCAATGCAAACTAATGCATTAACTAACTCTAATACAAACCAGATCAAAACTATTTATAAAGTCCTGACCGTTATAAACAGACTTCAATCGCAGAATGAGTCCCTATTTCTTGCTTCATTGCAAAACCCGAAAACTGTTCAGTTAAATCCAGTAAAATCATTGTCAGTTCGACAATGGGACAGACAGACTGAAGAGCATTATCTCTACGACAATTGCAATAAACTCTTAATATCTATTTTTTTTTCAACTGGATATGTAAAGACCGGCGAAACAATCGAACGCGAGAGATCGCAGCCATATTGAATCACTAAAAAAGAATTAATTTAGTGTTTAATTGTTATCTTATTAGAAATGATAGTACATATACGATAATGTTACAAAAGACAACTTTTATGTTAATTCGGAATATCAACAAATCTTATTAGATTTGCTAAGACTTAACTAAGTGAATAATTAAGGACTCTTTTCTTACTCGAGATGGTACACCGTATTACTCCCACATAACTTCTACATTGCTGTCTCCGTGAACAGTCGCCGAGTGTACATTATTTTTGGTCCGGAGGGGTTCTAATGTTCACCCAGTCTTCTTGTAAAGTAGTTTCTTTCCTGGGGATAGAGGCGGATGAGCATTGGGCTGACCACTAAATCTCAACTAGTTCCGATAGTCACCTAAAAAGTCGGAATCTATACCTTAGGCGCTCCTTAGACAAAGGGAGATATCTATCCATCCAGCTACCTGCAAATCGAAGCAAAATCTTATTAAAAAGCTACACTGCTTGAAGCCCGGTTTCTTAACAAAAAAAATTGAAAAAGTTACTATTTTTCTGCAATTTCTTTTCTGAAAACCTATTTTTTTGTTTTTGTTTTATAGCAGTTAAAAAAAAAAAAAAACCCTAGCTTAACTATATTATAAAGACACTTATTTTCTATTAGATGGTCAAAGAGAATTTAGCATTTCTCTATCAACCAGCAACGAAAGTACGACGACGAATCGGAAGTGAGGTCTTATTGCTAAGAGATGACGTTTCACTTATACTGAGTTTGCAGCTTTGATGTCGCCAACAAAATAAAACAGTTCAATTAATCCTACAATGCGATGGCCATGCTATCAACCAACAGCAACATCTCTTACTCAACTGTCGGTTAGAGAAATAAACAAAGAACATTTCTCGATTAAACTTTACCTTGAAAAGCATAAAAAAAAAAATCGGACTCAAGCCTTTTATAGGAAAAAAGAAATTATACTTCGTATTAAGTATAATGGGAGGGATCCTAAAGAAGAAAACGGGCATTTTTTTCCAGGAACTTTTAATCCCGCGAGGGGTTTTCATTTAACTAGGCTTCGGGAACTACATAAGGAAACCAAGAAAGTCAAAGTAATAACTGACGACTTAATAATAAAAGTAGATTAAGTATCAAGACAAAAAACAAAACACCAGACACTAACTACAGTGTACCTACAATCATCTTGAATTGAAGGTCTTTTTAAAAAAAAGAGTCACCTACGTCCAAATGAATAAATGTAACATTTTACAAATGCTTCTTTCAAATAATTAGTACTTGTTAGATAATATATTTATTTATTTAAAGCCTATTTTTCTTTTAATGTGTTTTTTTTTAAATTCTTCTTCGGCGAGTTGAGAAACAATACAAAGGATGTATACAATTATATCAAACAAAAACAAATAAAAACAACCAATTTCTTTCAATGATAAGTGAAGATCGTTCGTATTTCCAGAAAATGATCAAAATAATAATAATAATAAAAAAAAAAAATTTTAAAACTACAGCAAGCGAAACACAAATTATTGTTACATTTCGGTATCAAGCACAGTCATATCAAGGATTTTGGAATGGGGGGGGGGGGTTAGGATGGTTGAGAAAATTTACAATATTCTTTTAGTATAAATTACTAAGACATCGACATCGGGGATAAAACTATCGCCTTACTATGCTTTTGACCCATTACTATGGGGTGTACGCTAATAATTATAATTATTAATAATTATAAGAACTGACAATATGTAAGGATACAAATCAACCTATTCGAAATAGTTATACCGAAGAGTTAACATGATGATTTGTGATTATTTGAACATGACAAATTGCTGAAAACTGGATCATATTTAAGTCAATCAATTAGCAAATTAGTTGTTGTTTACCTCTACTAAAAAAAAGTACAGCTTTGATGACTCCCCATTTTTTGGAGGGAAAATTTTTAGATGTTCTTGTTATTATGTAAGCTATTTTTTTTTTAAATATATTTTATTGACAACTTTTGTTTCTTATTCTTTTATTAATGAGAATCTTAAACATTCTACTTTCTCTTGAAACATGTTAATTTCAGTTATTTTAAAATTAGTTTAAATCAGTTACTACAATTTTTACATTCTTTTTTTACAGTCCTAAAATTATTATTTTTTTATTTTAGAATATTTTTTTTTTCTTAAGAGCACTGGCATTTGTAAGATCATCAAAATTCTAACTTTGGTTCAGCCTAAAATACAAAATTATTTATGTTTTTTTTTATTTATTTTTATATATATTCACTTCCTTTAATTCTGAATACTTTTTTAAAACTTGATACTTTGGTTAATTTTCAATAAATAGACATTGGAAAAAAATAATAAAAAGAAGAAAAAAAATTTAAATAAGTTGTGGTCTGACACGGACGTATTATTTGCACACGAATGACGAGATAATAGATAGGCGTACGTTCCAAGACGTCTAATTGTGACTGCAGGCAGAACAGATGGGTCTGTGGTGGTGGTTCAGCTGTCTCGTTATAACTCACGCAATTTTCATTTCTTTAAAAAATATTATTTAGTAAGCAATGACTAAAACTCAAATTCATTTAGACGTTAATTTCCTTTTCGTTTTTCTGACCTGAAAAAAATAAATTCTATTCTACATCTCGAATTTCAAAAATGAAACATCCCTGAAAATCTTACTACTCATCTAGGGATAATGATGTACTTCCTCTGAAGTTAATTTTCTTAATTTTATCATTCCTTAACAGTGCAATTAGCCATTGCTATTAAATATAGACAGAGAAAAGTTTGTGCTGAACAATAAATACCACAATTTTGGTTTAAAATTGATTTAATTAATGTAAATGAGAAAATAAAGACCCTACCTGATAAACACAATCGCATTCAAAATAGTAACCCTATTGGAAGTAGCGCCCTCTTCGGCAGCACCTACAAACAAGAGTGACTTTTTTTTACATATAGAAGCGCTTGAACACAAGCATTTAATATTAATTCATATTTTATAAGTGAATACATTCGTAAAAATAAAGAATGTTTTATATTAACTTCTTTAATGTTAATTGCTTTGAAATAAAATAAAAGTATTAGAATTAATTTAGTAAATACTTTTTAATTATGCCAATTTAATGAAAAATAATTTTATGAAAAATTACAAATAAGCATCAAATATTCTAAATAAAACCTTAGAAAAGTTAAAAATATCACAAGTTATATTAATGAAAAAAAAATAATACAAGTAAAATGTTAAATGACTGTTTTAAATAATTAACCTTAAGTGACACATTTTTATAATTAAAATTAAGTTCTTAAATAATTAAGTTCTTTATAAGATTATAATAATCTTTAAGTTCGTTATTATAAACTGTATATTAATTATTAATTTAATTTAATAGTTCCAAAAAAATTAAAAATTGAAATCCGAAATAAAGTAGACATAATAATAATAATAATAATAATATAGAATAATAAAAAGCAAAGTTGTTAATTTTTTTTTTTTTTTAAATAAAACTTTTGTTGAGAGAAGTTATAAAAACCGAAACTTTATATTACTTATTTCTCTTTTGTTTTTATGTTTGAAATTGAATCAAAAACGTGTTTAATATTAATATGAAAATTCTTTGTCTTTTCGGAATACGAAATTATATTTTTTATAAATTTCTATATAATGACTGTTCTCAAAAAGGCCTCATATTCGTTTGTTTCCTAACTTTCACTGAGCTTCATATTTCGATGAAAGATAAAGTTCCAAAGTTTATTTCATAATTCAAAATATGAAAAAAAATTTAATAAAAAAACTCAATAAAAAAAAAAAAAGAGCAAATGAAATTTTTAAAATGAATTCTTTCAATTTTACTAAAAGTCAAACAAGTAAATTTGAAATTAACATACTATTATATATAAATAGCTCATATATTTCAGATTGATTTTTTTTTTTTTTTTTTGGCTTTTAATGTATTTGAAGGAATCGATTTCCTGATTTACGAAAATTCGGTAAATAAGGAACTATTTTATTATAATATAATATTAGCATAAAAATGTTACTTGTTAGATCTATATATATTTGTAGATTATAAAGATATATTCTCAAAAATTTAAAAATGTAAGAGTTCAATGGTGAAAATTAATATGATGAATGCCAGATTACATTTTATTAATCCTATCGAAGAATAATAATTAATTTTGTTAATTATTAGTTTTTTTTTATTTATTAACTTTTGACTTCTACAGTTCTTTTTAGCCTAATTCTCTACAACGTAACTCTTCATTCTTTCTGTAGAAAGTCGAACTCATAGCGCTATTAAACAAAAACCGAAACTAAACACACGCATTTACGACACATCATGAAAAATACTGAAATTTAGCGAAATCAAGAAACGTCTTTTTAGTATATTGGAAGGTTATATTTTGTAAAATCGTACTAAAATTCTTTTCCAAAACTGAATTGTCCAAAAAAAAGAAAAGTTTGTAAATACAAAAACTTCGATTACTGGAATCGGCATTATTAGCTAGCGTTTTTCTTTTATTTTCGGTTTCGGTTTTAAACAGCGTTTCTTTTAAAGGACGGTGAAAGATCAAATGCTTTCAAAAGGTACCGTTAAATTAACACAGTTGGATGTTCTGAGCTCTCTTCTATATCTGTAATCTGAAATTACATTGAACATTACCTTAATAGAGGGCGTAGACGATAGCTAAAAGATATTATTGTAAGTATAACTATACTTCAAGAGATACAGATAATTATTTTATCAAAAAAAAATCGCTTAAAATGATTTTTACAATAATACAGTAGATATTTTTCACTGCTTATATTGCCATCTAGTATTAGCTTTTTCAATTACCTTTCCCTTAAAGTTAAGTAGCATTATAAAATTTATTGCTACGAATAATAGTTTATTTAAAAAGTATTTTCTTAATGCATTAGAATACGCCAGAATATGCATTAGAATCCATTAGAATTCTACTATTTTTACTTGAATTAATAGAAAAACTTCAATTCTTGGAAATATGTACAGTACTTACAGGAAAGTTATCACTTACAAGATTGTCATATTCTATTAATTCAGAAATTTCGAAGTTTCCTTTTTTTCATAATTTGATTGTCTTTTATTATATATATATAACAAATTTACTCTTTTAAAAAATAGTTACACAGTGTAAACGTTCACCCAAACAAACACAAAAAATCACGTTTAATCACTGGCATTTTCTTAGGCAACACGGGCCTCAACCAGGGGCCTAAGTGTTGCTAAGGTATTGACGTAAAATGTTCGCAGTGCCAATGATGGCTGTCTTTTGTAATTCAGCTGTTGTTATTGCTGGTGCTCCAAGTCTGGATATATATATATCCCATGTAATAATATAGCGTATGAGAAGAAAAAAATCTAACTTTCCATCAAACTTTCACTTATTACTGTCAAATTACTGAATTATGATTTAATCATAATTCAGTAAATCTTAACAGAAAACGAGATATTTATCAGACAATTAAAATGACAGTTGTATTGTGGGTGTGAGATAATTAGTTAACATGCGAAAACTATTAAAATCTATTCTTCAATATGATCTTTTGAGCACGGCTGGATCTCAAATGTATAAAGTAAAGTTTCATCTTTATATCTAACGTAATATTCCATTCAGGTAATGATTTTCAAATTTGAAAAAGATTATTAAAAGTAATACAAGTTTTCTGAATATAATAAAAAACACGAAAGTGCAAAATATCATATGGTAATATGTTTTCCGTATTTTTTTTTTATTATTATTATTATTATTTTTATTATTATTTTAAATTTCGCGGAAATATTTTTTTAAATTCATACAAAATGATTATATGTCTAAATATTAGTTAGTTAAAGTTGCGATCAGGCCCAGAGGACCGCGCAATGCAGCTGGAGGGTAGGCTCCAGTGTTCAGAACCTACGGGACAAAGTTGAGGACGGGGGGTCGGCCCGTCGCTCGCCCACCTTTAACTCCCGGGAAAGAAACCCGGTACCCATTCTATAGAGGGCTGGGTAGACCCCAGGGCCCATTCGGAGGAGAAAGAAGCGTGGAAAAATTCCCGTCCTCCGCCGAGGCCGGGAATCGAACCCGCCACCTCCAACCCGCAGCCAAGCACCCTTACCCACTCGGCTACCGGGCCCACATGTCTAAATATAAAAAACTCTATTATTCAATGAATCCTGAGTTCTTTTATCTCACATACAGATTTAACTACTAGCTTGGGATTAACAATTCTTTCTTAGGAAACAAATCTCCAGGTTTTTTCCGTCATTGATGCCTCTGTCTTGAGGAAAGAAATCCTGAAGACAGAAGCATCAATGAGAGAAATATTCTGGAATAGGAATACAGAGGATGTAGTTAAATTTTCTTTATATAATTTAAAAAACCAGCCACTCAGACCACGTTTCTCCCCTCCTCAGTCTCCGTAGAGATAGAGGAACGGTCATCAATGCTAGAGAGCATTTGTCCGAAGACAAGACTTACTAGCGGCTTCGCGCTCAGAGAGAAACGTCCTACCTCTTCATCGTGGTTGGGTTGGCTCTGTGTTTGGACACAGAACGAAACGACCAAACTGCAGAAATGATCCTGTGAAGTAAGGTCTTAACGAAACGAACCTCTGCTCGCCCAACTGGCTTTACATACAGAGGCTCCAGCCAGTGGGTCTCCTTCCATCTAATCCACATTAATTAATTAAATTTACTTTCAAATGTTAATTTGAGAACTTTTAATCTGTAAATAAATTAATAGGCCTATATTCCAGGCATTAAAAATGAGTGGTTTTGTCTTTGTTAAACAACAGATAAACAAAAGTAGTGTCTAATACTACAAATACGAAAGAGAATTACAGCTTTAGCCTAGGGCTAAACTACGCAATTCGAAAGCTGCAGCAGAAATACCGTGGCATTTAGCAATTTTCGGAAGAGAGTTCTACATTATAATAAAAATATGTATAAATATCTTATTTAAAACGAGAGCTTGAGGGATCCAGTTCAGAAGCGTTGTTATAAAGTAAAATATCATGTTATATTATTTATTTATTTAATTTTCTTTTGTCTGATTTTTATTGATGTTCTTAATGGCTTTGCCGAAATAAAAAACAATTAAAACAACCTAACTTTGATTCGTTTGAAAACTTCAGACATTAAAATATTTTATTTGTTTAACTTTGACATTGAGATTATATTTTCCTTTACTTCTGATAGCTCTTCTCTCTCTTGTTTTGTGGACACCTGATACTTCGATGATTAAATCAGTTAATCCACCTACTTTAGCAGCTGCAGAGCGCTGCAGTCGCTCCAGGGGGCGTTTTCTTGGAAATTAAACTGAACTGTTTTTCACTTAAAATTGAAAAAAAAGTGACTAAACTAAGCGTTTTCCTTTTAATACTGCTTAAATAAATGCTTTTACATTATTTATACATTAAACATTTTCGAATTAAACATTTGAAAGTAAGTTTAATTAATTAATGTGGATTAGATGGAAGGAGACCCACTGGCTAGAGCCTCTGTATGTAAAGCCAGTTGGGCGGCCAGAGGTTCGTTTCGTTAAGACCTTACTTCACAGGATCATTTCTGCA
>JAFIDM010000179.1:49100110-49112957 GCA_023159025.1 Thereuonema tuberculata
AGGTACAAAGCTGAAAATTTAAAATGTTATTCACTCGTTTTTAGTTTTAAACTAGTTGTATCTGAAAGACCAAACTTATTACTTTAAAGAAAGTAACCCAGAAAAACGATAACCAAATTTGTAGTTTTATCTTTTTAATATCTTCTCACCTACACTTAAAGCCCAAGCGAATAGATTTAAATTTATTTTTTTTAATTTGTAATTTATCGACTACATATGATCTGTATTTTATGCTTGTAACTACGTGAATCCTTGGGAGATATTTGCATAAGAAAGACGATAAAATTACCTAAGAAAAAAACAGAAGAAATGAAACATTTTACTCTTTAACGTCAATATTTAAACCTGACAAGAAAAAAAAAAAATCTCTGATATTTACATTTGCAACTGCGGGACTCTTTTTCTCTTTGTTTTAACGACTTTAAAACAAATAAAAAGAAAGAGCTTTAAATTCTTGTAAAAACGTCTTTGTTTAATGAATTCGAGCGCAATATTGATCATTATCTCGACTTATAGTCGATAAATTAGTAGGATTCAACTATGTAGGATATAATTGGGAATAAAATGACCATCGAAGACTATTAAAAGGAATAAAAGACAGAAAGAAATTTACTGGTATTGGCTGGACAGGAATGAAAGTTTAGGATTTCTGTTTTTAATTTATAAAACCTTAAAAATCAAATCAAAATCATAATTTTTCCAATTATTAATGTAAAACTGATATTTAAATTCTAACCCGATTTCAACTTATGTAATTATTGCATTTGTTTTTTGTTTTCTTAGTCTTGTTCTTTCTTCTGATTAACTAACATTTTATAAATAGCACTATTCTGAACATCTTCATTTTCAAACATCTCCTTTTATTTGTAAAATTTCTTCCTAAGCTTCTTCAGGCTAAGGCTTCCTCGGATGTTTTAACTTGGAATTTGGAGCACGAAATTCGTAATATAGTGCATTCATTTGCAATTGCCTTTAAATTAAAATTTCATAGTAGTTCAGAGATTATAAAATCTATCTGTAGTTTTATCCGAAAACCAAATGGTGGGATTTACTCAAAATTTCATAAACATTTTATACATTTTGGATATCGCTTTCGTTTCAAACATTACTAAATTAGGAAAACTAAGTTCGGATGTAATATGCAACGTACCATTATTTGTTATGTAAAAATATGTACAGAATGTACAGCAATGTATAAGGAAACTCTTTATACTAAATTAATATTTCTACTCCATTTGTATACAAAACAACTTGGTAAAAAATCTAAAATGGTAGAATATTCAGGAATTTATTGTAAAATGTACTTATTGTTAAGATATTAATGTCTATATATTTTTTTAGAAATATCATATATCTTACGCTATAACTCGTTTCTTATCTTTCAAAGGGATTTGATAAAGATATCTCTGACGCCTGATTGACATGAAATAATCCAACTACAGAAGCAAAACAGAAATATTCATCAAATCATACACGGAATTGAAATGGGAAAAACAAATACTAGAAAGAAAGTGAGAAAGGAAAGCTTTATGTTAAGATATCAGTAACATTTACACTTATTAGTATTTAGTTGTAGTTACTTACTTCGATCAATGGTGCGAGTTCTTTCTGGATGCTTCTCCACCAAGTGAAAGTCACTTCTGCTGCCACAACACGTTTTTCTCTTTGGCTACAAAAAAAGTCCGACCCATTTTCCCAGACTCCTTGCACTGAACCAACCAGGAAGCAGTTCTGCCATCAAGAGTCCATCAAGATCGGATGTGTTTCTTGACCCATTTCCGCTGTTGAATTAACATAGGGGCAAGGTTAACTCTTTGGGCCCAAGTTCGTGCGAAAGAATTTCTGTTTGTGATTCTTGAGTTTATTGGATTGTTTTCAAAACAATTGCTTCAAAGTAAATAGAACTCCAACAAAAGTAAATAATGAAGCGAATAGAAGCTGTAATGAATAAATGCACTTTGAAATTAACGTATTTTTCTTGATAGTGAGCTTCTTCAAATCAGCGTAGGTGTGTCTATGTTTTCTGCTCAGAACTATTTGAACCGTGAATTGAACCGTCTTCTTCAAACTTCGCATGCCTATTTACGGCCTATTTAACCGAATGTCTTTGCGCGTGGTTCCCTGCCGTGAAATTTGAGTGAAAATAACGGAATTTTCCAAAGAAACATTAGAAGCGTAGCAATAAATTTTAATCGATGTTAAACATCGATGTTCGAGTGTATATATTTATATACAGTAGAGCGTCAATAATCCGGATTAATTGTGACCAGATCCTGTCCGGATTATCAAAATGTCCGGATTTTCGAAAAGAACCAAAAAAGGTCGTTTGAGTTCATAACAAATAGAAACTTGCTAAAACCGTTAATAATTCACTTTAATGGTTAAATAATTGGAGCAGATAAATAAAACCATTAATTAATAGGAACTTATAATGTATTTTAATGAAAGAATATACATGTTTATACATTGTCAGAGCACTTAAAAAAATCTGTTATTGATTTTTGAACTTTTTTTTTTCACCGGAATTGAATCCGGATTATCGACGCTCTACTGTATACATAAAATTAAGAATCCATTTAGAAATTGATCCTTTGATTTGCTTAAAATTACTTGAATTTAACAATTTTGGCAGAATTTAATGAAAATGGAAATTATTAAGAATATTCATCTATTCGACAGATATTTATAGCTTATCTCCTTTGCAATGTATTCACAGACCTAACATATGTAAATAAGAAAATAAAAAAGCAACAGTTTTTATGTAATATAAAATTTTACGGTTACATATTAGTGTATTGAATATTTTAAAATACAAAACCCTGGGGTTCTTCAAACATTAAGGAAAGAAGGATTCAAGTTCTTCTGGAGCTCCTTGCTTCAAATAGAAAAGCTAAATTTATTTTAGAAGTATAGTAGTACTGTTTTAGATCCTTAATACAGATAATGCAGTTCTGGTCTTATCTCTATAGTATTATCCGAATAATGCAATTTACATGACAAATGAAACAAACCAGCACAAGTCTAAATAAAAACTGAAATTGCCTTTCTGTTTTAGTTATGGGGAAGGAGTTGGGAACGGCCGTTTCGTCCTTCTGAGGACTCATCAGTTAAAATTTTACAGAATTTTTAATTTTCTTGTTTTTCTTGCTCTGAGGGGTCACAGCCAGGTCGGTCGATGGCCACCAGAAAGTGATCTTGCCTCTCTGGTTGATCAGGGGAAGGCGGGTTGGGTTGATGAGTCCGCAGAAGGACGAAACGGCCGTTCTCAACTCCTTCCCCATAACTAAAACAGAGAGGCAATTTCAATTTTTATTTAGATTTGTGCTGGTTTGTTTCATTTGTCATTTGATCTTACAGCACGTTAAATATTTGTTAATACAATTTACACCTACATAAATTTTTCACAAAGCCATAAAATATCTCAAAAACTACTCGATATGCGAAGAAATGCTTATTATTAAGGACTTAACGTTCTTTTGGAGTAGAGAATTCCATCAGTTTGTTGTTTCCTTTGATGTGATACCTACTGGAGGAAACTGATTCAACTACGGAATAACAAGGAACGTCTATCTCTATTTTCAAAGTTAAAAAAACAAAACATCAATAACAATAATAAAATAAGTGGCTTATTAAATAAAAGTAAAAGGATTTTTTTATTTTTTATTATTAGCTAGTTTTTAAGATTTTGAATCCAGCTGAATAATACATAAATTCTATTTAATATTAAGCTTTTTGAGAAAACTGAAAAAATTACATGCTAGATACTAAGTTAAATAAAATAAAAATATTACTCAGAATATTAATTCTTAGTAATACTGATTATTATTATATCTTTCAAAATATTAATTTGTTTTAACTTCTTTTTTTTGTGTGTAATAAATGTTAAGAGTTGTAACATCAGAATCTTAATAATAAGAAATTAAAAAAAAAGAAAAAAAATTGCGCAATAATCTATATTTTTTTCTTTTATCTTTTTTCTCGTATTGAGTATAGTGGGGCATTTGTTATATATTTTTTTTGTAATTCCCCTCTTTTCAGCATCACCTGTTTTCCCAGTTAACAGGAAAGCATAAAACCCACATGTGGAAATTTAATTGCCGCAACAAATTTCCTAAATCTAACAGCAGGTTCGAATATATTTAAAACCCAGACTCCAGAATTGAATTCCCTTCGATGTCAACTGCGGATACTTTTAATTTATTTTCTATTTACTTTCTGAAGAGTCCATTGCTGGTTTCAATGCACTTGAATCAGAAATCCAAGAATTCCATCAGTTAGATCTTTTTTCTTTACGTGTATTAATGAAACGTACTCATTATGCAATGCCCTAGTTTAACATTTCAGTTTTCTGAATTATCACATTGCTCAATTATTATTCGCCTCTCACAGGAATCCTATTTCCGAACTTTTACAATTATAAAAATAATTAAAAACATATTAATTACGTTTCAGATTGCTAGTGATTAATAATGATATTGAAGTTTTTTTCTTTAAATTAAAAATCGTCTCAGCAATGAATAATACTAATTAAAATTTATTGTCACATTCATCAAATAGAAAGAAAAAATACATATCATATCATGATTAGCACATTGACAACTATATACAGGAACTAAGCTGACTGTACGGGTATATAGAGGGGAGAGCCCTTCCACCCCCTCACCCCCACCACCGAAATCTCAAAATGTATTATCCCTCTTTTTATTTTTCCTTTTTTTTTTTTTTTTTGATTCGATAGCAAGTTGAAGGGATTCTGGCCCATGACAAAATTTTGAAAACTTTTTTTTTTTGGATGGTTATAAGTCAGTTCGCTAACTTGCACCCACCCCCGAAATAAAATCCTCTTTACGACTCTACTGTTTTCCCCTCAATACTGTTGTAACTATCCTGAAACAGACAGCTGGGCGAAGACGGGAAAATAAATGATTCTAATTAATGTCTTCATGAAATTAAAACCCATCTGATGAAATATGTAATATTTGATATTTAATTGATGGTGTATTGAAATACGTAATCTAGGCGTGGGGTATCTTTGGCAGATTATAACGCTTAAAAAGGTAAATATTTAACCATTGTAAATAAACAGTCCTTACGTAAAGAGCAGAGATATGGATGGACACTGGCCTGAAAAACAATTCAGAGATTATAGACATGACTAAGACGAGAAAGCAAACGAAGACGTTTGAGTGAAGTCAGACCAGATTATACTCACTACAAAGACATCGGGCACAACATGTAGCAAGACGAAATGATTACAGATGGACAAAAAAAATAAATAAATCTAGGAATAGATGTGTAAATATTAATCAAAATTTTTCGACAGAAACATTAAGTAGAAACTAATTATGAAACTTAAACTTCATCTAAAAATAAAATAACGTAATTAAGGTTTATCAGACGATATACAGTTTATTTTAGTAACTTTCTTTTTTTATAATAAACTGAATGCGATTTTTTTCTTAATTCAGTTTCCATTGAAGTAATAAAGGAAATTAATATAAAAGAAAGACACAAGACCTATATATCTATGCACTTTTTTTTATCTTTTTTTTCCCTTCCTCAAGGAAGTAGTTTTATTTTTTCTTCATAAATGCATCTAAAATGGAGCATAAAAAGGCATCTTGATGGTTTTTTTTTCACTATCTCTGAATTTCCAGTTCATGTAACGTTATTTATTGGAATCACTTGTTTTAAGTTAAATCAAATTCTAATAGTGAAACGCAAAAACCTTAGGCTATTGAAAGAACTGTAAACCTACTTTCTATTGAAATGTTACCTTTAAAAAAAAACCGTTTTTTTAATTGTGAAAACTACAAAAAAGAAATGATAAACAATAACCTATGTTTACTTTTAAATTGTAAAATCTGCTGAATAGTAGCTTTGTATTCTATTTTTACATAAACGTATCTATTTTATGAAACAAAATAAAGTGTAATAAAATAAAGAAAATTCTCATTCCTACTTAGGTTGCTTAACTCATATCAAAGCTCGAGAAATAAGTGGATTAGTTAAAATTATTAAATTATTATTATCAAATTATTATTAGTCAAAATTAATATTTATTGTTACCACAACCTGTATAACATTGAATTAACAGATTTTAATTCCTTCAAATACATCTAAACATTTCCTTAAAATTTAAATTAAACGAATGGAATTTATTATAGATTGATATACTTTTTTTTTTTAGGTAAATGTCTAAGAAAAATTTGAAACGATGTATTAAGTATTTTAGGATGTAACAAAATGAGTCACTGTTATTCATTTCCTGTTATTACATAAATTATAACCAATGACGGTTGGGGGGGGACCTTGTAAAACCAAAGCCAAAAACCTCAAACTTGAACCACAAATGTGTTCAATAATTCACTAAAATGATAGTCTACATTATGAAAAGCAGTATTTTTTATTTTTAATAACAAATCGCAATTTCAGTCGATCCTGAGAAGTGCGAATTTAGGCCAATCGATCTCCTATCGGCCCTGGATGCAGGACTTGAATTTTTATATAATTTAAATGGTGATACGAAGTTTGAAGTTAAGGTGAAAAAAAACAAAAGAAAAACTATAATTTTTACATTGAATCGCCTACAATGTCCGATAACTTATGTCTAATGAAAACAGGTTTCAAGTTCATTCAAGAATTTTTTTTTTTTCCTAATTTTTAATCTCTTAAAAGTTTTGAACTAATGTTGACTAAAAGTTTCAATATTCGAAAGTGAGTCGCGGAAGGAAAAAGTTTAAGAACCTCAGTCTCAAAATGGCTTCACATCTCCATATGTAGATGCATATTTAGGATTGTAGGTTACGTAACGGAATTGAATCTTTTTATTTTTTTTTTAGTAACATTTGAATAAGTTACCTTAAAAATTTCCCTTAGAAAAAAAATATAGAAATATATTACAATTTAATTAAATAGCATTTAGTACAAAGTCTAATTTTCTATCATAAAAATGAACATTTATTCATGAAATATTAAAACCAGGAAAGAATTGTTCGCTTTCAAAAACTCTCATTTCCGGATGTAATTACTGTTGAAATGACGTAAACGAAGTCTTTTTCTCAACCTTATTTAATACAATTGAAAGTAAATTGACCAATGGAAATTAGAGAACAAAGAACTTTACATAATTTGCAGCTAAATAAGAAAAAGAAAAAAAGAAACAACTTTAAAAAAACACTATTATGATTTATTGTAAAAATACCAGTGCAAAAACAACGCCTTTTTTTTAATGTATTGTAAAAGCTACGATTTACATAAATATATAATTTTTTTTTTTTACTTCCATAACTCGAAATTTAGAATAGATATAACAAATTTTGTTTTTACATTAAATTCTTTATTTTATTAAATTTTTATCACAAATTTTGTTTCTAAGTTTAGATCGATGGTTCCTACCTTTTCTTGACTCTCGAACCGATTTCACCATTTCCATTTTCACCAAAACTTCTTCCGTAACATCCAACCAAAAAACAAAAATTGTTATAGCCAATCCATAATGGCTGTCAGTTAAAAAAAATGTAGCATTGGGTAATTTTGATACAGACGCCATTTGCAGAATTATAATGTTTAATTCCTTGAACATCGCGAACCACGAAATTTTGATTTAGATGAAAATGAAAATGAAAATGGTTCCTCTTAAGACAAATATAAGATATTAAAAAAAAAAACATAAACAAAACTAGATTCTAAGTCCTCGGATCTGACTTTTTCTGGCCACCAAACAGGGAAATAATAAAAAGCTAAAAGAAGATCAAATAAGAACTTTTAGTTGGACATTAAAAAAAAAGTAATTTTAATTTCTAATTTTTTTTTTAAAGGAAATTTTTAGGGATCAAACTTATTATTATATAATATTTATATTATAAGGTCCCCCCCCCCCGCATCATTAACAGCCTCTTTTGTATCGGTCAGTCTGTGTGAGCTCCTAATAATTTTTCAACTGTTGAATAGATCTTCAGGAAAGTGTAGGAACAAAATACGATAACTTGTGATAATTTTAATAATAATGGAAATTAATAGCAACAATTTACAATAGTCATTTCAAGTTAATTTGAATTGAGCTGAAATAAAAAATGAAATTGTTCATAAACTATTGTTGATTGAGACATTCAATTGGTATTGTTTTGAGCACAGATGAAGTGATGTTCTCCAATTCGTATATTGTTTTGGAAAAATGAGAATGTAGAGGACGGTAGTTGCATTGTGATGTTTCAGTTGTGATAGTGTTTTTCTATGGTGAAGGATGATTCGAAGATGGAGCAAGAGCTGATGCTTCTGCAGGGCTTTTTGAAGATATGCTTCGAAGGAAATTAAAGGATTGAAGTATTAATTTCCCAAATCGAATCATTTTGATATTAATGCTCACTGAGTGAAAGTAATTTAAGCATTAATGTTTTAAGTTTAAGTCACAGGACTTTGGGAAAGATGTCGTGTCATGTTCTTGGAACTCAGCCATCGAACGACTAGCGCCGTGTTTACATGTTTCTGAGAAGTAGTAGTTTTGATGAACGCCGTTTATGAATGCTCTTGGGTACTTTAAATGATTTCATTTGTTCATTGTTTCTTTAAAAAAATGCTATCAATATACTGTAACTATCTAGTATTACTGTATTAGGGTCATATTCTTCGGATCAGGCGATTAAGAGATGTCTTAGGAATTGTTGTGAAACGTTAATTTACAGTGGATCGGATGCGATTAAAGAAGAATTACAGTAAGTTGTTTTGTCTTTTTATTCATAACAAAGACGTATTCTTCAGAAGACATCGAAGTTAAATCAAGTTTAGAAATTTATATGCGTCAGCAGTAATCAATTCAGACTATTAAAAGTTCAAGTATTATGCTAAAGAAAAACGAATTGCATGGAGGGAATAACTGCAATGTTAAATTGTGAACCTTAATTATGATCGACTACAGAACATTTGATCCGCAAGTATCAAATAGTGGACGCGATTAATGAAGACAACTCGACTTTAAAGCAGTGGCTGTTAATCTTGTTGCCCAGAACTTCCTTGATTCTCAAAATGATCGCTCACCTTACAGAAATATTTCAGACGTATCAATAATAAATAAGGTTTTGTTTTGTCTCAGAAAACTGAATTTACAATGAAACTAATCTTACGAATATGGAAAGTACATGTTTCTGAGTAGTAGTAGTTTTTGATGAACGTCGTTTATGAATGCTTTTGGGTACTTTAAAAATGATTTCATTTGTTCATTGTTTCTTCAAAAAAATGCTATCAATATACTGTAACTATCTAGTATTACTGTATTCTTCGTAATATTTTTTTTTTTTTAATTTTTAAATTTAATTTTTTTTTTTTTATATTATCTACTTTGCGCAATTAATGCGCAAACGTTGAAAAATTCTTATAATGTTAATAAAGAGAGAATTTTTTTATATAAAATTGTTGTAAGTTTCTGTGTAATTTCTATTTTAGAATTGTCGGCCAATTAAATTAATAAAACAAAAGGCATAATTTTTTTTTTTATAAAGTTCCAATGAAAGTTCGCATTTAGTTCTTAATACAGTGCAACTTGGATTATTCGAAGCTGAAGGAACCACTACAAAACTTCGAATTATCCAAGACTTCGAATTAAACAAGTTACATCTTTTAACTTTAATTTCAGGGCCACTGAATGCTTGAAAAGATTAATAAGTAAATATTTATTCAGAAAGATCATGGTATGAAAGACTTAAACACTATATGTATGTAAACAAAATAAGATTTATATTACGTAAGCTACAGTACATATTACATTCAATACAAAAAAATTATAGTTTTACAAAAAATTATGTAATGTCTGATTGTTTTGTAGAATTCAGTCGCTTAAGGTTAGCAAAATCATTAAGCATGTTTAGTGAACGGAAAACAGCTTCACTTAACGTTGGTTTGTCCTTCAATGTATCAACGAAATTCGGCGCTATCCCGTACTCATTGGCGATTTGGCATTTCTTCTTCACCTTTTCCACCGCGCGAATGACGGCGACCTTTTCAGCAAACGTTAAATTCTTGTACACGCGTGGTTTACTGACACTGACATGGTGACACTGACAGCAGGAAGCTCGAATGGCGTCTGAAGCGTCACGTGACGAACGGTGGCGGGAAGGGGATTTCAGTTGTCATGTGTCGAATATCTTAACAAAGAAACGCCGAAAAGTCGTTATGGTTCGAAATTTTTTATAAAAAACTTCGAATTAAGGAAGTTG
Source organism: Thereuonema tuberculata (assembly GCA_023159025.1). Classification (NCBI taxonomy): domain Eukaryota; kingdom Metazoa; phylum Arthropoda; class Chilopoda; order Scutigeromorpha; family Scutigeridae; genus Thereuonema; species Thereuonema tuberculata. The sequence continues at coordinate 49,110,322 of JAFIDM010000179.1, forward strand.
AACTTCGAATTATCCACGATTTTTTAACATTGATTTAATAAGAAATTCAAGGGACTAAGAGAAATCTTCGAATTAACCACGATTTCGAATTAAAGACGAATTATCCAAGTTGCACTGTATATTCTTTTATGAATGTTTAGAACAAGATCCATGTTTTTTTAATCTTAAGTTAAAGAGTTTCTTATTATCATATTCGGTGTGAGTTTTCTTCCTACACTATTTGAATGATGTGTTAAATGAATATCTTTAGCAGAGCTGTGTGATTCCAATCGAACAAACAATAAGCGCAGCATTGGCCTAAAGCAATTGTCCTAATTAAGATAATTAGGTGGCCTGAAATATAAATGCATTCTAATTACTTCGTGTTAATTGGTGAGCTCCGATAAATTATCAAATCTTTATTTTACATTTAGTTTTTAAATCACGGAATTGTAAAAAAAAAAAAAAGAAAGAAAAAGAAAAAGAAAGGAACACCATAAGACAACTTTAAAACCATAAAAATGTCCAAAAAAAAACAAAAAATTAAAACCGGTTGTTGATTGAAAAAAATATAAATGTTCATGGAGTTTTATTACCTGTTTTTCGACATCTCCCTACTTACTATGTCATTTTATTATCAAAATAACGCATTTTCTTATAAGCACCTGACTCCATCTTCAACTGAGTATACAAAAAGCTTTAAATTCTTGAGACATAGAAAGTTTATTTCTTTCTCTCTTCCTCCGTTATCTATTGATCGGATATGTATCAAGAATCAATAGGAATTCTGTTTATAAAACCAGAAAAGTGCCTCTAAAATAAGTTGAATGTGTAGTTTTTTGAATTGTAAAGATTTTTGCGTTTTAATGGATAATATATTTGTTTACTTTTTCTTTCCATCAGCTTATCTATTTGGCCTTATTCGTACCAAAAATCAATTCTTTGTTTCAACCTAGGCCTACTTTTTGATTTTATGTGTAGTTTACCGTGATCACAGACGGGCGGAAGGGCATATTTCGACTTATAATTGTCTAACTTCTTTTTTCCTCGCCCACTCACATATTGGGGTTACAAATGTTACGCAAAACCTATAGCGGTAGTTCGCTTTCATTCGGGTATAAAAATTAATTCCCATAGTAAAGTTTCACAATTATTGATAACATGCAAATCTTTAGTTTATATTTTAATAAGGAAATTAAAGATAATTATTTTTTATTCTTTATTTAATTGTTTAAAAAAAAATGTTTTGAATCCGTTCTACACTAGTCTTAATTTGATATAAAGTTTCACTAGGTTAAGAAAGAGGAAGGACAAATTAAATCTTTAAAACTTTAAAATTTACCCAAGCTATTTTCGGGTTGCACCTAATGCAGCCCTTTTTTCAATGGGGGGGGGGGGAGGCATACAACAAGCAAGCCTCTCTATATTTCACCAGGTAATAACCGAGTCATCTTCACACGGAGTGCGTCCCTGTAGCCTACAGCATCAATCGTGGAAAGAAGTAGGTGTCGTCCTCCTAACCAAGCAATCGTAGAACAGGAGGCGACACTCGACGGTGATCAATGGAACCCTTCTGATCGGTGAAGTCCGTGTGAAAATCACTCGATTATTGGTTACCTGGTATTATAAAGAGACATGCTTATTGTACGACTCCTCATATTGAAAAAGGGTTGCATTAGAGGTTTTAATTTGTGTATTAGTCCTGTGTGCTGTAAGGTTTTTAATTCAAGTAGATCCATTTACACACGTTAAATGCAGTTTGCTAAAGAGGAAGGACACGTGACATCTTTTATTTTATATTTTTTTTTTATTTTTGATAGGAGGTAGGATAAATATTGAAAAATGTGCTTATTTTAAAATTGGATGAAAATGATTTTAAATAAAAAGGAAAAGAAATTGAAGTATTAATGATGTTTTATTTTGAGGACTTTTTTTCCTCATTTCATTATTTACTTATTTTTTGTTAATTTAAGTTCAATCCAATGAAATCAGAAATTATTACAAACAATTAGACCAATAAAAAAGATTAAATAAAGAAAATTTATTAGCTCTCGATGAAAACAACACACTTAATTATTAGTCTTTCTTAAATCTTTGTAACTGAAACTATTGGGAATAATTATTGAAGCATACGTTCATTTTTTTTTTAAATAATGGGAGAAAATAATTGGAGACATCATAGGATCAGGGGGAAAGCTTATCCAAATTAATTATAGAATTTCGAATAATTACTGTATTTTTTTGTAAATTAAATTGATTAAATACTATTGCAATACTTGTTTGTAAAAATATTTTTTTATGCATAGTAATTTTTCACATACATAGGCCTACTATATTAAATTAACCAAATTTTACATCAACCATATTTGTATATCCAGATGAAAATATGTTTGACATCTCAGATTTTGAACCGATGCTAAATTAAATTTTTCTCTGCTGCTACCACCCATTTTGGGGAAAACTCAAAATTAAGTAACCATATCTCGCAAAAAAAAAAACCACAAAATAGACTAAAATACTATAAACAAACAAATATAAAACATGGTTTTATTGTAACAATTCTGCTTAAAATCTTAAGTATTAAATAACAAATTAACGGAATTAGTAAGGAAATACGAATAATTATTCCCTTATTTAAAACAAGTGAATGTAATTTT
>JAFIDM010000179.1:49132957-49151953 GCA_023159025.1 Thereuonema tuberculata
TTATAAGGACTTACATAAGATGAGGGACTGATTGGCAGCCAAAATGCTTCGTTCTGTTTCCCTGTGCGTCGCTTTATCATTTGGCCGTAAACAAGCTTTAATCAAGATTCAAAGATCTTACTACTACTACTAATAATAGTAAAAACAGAAAAAAAGAAAACGGGTTTTTAAAGTTGGGTCTCACCTCATTTTGTGATGGCTCCATTCTCACACTTTCTCTCTTGGCCTCAATTATGTTTTTCTGTTTTTTTTATTCGTTGCTGTTCGTTGAATATTTTTGATAGGGAAATGTTCAAGACACTCGCATAAATGAAAATTCTTCCTAGGTATATACATAGAGATAATTATTTCTAGTAAGGATCAAACTCCCCAAAAATACTCTTAAGGAAACGACTTCTTTTTTTTTATTATTATAGGTCACCCTTAAATTTATGCTTTAGCACAAAATATATTCACTTGTTTTGATTCAAAATGAAAAAGATATAAAACAGGACCGTTTGGACAAACCAAACGAAAGCAGATTGAGCAGTTTAGCTCATAGAAACTGTGGGGTCCTATTTTGTATTTTTTAAATTTTTAATAAAAAAAAAATTAAAAAACTAAAGAAACTAAGTTACACAGATAACTTATTTTTTGAAACGTGTGACTTTGATTTTTAAGTCAAAATAGATAAAAAAAAAACAAAAAAAACTAAAAAACTAAGAAATATTTATTGTGTAAATCGTGAAATATGGCAGAAAAGTTTATCCATATGACGGTTTTTCCTTCCTTCTTTTATTTTTTAATGAATTACTATTTCATGTTCGATTACACATGTTTATTAAAGATTAAAGAAAGAGTTTCGTTGAAAACTTTTTGATCATTTCCTCAATTTTAAGCTAACATTATTGACAGATGACGTCATAACGCTTTACTGTCAGCTCAAAGTGTCGTTTCAGCTGAAGTTGACGCATATTAAATATCTTGAGTTTAAGCTAAATCTTTCAAATTTTTAAGAATAATTACTATTATAATCATTTAATTCTCTTATCTCTTCTCATACAAAATTAGAAAACTCCTATGAACTGATAAACATCTCCTGTAACTGATAAACATCAGAGGATATTTCGAGTCTCTTAACGAGAATCTTCTTCAGGTTTACATTTGAGGAAAAGAAAACTTCCTTCTTCCTCTACAGCGTTTCGAATCGTTAAGAATACAAAGTTTAAAAATTTACAAATATTAAATAATCAATTCTCAAATCATTACAAATCTTTGTTTAAAATAACTGATTTTGTGCTTATTATTAAAGATTATAGAAACAGTACGAAACTTTGTTCAATTACAGTCATTCCATAACAATACAAAATTTTGTATAAAGTTTTCTTTTATATTTTCTAATTTTCAAGTATGATAAGAAGGATTTGAGAAGATGACTCTTCAATTGAGAATGAAAAGCGGGATGTTTTATGATGCTTTTTTGACTTGTAAACCAATTTTGAATGTAAAATTTATTTTCTTTCTAGTCTTAAAAATAGAAAGGAAAATTATAGAATAAAACACAACACTACACTTTTTAAAAAAAAAATGTTTAATTACTGTATTTCTTATTCTATTTACATTTATATTCTTAAATAAAAATAATAAGGAAGAAAAAATAAAAATTATCTATAAAAAGGGAAAAAAAGGAGGAACGAAATCCACTTTTAATTATAAGTCTCAGTAAAAAAAAAATCAATCGTAGAAGGGAAATATCAATTCTTAAAAATTCTAAAACAATATACTTCAATTAGTATAAATTTTTATTATGAAAATAATAAAGGGATAAAATTTTACACAAATTCTGTAGAAGGATTTTTTCCATTGTTTGAATTCAGTAATTATGTATCATTGTGTAGACATACTAGATCTGATGGCATTTCTACTTTGATGTAGTAATTTCCATGGACAAAAATACTAAGACGGTTTTTTTTTTTAGCTTTCCTGGGGATTTTATGTAAGACTACTGTTTTAATTCTGGTGAAAAAAATAAAAAAAAATATCTTCACAGACATTAATTTAGAAACTGCAGATACTTTCTAATAAAAACTGATAGTGTGGTCCCATTCTTCCTTTTGGTATAAATAGGTTGAAGTTAACAATCAATTCTAAAAGCAAGAGAATCATCCTGTGCTTCTAAAACTGCGGGGCGCAACTCCTTCCCCTTCGTCCTATTAATTCTATGGATGAGTTTGAAGTAGAGTAATGAATTTGATGGGCATCTTCGTAAGAACTTATATCTAAATGTTCTTTAGATATAAGAGTAACAAAATAAATTTTATTCTTCACATATAAAATATAGTATAAATAAAACTTCAAACTACATTTCAAAATGCACTCTTTTTATATATTATCGTATGACTCTGGCGTACCGAAGGGGGAGAGGGAGTGTTGATAGGGGTTAGAACCATCCATTGCATCCAAAATGGAAAATATGTAGGGCCTGTGTTTTTTGTTTTTTTGTTGTGAGGTTCATCGGTATATCTATAAACCCACCAATCAGATAAAGGATATAATGTTTTCTTGTTTGTCGATATAATATGCTACATGCACAATCACTAATATAATGAAGTTTAATTTTGTTATGTTGAGGGATACATCGTAGTTTCCCTCCTTCAAAAATTCTAGGTACGCCTGTAACGTATGAACATGCTCATATCAGGTATTATAGTACATTTCGTTTCGAAAAAATTAAAATATAATTCAAATTAATGTTTAAAGAATAGATTTAAGTAAAATATTCCATAAATATTTACAATTCCGGCCAGTTAAACAATTACCGAAGTGTTAGAAATATAGAGTTTACATTGTCCTAATTACTCAGATCAAATACAGTGTATTTACTTTAGATCGTTTATATTTTATTTTTTTCTAAATCATTTTTAAGTGTTATATTACAAAAGTTTAACATGAATAATAATAAGAATTTCAATATCTTTAATGTTATCAATTTAAATCCATGTTAAGTTTGTATGCCTATTGCATCCAAAAGTGATTTTTTTTTTGCCTTGTTAAAGATATGTAAAAACAAATAGAATCGGTAAGTATAGTGCTATGTTGTTCTGCAGTTTGAAGTGTCTTGCATTGTAATAATAATATTACATATTAATTAGTTTCGGAATTAAAAAAAGCAGTTGAACAGTTCACTACTCATTTAATAATAATTAAAAGTGAAAGTGAATTTAAAAAAAATAATAATTTGGTATTGGCCTTGGGTTTTTTTTTTTTGTAATAGATGACAAATTTAAAATTATAACTTTATAATCGATGTTAAATAAAAGGTTTCTATGTGATAAGATCTCTCTTTTCTTTCCTGTTGATGGAAGATGTAAATTGTGTCTTAGGATGGTTTTCACTTGATGCATTTCATAAAAAACTGGTGAATGAACTAAACTTTCAAATTCCTTGCTTTTAAAATCATACAAAAGCAACAAAATATTGACGATCTCAGACCTCTACAAGGTCCACATTTAACGAAACGTCATCCGTTCACTGTCTTTGAGGGATATTGATTTACTGGATCTGTTAAGAGCAGTTGATAACCACTAGTTTTCATCCAAATTGTCTAATCAGTTGCTTCTGTACTTTGAGGAAAATTAATATTTTGAACCTAATCCTCTTCCTTTTGAAGGCCACTCACGGCCAGTTTCCATGAGGAGCAGGTCGTTCCGTGTGACAAGTGGCGCATGTATTGGATTCTTCGGGCATATCTTCCTTCTCCCCGGCAGCCTTGGACGACCAGTTGCATATATCGAAATAAATAAAAGAAGGAAAGGAATGGGAAGATGATGAATCCAGGAATCACTCCGAATATCAAGACGAACAACACTTGGAAGCCCACTTGGACGTAATGTCTGAGTGTTTTTGATAATGCTCTAAAGTAGTAATTCTGGTTGGATGTGAAGTCTTCAGGAGACATCTTACCTATTTAAAATTAAACACAGGAAAAAAAAAATACATTGTATTACAGTTGCAATATCTTTGAACGTGTGCGGATTGAAATCTTATAGATATAAAGTGTGTTTCCAGTAATTTTTATAATTTTTTTTTTATATAACATTTGCTTAAAAATGATGAGCTCACGTATTAAAAATCGATTGATATATACGTGCATGTTAACGTCGGGTTATCTTCAGAAGCTAAAGACATTGATTAGACAATTTACGTAATACTTACAAGAATAGTTGGTATGTTAAGCTTAACTAGGTTTTATTTAGTAAGTACTTTGTTATAATAACATTACAAATGGTAAGTTTAAGTGGATACTAACTGATGTAAATTACTATGGCAAGCTATTTCCTGTTTCAACATTGAATGTTTTATTAAGGAATTGAACATCACACAATATATCCTAAAATACAAAATTAGCTTTTTTTTTTTAAATGAAACAAGTAAAAAAAAAAAAAATCTAAAACTTGAGAGCGAAAAATAAGTTCAACTTTACAATATAATAAAGACATACATGCCAATACCTAGATATGAAAAATTAAAATTTAGTTTTTGGATTACAATCGAATCCTTCCTTCTAGCAAAGAACTATCTCACTGCTCCAGGCAAACGCCCACTCTAATTTGGAATCATAAGGGCCCCATGTGTACAGAGACATAGGTTCGAAATATGTAATATTAAAACAACATTACTCTTCTAGGGCTTTTAATTAACTTTTTAAAAGCTATCTCTTAAAGCTGGAACATTAAAAGTAGGTGATTGTGGTCTTCCTATTAATTTTGATATAACTTGGACCCAAGAAAAGGAACCCAGAATCTTAATTATCATCGTTATCGTAAACGTCAAAATTAATTGTTTTACGAGATTATCTACTGTCTGCTCCCGAATCAGATTTTAGCACAATTTCCACCCATAGATAAAGACCCTTGACAAACGAATTTTATCCAAGCTGATTTTCGAAAGTTGCAATGCCAACCCTTTTTTTTTTGGAAAAATAAGTAAATTCAAAAATTTTATTTACAATTTATTTTACATGGGCCACAATAGATATTATATGTTTAAATCTGTGAATTATTATTATTATTTTTAATTTCCTTAATTTTCTTTGGAAAAGTAGAATTCACATTTCTATACATGGGTGATACAAAAACTTCTCTTGTTGACTGATTTTTTTTCCTTTATTTTTATTGTTGCTAACCTTTCATTATTATCTAAATAACTTCTAATTCGAGGCTATCTTACTTGTTTTGTTGATCCCTGTAGGGTCTTTGTTCTCGGGATTCCTTCTTAATAAACAGGAGTGAACCATAATCTGTAAGAAAAGAAAAATACGTTTCATAACAACATAAGTAACACTTTGCCATAGAGACCATGAAAAATTTTGATAAAGTTAATCATAAAAACCAGATGTATAAATATCTAAAAGATTTATAAACTATTAACATTTTAAAGCCTACATTAAAATAAAGTAGAAATAGATATAAATATTAAAAGTATAATACTTGAAAAAGGACCAAGGAACAAAGAATTCGCCTAAATTGGAGGTTTGTTTTTGAATGTATATATCAATTCTGCTGGCCAAATTGTTAGAGAGACCCAAAAAAAGTAAGGAAGAATCTTATATTATATAAAATCTTTTATTTCTCTGTCTGTCCGGCGCAGTGCAACAATGGAAAACGGTTGTTCCTGTTTCATTGTTGCGAGGAAGTCGACAAATGCAAAAGGCGCAAGTGTTGTGATTTCCAATATTCACCATGTTAGTGCAACAATGAAAAACGGTTTTTCATTGTTCATTGACGCGAGGAAGTCGACAAATTCAAAATGAGCATTGTTGAACTTCAAAATGTTCTGTGAAAATTTTTTTATAATGAAACGTTGGCGACTGAAATCGAACCTGTAACCTTTTAAGTCAGACGTCTTACCCATTAGGCCACGGGGAGTACATTCAAAATATTGTTTTTTATTACTCCCTTTGTGTGTGTGTGGCGCAATGAGAGATGAGCCATAGAAAAAAGAAAATAACTCATTATTTTTAGCCTACTAGATTAAAATTTAAGTTTCAATGTTCATTTTTTTAGCTTCTCTCCATCAACAATGACGCGCGCTATCAAATAATGAGTTCATTCAAAAAGGAATAAAATATCACTTTTTGCCATAACCGCTTGGAATCGATTCTTCTAGGATCATCTCATGTTTATCAGGGGAAGACAGGGGGTTGGTCTAATGCTTAGAAATATTAAAGAATAATTGTTCGAATAAATGCATGTGAGAATAGACGTTTCCATTGTTTTAATATAGACATTGTTTCGTGTTAGGATTCTTAAACAATATAATAACATTTGTTTTTATTTATTATGCCTTTTTTTACGATGCTCAGTTGTTGTTATTAACTGTTATTAGAAAAAGTCTACAAGAAACGAAATATAAAAATAAATTTAAAATGTTATTTGCTTGTGAATTAAAAACTCAAATATTCAAAGAGGAATTTCATTTTCTGTATTATCGCCATTTAATTTAAAATTAAAGTTCTGATGAAATTATTAAGGAATCTTTTTGATATAATTATACTGTTAATGATATTTAGCTTTATTCTTTATGTATTTTTTTGTTTAATTTTGAAAATTTGTTTTACTTCGGATAGAATGAATTAAAAGATTATTCGATGGAATCTTGACCTTCAATCGTGAACTCGCTAAGCGTTACCATACTTTAAGTTTCATTTTCAATCATTGCTTCAATAAGAACCTTTCACTTATTTTACTCTGATGGTTAAGAGAAAGTGTTAAATAAATATCCATGAAATACAGTGATTCCTTGTGTTTACTTTGATTTTAGTATAAGCTTCTTTAATATTGAAAACTGTCACCAAATTCTGTTAACAAAACTGTTGTAATAAATAAATTCTTTCCTTTGCATTTTAAATTAGTTTTTTTGGATTAAAAGTTGCGGGAAAACAAATTCAAATTATTTTCATTTAATGAACAATTTATTTTATTTTTTTACAAATTTTTAATTCAAGTTTAAAAATACTTCCATTCAATGGAGGAGTAAGGGTTGAATGTCTAAAATCATCAGAACCACCCTTTTCAAATTCCTGAGCACGCCTCTGCTTCGTATGCAACGAAGTAAATCTTTTTTTTTTTTCTTTGGCGGTGGAGTTAAAAGCTGTGATCCTTTTGCAGAAAGAAATCAGGACAGAGATTAGAAGAGGTCGTTGCTGGTAGTGACATCTAGTGTCAGTTTTGACAACTAAGAAGTTCTTAGAAGTTGTTCTGACAACAGCAATAGCTAATATAAAAATTATAAATAGGCTGTCTCAAAGTAAATAAAATAAAATACTCAAACAGCAAAATTACAGCAATTGAGCCTGTAATGAATAAACAATTAATCTAGAGAATTGCATAACTGAAAAAAAAGGAAAGAAAAAAAGGTAAAATACTAAAAAAAAATTTCTTTCCTTTTTTTGTGTTTAATATTATTTATTATTATAATACCTTTTTTCTTATTCCATCTGGTAATTCGTATTTAATACATCTAATTTACACAACTAATATATCTTTATATATAATATATAAAGATTTCTTATACATTAACTTGATATTAAAATAACCCCCATTTCTTTTCTTCTTCTTTTATATATATAAAAAATATATTTTAAAAATTAAAGTTCCTATATGCAGGAACTCTGGAGCGCCAATTGAAAAGAAATTTGGACAATAAAGATGCGCTCTCAGTTTATTGAATTTAAAAAAAAAAAAAATAGTGCAAAAAATGGCCAACAGATGGAGCTGTAGCAATACAAATCACTGGAATAACATTACAAATGTTCAATGTGTTCACCATTATATTGTCAACATCGTTTTCCATTCTCAAACGTAATTTTCTACCGCAGAAATCAATACGTCTGCTGGAATTGCTAGAACATGACGTCTAATGCTCATCCACGTCATTATAACCTCCAGTAGAAGAACGAATATTTTGCTAGTGTTTAAATAATATGTGCACAGTAATAAATTCAAAAAATAAAATCTCTAGAAATAAATAAAAAAGCATTTAATGTTTTTTAAAAATAAGAAGTTCAAAGAAACGTCTAAAGAAATTAAATATATTTTTTCAATTAAAAGGCTTTAGTTATAAGCTCCATAAAGTATTTAATATTTACAATATTGCTAAGTTTATTTATTCATTATAATTTCAGTTAGCACTTGTTCCATTAAAGCGCATCTATCATAATTGATAAAACAATACGAGAATAAAACATATCCATAACATTTACATTACTTTTAAAAAAAAAAGTATGTGAAATCTATATGGATGTAGCTTCTTGCCATTGTTATATTGTAGCATTGGATTGTTATATTGCTTCTAAGGATTAACTGTCACAAATAAAAACAAATAAGTTAAAAAAATAAACCTGAAATTTTAAAAAAAGTAATTTTGCAAAATTAAAGCCAGCATACTTTTTGGTATCAATCTCAAAACAGTGAAAATTCTCTTAAAACCTTACATATTAGATTCCCAAATATCTTGAATAATAAAACTTATTTTAGACTTCAAACCAATCCAAATCATATTTTGTGCAAGATAAAAATATGGAAGTGTATTTATTCAGTTTTAAAGATTTCTTGCTCTTAATAAATTGAAATACAAACATCGGGATTTATTTTAATTTTCTTGGTTAAATTTTAGTAACAATATCTATACAGAAAGATTTTCAAATTATCTAGCGAATGATGAGTTTTAACTTTATAAAATTCATAAAAATTATAACGAATTGCTGCCTATTTTTTTAATTATCAAATACTATAAAGCGATCAATTCTTGTAAATTTTATCTTGAAAACGGACCTAAGGATTTTGATGACATGGAGTGAATCGATCGTTTTCGGGTGCAAGAAAGCGATTTAGCTAGGTCGTGACTTCGGGAAAACTCATTTAGTGGGTAAATGATTAACCTGGGATCTGTGTACCATGTGATTGTCTACAGTGTTCTTACTTTATTTTACCTCGGTCTTCCAGTACTATTCATTAAGAGAGTGGTTTCCATAACTTTAACCATAAAGATTATTTAGCCTACTTTCCGAACAACGCTTAAAACGTTCCCTTGATGATATATGCGATTATACACGTACAGTATGTCTAACTATACCTAAAAAAAAAATAAAAGCTTTTTCTTCTCGTATAGTTAATAAACCAGACAAAGCTAGGCAATTGTCATTTGTGAGCACGAGCTCTATGCTATTATTTATCACTAAGTTTAATATTTGGGGTTTTGTGTTTGTCTATGTATAATTACACCTACACTATTAAAAGTTCTCACTAGAAATGACATAGAATAGCACAGTGTAAACTTTCAGGGTGTTGTGAAGCGAACGTAGATCTTCACAGAAACGTGTCAAGGCTTAGGGAGTAAATAATTCTGAGACCCCAAATTGGCCACAGTCCCTACCACGACATATCTTCCATTTGGTGGTCCTAGAATCGTTAAGAATCTTTACAATAAATAATAAGGGTTTAAGAATCTTTATAAAGTTGGGACAAGCCTGACCCATGTACGAATGATCTTTAACGTTTTTCTTTTTTTTTAAACATAGCCGAATCCGATCAGTACCAAAATTTTTAGGATTCTTTCTTTTAATAACCTAAATTTAACATTATAGTTTCAGCTTCATAGATAATTAGTTTTACGTTATCGGGATTAAAGATGGTTGGATTATCTTGCATATTTGGACTTAAAACTGAATTTTAAACTGGTCCTTTTTTTTTTTCTCCACGATTAGAGTTATTATAAAAAAGTAGATCATACCTAAATTTAGTTTGGTTTGTGAAATTACCAAAATAATAATAAGAAATCTCACCGTATAGTTTGGAAATCCAACAATGATTTATCCCAGAACTCATCACGTGTCTGCATTGGGATCTTAGTAGAATATTTGTTAGACCTTCTTCATTCTTCAGTTAAATAAAGATTTCTTTTGAATCGAGGTTGTTGGGTGCATTCTATTGGCTTAGTAAAACACCATTCATTTATTTTAAGTAGGTGGTGTCTACTTCCGCCCAGACAAATTGTGAGGAGTGCAGAGGTGACCCCTTAAACAATTGACAGGAACCATTTTCCCCAGGGAGGCTCTGTTTTCATATAGACAGAGGGTGGAAACCTACGTGACTTTCGTCACATATTTGAAAAGCATTACTAGGTAAAGAGGAGAGCGCCCCTCAGTCATTAGAGTCTATTTAGACGATTGATCTGACATCTGGTGGCCTATGTCTGAAACACGTTATGTACTGTACTTACAAGGCCAAATAAGTAGGTTTACGATTCAATAATCCGCATCTCCCTAAAATTATGATCTGACGTTAAATACATCAGCGGAATTTCAGCATTTTGATTGGAGGGTCAAAAGTGAGTATGCTTGTCAACTTATATTTCTATTTGGGTCCTCCTCCCCCCTCCCCCCCCCCCCCCCCAAATTCCGCCTATGGTTAAATGCTACTACTGTTACTACTACTACTACCAAAAACAATAATACTAACATTAATAATAAATAATAATTTGTTCTAATGTATTCTTTTTAGCTATCTCGTACACAAAGTATAAAGGGAGAGCTCTTAATATCTTTATGTCCATCACCAACTCTATAACCCTAACCATAAGCCGAACAAGATTGATATCTCTTTGGGGGAAAGTATGAGTTTCGATCTGTGGTCACTTCTTGTTCCTGTCCTTTGAAAGAATATTCTCTTCACTTTACTGGCATTCTGGGTTTTTTTATTCATCTCACGTTCGTAGCCATCACTCTACAGTAGAGAACTTAAAAGGCTGCAGTAACCAGATTCGAATCCTGGGTAGTATACTGCTTGTTTGTTTTGTTTTTATATTATTATTTTTTTTAATTTTTCTTAATTATATGTTATATTTTTTTAATCATTATTTGTAGAAAATCAAATATGTATGAGGTTTTTATGGTTTCGTGTACACTATAACCCATTTTTATGTTTTGTAGGTTTTCATTCAAAAATTCCTGTATCACAACTTCAAATTACACAAGAAATAATACTTTAATTCACAAACTCATACCGATATTTCGTCCTAATTTAACATTAGGACCTACTCATGGTTTTAATGAGTATTTTATAATGAATATTTTATTTTGTTAAATTTAGAATCATTTTCTTCTTTTCATTTGTATTTAAAACCATGAGTAAGTCCTAATGTTAAATTAGGACGAAATATCGGTATGAGTTTGTGAATTAAAGTATTACTTCTTGTGTAATTTGAAGTCTTGTAGGTTTGTTTGCTACAAACGATCTGAGGAAAATCTGAATGGGTTAAGAAATAAACAGGATGTCTCATTCAATGTTCGAGGCATGGAAGCTGAAGCACCATTAGCCTTGCTTTCTTCTCTGTGCCTAATGGATACGCAGGCCAGGAATTGGAGCTTTTCCTTTTGTTTTGCTTTTTTTTTATTGGGAACCCACTGGCGGGTGCATGGATCTAACTTGATTTCATGATCCGAGCTTTCAGCAAAGGGTTTGAGTGGCTGATGAGTCCATAGAGGACGAAACGGCCGTTGATAGCTCAGAGGCGAAATCTTTTACCTCCTACCTTTGATGGTTTGTTGTTTATTTTAAACATACATGCTAAATTTTTATTGTAATTTTTTTTTTCTTCTGTTAATTATATTTGAGAAAGAAGTTTTATTTTAAGTTTTTCTCCTTCCGACCCCAATATATGTTTTCGAAGTTCTTCCTCTTCCAATCTATTGTTATTAAACTTTAAATATTTAAAAAGTTCTGATCTTACTGTATTAAATTTAAAAATGCTGATTGGTAGTGCGCATGATTACTTCCATATCTCCCACAACCAGTCCACTTATCAATTTATCCAATTTTGCAATTTCTTTTACAATGTGAAGTTTCTTTTATATAATAATAAAAAAAAAAAAAAACATAAATCTGATCTTTATTTGCGATACTGTGTACAGAAATATGCTTGGAAACTGTAACTTTTGCTTTAAAAAAAATAATTTCACGTTTATATATTTTTCAACATTTTTTTTTTTTTTTTTTTTTTTTTTTTTAATTATTTTTTCAACCCAAATATTCTAGAATTAAATTTAATTGGAAAAAATCGTGTTGAAAAATTATAATATTACAAAATTACTCGGAAGCCAATCGAAGGTTGATTTACTATCCAACAAACTGGAAGAAATGATACTGACTTTAGATATTGAATACATTTCTGACATGAACTAGTTTTCTTGCATTTTTTGTAAGTAAGCTTTAAAATGAAATTTAAATATTAAGATTACTAAAACACGCGGGTTTCAGTAGATTTTTTCTTCTATTCCAAAAAAATTGTATTTTTTTTAATGTTCATATTTTGTGTTTCTTTTTTAATCTGTTAAGACTAAGGAGGGAAACTAAAACCTACTTAAACACACAATTCGGATACCAGAACATCGGTAAAACAAACACTGGAGTTCGCTTCCCTCTAATATTCTTCTCTTTTGAATTGCTTAATTTTTCTTTTCAGTTTTCAGTAACCTATAACAAAAAAGGCTTCTTATTTGCCGAATGATCAATTTTTTTTTTTTTTTTTTGTGACTGAACTACTATTTTTCGTTCTTTTTTATCAACTTACTTTTGCGATCTTATCATCCAGATATTCAAAAATTGACTTCCCAGTTTATTTTAAGAAATATTTAGTTCAGCATCCGTCGTTTGCTAGTAACTCATTTCAAAAAGATTTGAAGGAAGACTATGGTTTGAGAAGAGAGGTCACAATGTCGCCTATTTCTTTTTCCAAGAACTTTGCAGTCACCCATTTATTCTTGGTATGATTCATTACTAATGCATTATGGGAAGAATAGGGACAGCCATATTGGAATTGATAAAATGGCAAATTGAATTGTTTACTGATTTAATTTAATATTGTACAGAATCTACAAGGAACAAAGAAAAAAAAGAAAGAAAGAAAAATCTTTTTTTAAAAAAAAATTAAGCTTTCCGGGAAAAAAATAAGTTACTCCCTAAAATTTCTATTCCAAAAACGAGTAATTTCAACTCGAACGACTTACAATCAGTATTATTGGTAGGTATGAATAAACTAGTACATTTGATATCAGTATCAACGCTGTAGAATGAAAGAAAAACCAAGGTAGCATCAGATCCAAGCATGGAAATCTTTCAACAATGCCTGCCAGTACACATGTAAAGCTCTGTTATCACTAGAAATAGACTCTAATCATTAGAAATAGACTCTACTTACATAGAAGAGCTAAAAGTTTCAAGCAAATACATACTTGGCTGTTCGCTTTTACCATGAGCGGATTTGAAAATTCATATGCCATCTATAGTCTTGTTTTTCATTTAGTATCCTCTGTCATTTAAATGCATTGAACAAATGAAATCTTTGAATATTCAAGTACAAAGATAAGTTGAAGTGGTCGGTTGATCTAAGATGATCCTAATCATTGTGGGAAAAAAAATCCATATAAATACAAACCTCCATCATTTCAGATGTAATTTCCATTATTGTAAGAAATACAATTTCTTACAGATTATCCCATCGTTGTTATAATCAAAGATTACATTAAACAACTTCTAACAATAATAAGAATTATCAACATAGAAAGAAAATAAGAAAAAAAGACTTATTTAGATGTTTCTAAATTAAGGAATATAATTCTTTTAATGAGATATCTATAATTATACCTTTTCCAGTACGTTCTCTGTAACTGTCCCTACAGTACAACCAACTTAACACGTTTCTCTTTTTTGAATATTATATATTTTTAATGATTGTAATATTAAATTCTACATTATAATAGTTAAACATTACAAGTATAATATATTTGTAATTTAGGAGAGAAATGTACACTTTCTCAACTAATTTACAATTAAAAGATAACAAATTCAGATGCTCTTCTCTTTTTTTATAATTATTATAAGAAATGGTTTTATTTAAACTCTAAAATTAATTTTGAAATTTTTTTGAATTCCTCGATTTAGAAAAGGTTCATAAAAACCCAAAACTTGCATGAAAAAGCTAATTTCTGTCGGAAAAGTAAAATCAAAATTTGTCTTCAAAATTATTTTTCTTTGCCAATCTCTTTAAACGCAAAAACAAGAAATGTACAAATGGAAATAACAGTAGACTGTCGTGTTAAGCTTAAAGGATAAAATATCCTAAGATAGGCCTATGCGTTTGAGATCGAATGATTTGCTCGATGCCCGCCCACCTTTCACCCCGGAAAAGAAGCGTGGACGCATTCCACTGAAGGCTGGGAGGACCCTAGGACACTTCAGGAAGATTGTTCATTGACTACATCATGAACGTTAGAAAAATCTCACTTCTTCAGTTGCAATAAATATAAATGAGTTCATGCAATTTGAATAGATAACAGACTAAATTGTAAAAAACTCACCTCAATTTTTAATTGCAGATATAACGTAATTCTAATGAGAGTGATGTAATTATTTTTAAATCAATGTATTTATGACAAAAATCAAAATTTGAACAGTCCCAAATTCTCTGGAGTACCTAAGTACTGATCAATAAATTCATGACCTATTTAATATTTCACCATCATCATCATCATCATCATCATTATTATTATTATTATTAATTGCATCACAGATTTGTTTCCATTTATGGTAGTTGAATTCTGAACATTATTTTACATTAAATTGGATGACAGGATGTGAAAGACGAGAAATCGTAAATAAATAAAAGATAAGAGTTTTTAAAAACAAATTCGTCCTAAAACCTAAATCAAGCGTGGATCCTCAAATGAAGAAAGGCAATACAGGAAGTTAAAAAAAAAGGTTCCTGCAAGACGAGACAAAGCGGAGGTCGACAGGCTTCCTTTAAAACAAACATCACATTTCTTAAAAGCAATTGACATTAAATATAACCTCAGACATCTTATATTTCCATTCTTTAAACTGTATGGGCGTATGTACATCAATTATATAACTCCCAATTCATTTACTACTGTTAACATTAAGGTTTTAGTTTCTAGGATAAACAATTTTGAGTTTTTCGTGATATGTCATATCATATGTACCAACATACCGGATGATTCATAAAGTACTGTTGGTTTTCACCGCCCATATCTTTTAAACTACTGCTCATAAAAATCTGAAACTTTTTATATAAAATCGTCAAATATATAAGAGTTATATTTTCATGTTATTATTTATTCATTATTATTGAAATTCATTTTATTTGCGTTCAAACACACCATTTTTTTCGTATATTTAAATAACTGTTGTTCTTTAAATATTGTTGTTGTTTAATCTCTAAAAGTCTGGATCAAATATTCAAATGATACAGAACCCTAATTAGGAAAATTTAATCTAAACACTTTTGTCATTAATGACTTTGTTTAATTTAAAAAAAAAAAACTATTTTTTTTGAAAATGCATTCTGACCAATCGACTTTTTTGGGAGACAATCGAGTAATTTTTTGGGATAATAATTTCGATATAATGAATTTTAATAATAACGAATAAATAATAACATGAAAATATAACTATTATATGACGGACGATTTTATATAAAAAGTTCCAGATTTTTATGAGCAGTAGTTTAAAAGATATGGGGCGGTGAAAACCATCAGTCCTTTCCAGTACTTTGTGAATCACCCGGTGTAATATTGGTTTATGAATCCTGTGGTTCGTATTTGAGTTCATCTTTAACAAAATCAGCGGTATATCCGCACTACGTCTGCAGATCACCTCCATTAAAGTTTCAGCTTCCAAGGACAGTTTGATGTTTATCTACTTATATTTCTACTTACTTGAAGTAAATTGATACGTAGACGGACGAACGGTCATGAATTCTGGATTTCCACTTATTTTTATATGTATTTTTTTTAATCGTGATCTTTTTTGTGAGCAGGCACGTAGCCAGGGGATGAGGGGATCCCCCCCCCCCCCCCCTTCAGGGAAAAAAAAAAGAAGAAGAAAAAGTTGCTTATGTTCGAGTGTGTAAACGATGAAATTCAAAGAGCCTACTCTAGCCATAGATTTTAATATTCAGATCATTTTACTTTTAAAGTTTCATTTAAAGAAAGCAAAGTCATTTACAAAAATTTAATGTAATGAACCCCTTCTTAACAAAATCTTGGCTATGTCCCTGAGGCTAACAAGGGCCTGTATAAATCTCAAATACACTATAGATCAGCATTACAACCATTATTTTCAATGAAGATAGATTGCAAAGTGGAACCCTTCTTCTCTTGTTGAGTTACATATTGTAGGTATTCTAGCCGAGTACCGTTGCTTCGCTCCGGAACCCTTGCATACATAGCATAAAAAAAAAAAAAACTTTATTTATTAAGCAAATTTATATCGAGATCGGAGAATTATATCCAGCCCGTTGTGGCCTTCTCCGGATAACTCAGATGTATTGCGGGTTGGCGCCAAACAGCTATATATCAATAAGGCAACTTTAAAGCGAAAATAGAAATCCTCTTTATTCCATATCCTGTGGGAATTTCAAAACTCCGGCCTTATTCCTTGTCTACATCATAAAGGGAACCTCTGTGCAACATTTCAGCTTTCTAGGTCCAAGGGTTTGGGCTGGGCGTCGATGAGTAAGTCAGTGAATGAGTCAGGACTTTTCTTTTTGTATAGGTTTAATTTTAATTAAATGACAACAATTTTTAATTTAAAAGCAATTTGGAAGACGCCGCTTTCAGAAGGAGAAAGGGATCAGTAAGGGCTAGAACCCCTTCCCATCCCAAAATCCTGGAAGAAATCCAGGATTTTGGATTTTTTTTTGATTGGATAATTTGTTTGATAAGTTTTTTTTTGGTTGGAAAGTTCATCGATTTGTCTGTTTTCCCCTCCCCTATCCGAGAAAGGACACGACATGTTTTTGTTTTGGTTGAAAGACTATGACCATCATAATTCTTCCCAATCTAAAATCGTGGTAATGCATTGAGCTATTTAAAAGTACCGTATATGCTCCAATAAACGCCGAGGCTCTTATTGTCGCCGGTCTCTAATAAGCGCCGGGCTGCAGAGGGGCACGGCCAAATAGTAGCCGGTCTCTAATAGTGGCCGGGTCTTTGATATTTGCCTACCGGTACTAGTGTAAGCGTCCGTATCTTTACAGTCGTGCGTAATACCTTACGGTACATTGCCTTAGAAAATGCCGCCGAAACGATCATTTGACATTGCCTTTAAGATTCGCGCGGTGGAATACGCGAAAGAAACATCCGGTGAGGCGGCGGCCCTTCATTGCGGATTCGGACGACGAATAGCAGCGAAAGGTACAGAAAGACATTGCCATTTATCTTTAACAGTCTTATGTAGCATGTGAAATTCAAATAAAGTAGCTGTTTATAATATTAGCCGATATTTATGTGTAAAAATATTGCATTCTGAAGGTTTTTGTTAATAATGGCCGGCCTCTAATAGCAGCCAGTCTCTATTAAGCTCCGGGAGCTGAGGCTAGTTTTGCAAATAAACGCCGGGGCCTCTATTGGAGCATGTACGGTAACCTAAAACACCGCTTAAGTAAATACAAAACAAACAGAAATAATTTCTTAACTTTCATTTAAGTACAATACTTAATTTTATTTGTTTATGCTTGTAGGCTTACTTGTGTGACTCATATTGTACCAATGAAGAATAGCTCCGAAAATTCCGAAATGTCGTTATATTTTAACGACACACTTTACGTTAAATTTGAAATTGGATTTTTTTTTTTGCCTAATTTAAGGTTTTAGTTTCTTTTTCGAAGTTCCGACATTAAGAGATAATGGCTCTGGAAAGAGGAAAAAACATTTACCTCTGGCTTCGGTAACAGTTACGAAGGTGTTCGTTGCTTCGATCCATATCCATTCAGTCCTACAGCAGAACTGCTCCAACATCTATAACTTTTGATCTCTTTCTACTTCGGCAATTTGGTTGAAAAATCGCAAAACTCGTCCACAACCAATAGAAAACGCTTCCTGAATTCAGGCCTTAGATCTGGAAATATCCGGTCTTATTTAAAGCAGACAACAACAAAAAAAAACCTTTCCTACTTACATAGAGACTTAAAGAATAGCCACTTAAGAAAGAGTCATCAGAAACGTCATCAGATCCGTCACATAGATCGTGTTTTCAGGTAGTAATGAATCAGTTCATAAATTGTCTTCACGACGACATCCGGAAGAAAAAAGAAGAAATAAAGTGGTGATTCCGGTTTTAATTACGCGATCTGATAAAAATGAAAAGATTTGTTTAGTAGGTTCTGATAAGATAATCCATTTTGGGTTGTTTTTTTTAATAACATCTTAAAATAGGTTATTCCATTATTACGTCTGTATTTTACGAATAAATTTTCAGGATTAAAAAAAAATAATTATGTTAAGTATTATAAGGGAATAAAAACTTAATGTACTGTATTTGCTAGGCACAGTTTACACAGACATCTAACTTCACAGTCCTCATTTGTATTCTTAAATTCTCATTCATTTAAACGGTTTATTTCAGAATTTCTTCATTCATTTTCCTCGAAAGCTTCTTATTGAAATTATTGTAAATGTTACCCTCTCAAACATCTAAGTAAATGTTTGCTGTTAAAAAAGAAATTACTTAAAAAAAAAGGTGGGGGGGGGGGGGCTAGTTAAGGAGTTAAGAAATTTCGATCTGACGCCAAGAGACGATCGAGCGTTCCAGTTGCAGTGTCGCCACTCTACAAAACACCACATCGGTCTCAGTTCGACTTGGGTGAAGCGTAGATAGTTCGTTTATTCTTTCATTACTATCTATTCCAAAGTAATGAATGTCTGGAGGGATTTTCCCCTTTCTTGATTCTCGTTCTATCCCTTTCCCGCATCTTGTTTTCTACAGTTGATTTTTTTTTTTCCTGGCGCAGCGTAGCCTTCGTTGTTAAGCAATACTATCTTCTGTTTTCATCGGACAACAGAGCCTCCTTTTGCGTTTGAAGAAAAAAAGCGTTGTGAGCAATTTCTGATTTATAATATGCTTCGGTCTTATTGTAGGAATCTGTTTTCATTCTAAGTTA